>QJSC01004037.1:180832-342164 GCA_003697955.1 Calidris pygmaea
TTGCCCTAAGGATTAGTCTAAAAGATTGCGGGAGAAGGGATTCTTCCTTCTGCATCGCCTGCGCTCCGGTGTTTTATCCAGCTGGGACCAGGCATCGCCCATCCAGGTGGTGCTACCTGTGGGTGGGTGACCACTGGGAACGTCCTCCATCCTGCAATGAGGGCTAAAATGGGAAAGTTTTGTTAAACGGATAGATTTTAGAACTCTGCAACCACCAGCCAGGTATTTTGGGTTCGGGAAGAGGAGCTACCCATGATTTTGGGGTGAATTTAGAGGGAGGGAGGGAGGCTGGTCCAGCTGGAGGTGGGGCTGGCACGTCCCCCGAGGTCTCTGCTGCCCCTCGGAATTCTCAGATGGGTGGTACTGCTGATGTGGGGCTTTCCCAAGGCTGGTGTCGAGAGACCTTTCTGAGTTCTTGCCACGTCTCCGTGGTCATTAAGTGCTGTTTTGGTGGGTTGGTTTCACTACGGGGCTTTTTGAGCAAGTGACGTTCAACGTGCTCATGGTGACGGCTCCTGGCAGGACCCTGGGCTCACACAGGCACAGTGAGCTTTTCTTCTCACTTTGTATGTAGGGGGAGAAGGGCAAGCCCCCAAAAACTGGTTTTTGGGGTGTTTTGGTGTTGTTTTTCTTTTTTTTGGCCGAGCCCATCCTGACAAGTGAAACCAGAGCTGTAAAATCCAGGCTCCTGGCAGGTCTTCAGAGATGCAGGATGCAAATGGGCAGCGGCTGAGGGAGGGCAGAGCTGAAGCTGTTTGTGCCTCCTTAATTGAGTAGATACTTGATGTGATGGGCTACCAGCCTGGTTTAAATGAACATTCGTGTTTCTCGAATCCTGTGGGATTTGGGGCGCGGAGAGGGTATATCCCTTACACCAGGTCGCCCCGAGGTTTTTCCCATTAAGTAACCAAAAGACATTTACAGCCAGTGCTTAACGTTCCCAAAGCAGCTTGTTCTGGGAATAGCCTTTTAATAGGGTCTGGAGGAGCCCTGATGACAGTTTGATGGCTTAATGGGGCTCGGAAGGACAGCGGGGTCTCCAGCACATCCCGGGGCAGTCCCCGCTGGAGCCTCACCTCCTTGATAGGGGTTTATAGGGCTGCAGGCTCTGCCCCCCTCCCCCCCTCCCGGCTTCTTTTATTCCCCGTGGGGTAACCAGCCACCAGCTTCGCCTGCATCCCAGCTGGAATGAGATGTCATTTACTGGGGCCGCACAGAGTCCAAAAAAAACTTTTCCTGAGCTTTGAATATAGACACTGGGCGGCTGTCGCAGCCGGAACGGAGACTAACCCCGGGAATGAAAAATCTTTCCTTCAAGGCTCTCGGGTTTGAGAAATGGAAGCAGCGTGTTGGCTCCGAGTACTCCGCGGCAGCTCCTAGAAATTTCAGTATGTCTGATACTCCGGCACACCAGCTTGATGCCAGCCTAACTGAGTTGCTGTCAAGCAGAGTAACTCCTGATTTACTCTACCACAAGAAGAAAATCGAGCCGGGACCGCTCTGGGCACAGGGCAGGGAGGAGGAGGGACGTCCCCGGGAGGGACGATGCTCCGTGGGGTGCCCCTGGTGGGTTCATCCATGGGGTCTGATGGGCCACCCTCGCTCTTGCAGGGTGAGATGTTCGCTGCAAACAAGGCACGGGGCACAGCTCTGGCCCAGGGGAAGAGAGGAACCGGGAAGGTACCGGCAGCACAAAGGAGGGGGAGGTGGGAGACACACATTCACATCCCCCCCCCACCCCCACCCCATCCTCTCCCACCTCCCCTCCCTCCACTGCTTGGCAATGAAAGACAAATAAAAGACAAGCCCAAGAGGACTATAGGCTAAATTGTAATTGGAGCAATATGGTCCCATTATAAAGTAATGTGCCAACCCGCATTAAATGGCAGCATCTGCTGGAATTATTGGAGATGCCTCGGCGCCTATTAAAAGTGCTGGGGTTTTCCTGGAGGACAAGCCAGGCGGGCTCCAGCGGCGCTGCAGAGCCTGTGCCGGAGCCAGGAGGGCTCAGATGGAGCAGGGCTGAGGCTGATGTTGTGTTGAAAAATCTCCTCTGGGCCCGGCGGGACAGGTTTTGGGGGATGCTCTCGAGAAAGTCACCTCCTGACCCCGGCCAAATTGCTTGTTTCTATAGATGGGGCCGCGACGCTTACCCTCCCTGCACATTGAGGTGCTCGGGACAGGGCAGGATTGACATCCCCTTAATTGCTTTTAGCTGATTTCTAGTTGCTGCCTTGATGAAACCTGCCCAGCCACCCCGCTCCCTGTCCCCAAAGCCACCACCAGCACCAGAAATCACAACCCCCAGCCCTGTTTCAGAGCCGGGTGAGCTGCCCCTTGGTGGGATTGCTTCTGGCACGGGGACGGAGGGGGGAGGCAGTCCCCAATGGTGGGATTGCCCACAGCATCCTCCGCGCTGGCGCCACTGGGTGCAATGAGCAAGGGAAGGCGGAAAGAAATAGCAGCAGCTTCAACTTGGGAACACCTCTCCTTCTGCAGAGGGTGTTTGGCACGAAGCCCCCAGTGCCGTGCTCTCCCCAGGCTCACTGAGCACAGAGGTCCCCCTCCTGGGGTTGGGGCAGGAGGGAAGAAGCTTTGAGCCCTGAGCTGGGCTCTTCTGGCACTCCATCAGCGATGGAGAAGATGCAGGGTGCTGCCCTGGAAGAGCGGGCAGTGCTTTCTGCTACAGGGTGCTGGTGTGAACCTGGGTGGGAAGCTGTCTCTGCTGCCACCCCAGCCTTGGGGACTGTCCCCGCTAGGGATGCTGGTGCCCCTCTCCACCCAGGTGGGATTGGGGAGAGGGTTAGATTCAGCCAGCCCAGCTCAGGTAGGAACAGCACAGGAAAGCCCTTATTTCTGGTTACACACAAGCAGGAAGGCTAAAGGAGGGGGCTTGGGGGCTCAGCAAGGGACCTGTCCTGCTGCACCCTTCCTGGCACGGGCTGCTGCCTGCCCCCAGGCCAGCTGGCACCCCAGCGTCACCGAAAGGGCAAAGCTGGGCTCCCCGAAACCCTGAAACACCCCTCGCGCCCCGGTGCCACGAGGTGGTCGCTCATAACCCCAGCCCAGAGGAGGTTTTTTCCCCTGGACCTCCACCGCAGTCGGCACAGGGAGCTGGAGCTGCTCCTGAGCCTTTTATCTCCTGGCACCACGCGCAGCCCATGCATTATTTACCGCCCGCCTTTCCCAGCACAGCGCTGCGCGCCGAATTATTCATTTCCCTCGTGGGCTTTTTCCATGGCTCTCTAATCAGAGTTTCTTAGTTCTTTATAAACACTAATGAATTTATTTCCCGATGCCCTTACGAGGGAGACGGGGTATTATATCTTCCTTACACGCAGCAAGCTCGAGCACGGATTTGGGGACTTCAAAGCCACGCAGGCACCCCGGGAGGCCAGGAACATCAGTTTGCCATGGACTGGTTGGTTTTTGGCACCCTCAGAGCATCACACAGCTGGCTCTTGGTGGCCCAGCAGGAGGGCAGATGATGCCCACCCTGGTGTTGGTCCCAACACTGGTGGTCCCCATTCATCCTTCATCCCGGCAGCACCTTCCTCCCTGGGGGAAACCATCTGCTTTAGCATTTATTTGAGCGCTTGGTTCTGCAAGCACATGGGTGGGATGTCGCATGTGGGGACTCCACCGTGGGGAAGCCCCTCTGCCTTAATGCTGCAGAAGAGGGTGCAGCTTTGCTCGCCATCCAGGTCTGTAACAGCTCTGAGAATGCATGGCCAACTACAGGGCATGGCATTAACACCCAGTTTCTGCTGGGAGGCGGCCAAGCCCATTCTTCAAGCAGCTCCTGTGTTGATCGATGAGGGTCACCAGACAGCACACACCTGTGATTTCTTAAAACAAGTGTAATTGGATGGGCATAAACCCACCTCAGCAGCTTCATCCACCACTGTGGGATTTTTTTTCCCCACGACAAGTCAGGGATAAACCCCACAGGTTATTTATCTGGGACTCGCTGCTCCCAACGCAGGCATGGAGCTCAAGTCTATCTGGAGCTGGAACCACAGCCACGGGCTCACCTGGGGGCACACCTGGAGCCACTTGGGGTGCAGGAGCATCCCATCACCACCTGGTCCCCGACCCCGTTTGTTGCTGCAGACACTCCTTGATAAGCTTCCCTCCCCTCTTCTCTGCTTTCTGAACTGCACCAGAGTCCACAGACATTATATGGACCTCTTTCCCAGCCTTCCTGGTGCCCCCCAGGCTCCTTGCCTTCTTCAGCTGTCCATGTTCCTACGCACACATACAGGTAAGGTGGAGAATGGATTGAGAGCAGCCCTGAGGAGAAGGACTTGGGTGTGTTGGTGGGTAAGAAGCTCAACGTGCCCTGGCAATGTGCTCTGGCAGCCCAGAAAACCCCCTGCACCTTGAGCTGCATCCCCAGCCCCATGGCCAGCAGGGCGAGGGGGGGGGGGGGGTTCTGCCCCTCTGCTCCGCTCTGGGGAGACTCAACACCCCCAGTGCTGCCTCCAGCTCTGGGGCCACCAACAGCAGAAGGACATGGAGCTGTTGGAGCGGGGCCAGAGGAGGCCATGGAGATGCTGGGAGGGCTGGAGCCCCTCTGCTGGGAGGATGGGCTGAGAGAGCTGGGGGGGTTCAGCCTGGAGAAGAGAAGGCTCCGGGAAGACCTTCCAGCCCCTTCCAGTCCCTCAAGGAGCTCCAGGAGAGATGGGGAGGGACTCTGGATCAGGGAGGGGAGGCCTAGGAGGAGGGGGAAGGGTTTGATGCTGAAAGAGGAGAGATTGAGATGGGATCTGGGGAAGAACTTGTTTGGTGTGAGGGTGGTGAGAGCCTGGCCCAGGTTGGCCAGAGAAGCTGTGGCTGCCCCATCCCTGGAGGGGTTCAAGGCCAGGTTGGAGGGGGCTTGGAGCAACCTGGTCTGGTGGGAGGTTGGAGCAAGATGGTCTTTAAGGTGCCTTCCAAACTAAACCATTCTATGACTCTATGATTCTATAATTTTTTAAGTGGCCTCATACTGTGCTGAATTGGCATCTTTTTGCTGTGCTTAGTTCTGGTTCGTGTCCCTCTGCTCAGCACTCTGCTGGATCCTTTTCTTTTGAATTTTCCCTCCTGCTCAGCCCCAAACCGGCTTGGCCAGGGGTGCAGGCAGAAGCAGTGTGTGGTGGGGTGGGAGGTGTCAGGTCAGCACCGTTTTTGGTTCGGGGAGGGTTTATGGGTTGCGGTGTGATGGGTGCGATAGCCGGGGACCAGCTTGGGGCTGGGAGTGCCGAACCCGGCTCATGTGGAGCTGAGATCCACTAATAAGCCTCAGTGACAGGCAAGGTCGCCTCTGAGCCTAAACTAATTAGCGTTGCCGGGCTGTGACGCGGGGGTGTCAGCCTGCAGGGTGCCGGGAGGGAGCTGTGGCCTCCACGAGGCTGAGGATGACCAAGGTGTCAGCAGCCTAGACCCATCTCCGCTGGAAGAGGCGGCCGATGCTGCACCCCTGAAGCAGAGGAAGCCTCCTGAGGAGCAGCAAACACACATTTCCAGTCTCATCAAGAACACGAATGCACCTCTGCTGTTGCTACACAGAGGTGTGGGTGCTACCACCATGAGCCTTCTGGGCAACTGACCATTCTTCCCCATGTGCCAGGGCTATAAGTCTGCCCAGGGAGGTGGCATATGGGTGTCATGTCAGTATTATCCAGTGTTTCAGTAGGGCCTGTAGCCATAGGACAAGGGCTAATGGTTTTTAACTGCAAGAAAGAAGATTCAGAGTAGATATAAGGAAGAAATTTTTTATGCTAAGGGTGGTGAGATCCTGGCCCAGGTTGCCCAGAGAAACTGTGGCTGCCCCATCCCTGGAGGGGTTCAAGGCCAGGTTGGAGGGGGCTTGGAGCAACCTGGTCTGGTGGGAGGTTGGAACAAGATGATCTTTAAGGTCCCTCCCAAACTAAACCATTCTATGACTCCATGATTCTATAATTCTTTAAGTGGCCTCATACTGTGCCGAATTGGCATCTTTTTGTTGTGCTTAGTTCTGGTTTGTGTCCCTGTTCGTGTCCCTCTGCTCAGTATCTCTGGGAGATGACCCATCCCTGGAAACATCCAAGGTCAGGTTGGATAGGGCTCTGGGTGACCTTATCTAGAGGGAGGTGTCACTGCTCATTGCAGGGGGTTGGACTAGATGGTCTTTAAAGGTCCCTTCCATCCAAACCATTCTACTATTCTATACCAAGCCTTCAGTGTGCAAAAGAAAACCAGATGCACCCAACGGTGCCTGGAGGAGATCTGGCCCTGTGCCTGCCCACTAAAGTGATGAACGGGGAGCAAACCTCCCTCTGGATGTTCAGCATCCTCCCCTCCATCCTCCTGTCTCCCCATCAAATGCAAAAAAACCTGTCCTCCTCCTTTCTGAAGCTGCCCCTGCCGGTGCCTGGGCTGTGGGGCAGCTGGTGGCCGTGCTGTCCCCCCCGGCACGCTGTCCCCAACTGTCCTGCCAGAGCAGCATGCCTGTGATGCTTTGGTGCTCCAACACCCTCCCTCCCTCCCTCTCCCATGGAAGCTGCCTGCGAGACGCTGTGCTCGTTAAGAGCAGAGACACCCGTATGGATAGCCATGACAAGCAGCAATTATTGCTCTGACAAAATAAAAGTTTTGAGTTGTTTTGCAAATATTTTTTGAAGCCCTGATACAGCAGCAGAAGTAGGCGTAATTACACATAAAAATGTATCTCCTTTATAGTCTTTTAATTATCTACTCAGGTGAAGCATAATTTGAGGGGAAAAGCTTTAAATCTGTTCATTTCTAATAATAAAAAATGAGGTGGGAGAGTGTTATTTTAATGTAATTAAGAGAAGATACAGCCGGATGGATGGGCTGTAGAGCGGGGATCTGTGTTGTGCTCCAGAGACCTTGGGCTCTGCTCCCTCCCCTACCACCACCTTTGTCCTTCGTGTCCCTTCTCCTCACTGGGCACCATGTTAACACCGTGTTAAGGATAAGTTTCTATTCACATCTGGTGCCAATACGATCATGTGCCAATCCTAACTAGTCTTGTCATCAGCCTTCCCAGGCCCAGCCCGGCCAGGACATGCCCTGTAGAGCCTGGGACCCTCGATGGACCACCCCTGAGGCTTCTCTGCTCTTGTAGACCGCTCTCCAGCCACATGTCAGCAGAGTGTCTGGAGGCCAGTGTGGTTCTGAGAGTTGTACTGGGGCAAGAGGTTGTGGAAGGACGAGCCAGCTGGCAGGGTAGTGTCTGACAGGGGTAGAAATCCTGCAGGAACACTTGGGATCAGATGGGTTGTAGACCGTATAATCATAGAATTGTCTAGGTTGGAAAGGACCTTTCAGATCTTCTAGTCCAATCATCAACCTAACTCTGATAAAAAGCCATCACTAAACCATATCGTTAAGCACTACGTCTACCCATCTTTTAAATACCTCCAGGGATGGTGCCTCAACCACCTCCCTGGGCAGCCCATTCCAAGGCTTAAGAACCCTTTCCCTGTCAAAATGTTTTCCAATCTCAACCTCCCCTGGTGGAACTTGAGGCCATTTCCTCTTGTCCCATCGCCTGTGACTTGGGAGAAGAGACCGACCCCCCCTGGCTACACCCTCCTTTCAGGGAGTTGGAGAGAGCGAGAAGGTCTCCCCTCAGCCTCTTTTTCTCCAGGCTGAGCACCCCCAGCTCGCTCAGCTTCTCCTCACAAGATTTGTCCTCCAGACCCCTCACCAGCTTTGCTGCCCTTCTCTGGACCCGCTCCAGCACCTCAATCTCTTTCCTGTCATGAGGCAAAAAAGACATCGAGATGCTGGAGTGTTTCCAGAAACTGAGAGCACTAGTGATGCTAAACCTACCTGATAGAGGTTCTCCATCTTCTTTACTTCCCACTATGTCATTATTTTTCTCACCAGGTCCACCTTGCCTTTCCAACTGAGATCCTCGTGGGTAGCAGACAGGCTGGGCACCTCCCAGGACTTGGGACCCCTTGCAGTGGGGGCATCTACGTTGCTCCGAGCCGAGTCCTGCATTAAATCTGGTTCCAGTGCGGTAGCTTCTGCTGAGCGCAGGCTTATCTGAGACACCAACTGCTAATTGTTTCCTTCTCCCTCTGCCACTTCAATTTCTGAGCTGCTGTCAGGTGAGGCGCCTCTTAAAATAAGTTATTTCCACCCAGTCTGCTGTAATGCACAGCTTTCCCGGGCAGGAACGAGTGCTGAACTTTATTTTTCTTACATCAGCTCCTCGGAGCCCCAGATAAGGCCCAAACCCGGCTCTTTTGGGCTGCGTGCTCCACACGGGTGGTATGTGTCCTGCGGAGCCTGCAAGCGGAGCAGATGCTCCATCTTCTGCCCCGGGGGGAGGAAAGCTGAAGGCGCAAGGGGATGAGGTGACTTCTCCAGGAGCCTGAAGGCGGTAGGTCCCCGGGGATGCTGCAGGTTTGCTCCCTGTGTTGGCATCTCCCAGGGACCCAGCTAGGAAAGGGGGAAAGCCGGGCTGTTTTGAGCAGCACGTGTCTTCCCAGAGAGCCAGACGGCCTCGCCGCCTGCCTGCGCCGCTCCTGTTATCGTGAATGTCAAGCACTTTACAAACAGAGGTATTAAATGTCAGATCCTGTCCCTTACAAGCCCTGCTTGTAATTTGAATGCTCAGACATGCTCGGTGGTCATCTCGTTCCCGTTTACCTTCCCCTGATAAGCGGCCTCCCTTGCACCGCTGCGTTTGGAGGCGAGACCACAGAGCAGTGCTCTTTGCACCGCCCTGGACCTTCATCCCCAACCTCTTCACCTTCCCTCCCCAACAGCTGAAAACACTTAGGGACAGATATCCACCCAGCTCTCTGCTTTGGAAATGGTAACCTGCATTTTGGGTGAGGTGTTGAGACCCTGGTGGCCCTTCTATCTCCTCATGCTGGTCCCTTTAGTCATCAGACCCAGGCCTTCCCTCACAGCTGTGTGAGCTCCTCTCCTCAAAAGCTCCACGCTTCCCCATGACCACCTTTACTCCAGGGTTTCTTGCGTGGTTTTGCCCTTGCTATTGGGTAAGTGAGATGAGGTTTTTCTCATAAATTCTCTGTATTTGTTGTCGTTTTGGGTAAAAGCTCTACTCAGGGTGGCCCAGCAGTGGTCTGGCTTGTGTCCATAGGGAGATACCCCCCTGAACTGCTACAGCCTTGGGGAAGAGCGGCTGGAGCTGCCCGGCAGAAAAGGACCTGGGGGTGTTGGTCGACTGTCGGTTGAACGTGAGCCAGCAGTGTGCCCAGGTGGCCAAGAAGGCCAACAGCATCCTGGCCTGTGTCAGGATCAGCATGGCATGTAGGACTCGGGAGGTGATGGTGCCTCTGTACTCGGCACTGGTGAGGCCCCACCTCGAGGGCTGTGTCCAGTTTTGGCCACCTCACCACAAAAAAAGACATTGAGGTGCTGGAGCGGGTCCAGAGAAGGGCAGCGAAGCTGGTGAGGGGTCTGGAGCACAAGTCTGGTGAGGAGAGGCTGAGGGAGCTGGGGGTGTTCAGCCTGGAGAAGAGGAGGCTGAGGGGAGACCTTCTCGCTCTCTCCAACTCCCTGAAAGGAGGGGGTAGAAAAGTGGGGATTGGTCTCTTCTCCCAAGTCACAGGCAATGGGACAAGAGGAAATGGCCTCAAGTTGCGCCAAGGGAGGTTTAGGATGGATATTAGGAAAAATTTTGACAGGGAAAGGGTTCTTAAGCCTTGGAATGGGCTGCCCAGGGAAGTGGTTGAGGCACCATCCCTGGAGGTGTTCAGAAGACGGGTTGACATAGAGCTTAGTGACATGGTTAAGTAAAGTGGGGGGTTATTTTTGTACGGTTTTCTTTTGGTTTTTTATCAGAGTTAGGTTGATGGTTGGGCTAGATGCTCTGAAAGGTCCCTTCCAACCTCAACGATTCTATGATTCTGATTATGACAAGGCTTCCCCGTTCCTACGTTATTGCTTTCCCCTTGCTGTACACCCCGGTGCTGTGCAGGGTCCCTTTCCCATGGCTGGCAGTGAGAATAGCCGCCGTGTCCGCCAGCTTTCCGCTGGCTTGTCCTTGACGTGAAAGCTCTCTCCGAGGAACAAAGAACGTGCCAATTCCAAGCGCATGGGTGGCAGAAACCGCTAAGCTGTATCCCTTTTGGTGCCTTTGAGATGGGGTTTCTCATTTGCACTGTGGCATTGACGCAGTGAAATAATACAAAAAATACACATAATAAATTAAAGCAAATACTGCATGCCGGAGCCCAGAAATTTGGAACTTGCTGCGTGCTCAGTGCAGGCTAACAAGATGCATTTTAATAATTACAAATGAACCTGTGGCCAAAAGAGCCTTTACTGAGCACACCTGTAATGAATGCTGATGCTGCCGTTCCCCACAGAATGCTGATAATCACATTTGCTAGTGCATTAGAGCTGATTTAGGGGTAAACAATAGCTTCCATCTGAATTTATTTTACAACCTATTGACTGTAGCAGGTAGCTTTTTCTGTTGTTGAAATATTTGTAAATATTTTACCAGGCCTTCACGCTGCAGTTGTTTGGGTTGTTTTTGGTTTTGTTTTTGTTTTTTTCAAAAAATATTTTTTATTTATTGTGAATTGACAACAATTGTGTTCACCCTCCATGTAACCCAAGGAGCTCATGGTTGTTTCCCCCTCTCTCCAGCCTTTGTTAGAATAATTGTTCTTCCCACAGTGACTGCCGCATGGTTTGTAAGCTTATTTCAGGCTCAACTGTGGGGATTAGTGATAACACTGCCTATTGTACCAAGGTTCATATTATTTAAAATTGGAACTAGAACAAAGGCAATTCAATTCCAGTTCCTCGCTGTACGGGTAAAATAGCATTTACTGACACTGTCCAGGAAAAGCAAGGTATGAGCTGAGTTTCTGCCTGTCTTGAGGTCAGTGAAGGGAGGTAAATGCAGCTGGGCAACCTCCATTCAGCGTCACAGCTTGGGCAGGAGGGGAGGCTGGCTTTTCCTTGGGTTGCCCCTTCCCTGATGGTTGTTATTGACGCCCCGTTAAGCACCGCCGTTGACCTGTAGACCTCCAAGTAGCTGGTGCAGCAGGAAGGGGACATGGTGTTGCAGTGGAAATGCTCAGGTTTTAATTTATCTCTCTGGCTTCCAGGGTAGGGTCTTGGGGACGTTTCAATAGGTCCACATCGTCAGCTGAGAGTGGGGCCAGGGCTGTTCCCAGCTCTGGTGGCCACAGCTGGCTCCATGCACACAACCCTGCTGTAGCTGGGCTTCTGCTCGGCCCCTCAGCTGGCAGCCCCTTCCCCTTTCTGCATGGCCAGTAACATGAGCCCAGAGCTCTTCAGCAAATAGCCCATCATGTATATGTATGGGTAGACTCGATGATCTTAAGGGTCCCTTCCAACCTAGATGATCCTATGGTACATGCTTAATGCCAGGAATGCATTAGGTGGAGTTTGTGTCCTCTCGGTGCATGTAGAGCTGGTGTTCCTGGGCATTTGATGCCTCCCAGGAGGTCTTCTCCTGGTCTGGTTAGACCAGAGGAGCTTGTGGCAAGGCTGTGTAGTCATTCCATCCCTTGTGGTGGGGAAGGCTGAGAGTCCGAGGAGGTCTCAGGCTGGCATGGTGGCAGCGTTGGCCTCTTTTGGACCTCTCCATGGAATTATACAGTCCTTATCCATGGCAATTCATGTCTTTGCTCTTAGATAGCATTTTGGCTTGGAAAGATGTTACCATCCCTCCTTCTGTGGAGCTTCTACAGTGGTTGAGGTTCTTATTGTAGTATTTTTGTCAGCAACGTTCAGCCCTCTGCTCAGCTCTCCCTCTGCCCTATCCCCAACCCACCCAGGGTGGCATCAAAGTCCTGCACTCCATATGCCCTTCTCCTTCGGGCTGTAAGATGCCCGGTGTGACCTACCTCTGACCACTGCTGGTCCATAACCTGCCCATCATCCTCCTCCCCTGCCCCAGCAGCAAAAGGAGCAGAGAGCGGGGGGCGTGCGGGTGTGCATGGGGGGCGGTGAGAAACCCCAGATACACAAAAGCCGGAGGAACCACCAGCAGCTGTAACCCTGGCAACTGCGTCTCAGGATTTGAATGTAATTATACCTCGAACGTGATAAACACTCCGAAGGACTCCTTATGCAGAGATCATACTAAACAAGTCTTTGAAATTGCCCTCATCAAATATTGATAGAGGGAGAATTTTTTTTTAAAAAAAAAAAGGGAAAAAGAGAGAGAAAAGGCGAATTCTTGCTCTTTCCCATGGGCCGTGGGTTGATGGGGATCTGTTGGTCTATCACCGCAGCGCAAGCCCCACCAAAAGCTTAAAAGCCACCAAAAGCATGTGGCAAAATTAAAAGCAGGGGCGGGGGTCTGAGAGAAATCAAACCACCAGGTGAGGCCGCCGCATTGATTGGCGTTTGGCGTGCAGGAAAGTGATCCCAGTAAACGCCATTTATCTGGCCCAGCCAAGGCAGGGAAGGTTTAATTGCTGAGTGGGCAGAGGGGAAGGGGTGTTTCTGAGGGTCCTTCAGGGTGGAGGGCTGTGATGGTCAGCGGAGCACTGGAGATGGAGATCTCCTCCCACCTGTGGGTTTGGAGATGGCAGGGAGAGAGGGTCGCAGTCCCAGGTTGTTTCCAGTGCCTGAGGACCAGGAGGAGAAGGCATCCCCAGGAGCAGTGGTGCTTGCCCCTTGTTGGTGCTCATCTGCTGCCAGCACCTTCTGTCCTTGAACGAAGTTCACCAGGGAGCTTCCCTGGCCCTGGCAGGGTGGGAAGGGAGGGAGCTGGACTGCACTGCTCTGTTTCCACCCTCTCCTTAAGCCCAGCAGGTGCGAGGGGTGTACTTCTTAAACACAACAGCATGAGTTGTGTTGGGACTGGCTGTCGTGCTCGGCAGATGCCCTGCCAAATGCTCAGAGGAGGTTCGGTGAGCAGAGCAGCTTTGTGTCTCTCGAGTGATCTCCCAACCACACGTGGGACCGGGAACAAAATGGGCAAAGAACCACCCTGCACAGAAGCAGCTAAAACTTCATCAAAAGGCTCTGGAGACGTGGAGGAGGAGTAGAGGAGAGGTAACAGCTCTTTACTCTGGCCCTGTAGGCAGGAGAAAGTAGGCTGGAGAGGGTTAACTGTTGAATTTCTGGTTGTGAGGTGCTTTTATGAGTTTGCATTTAAAGCAAAGAGGCAAACAGCCAGGCACCTGTGAGAACTTGCTGTGGTTCTGGAGGGCTGAATGCTGGACCATAGCTAATTGCCACCAGGACTAATGGAGACCCAGGAGGTAAGGGAGTCTTCACCCTCCCTGCTGGGGTGGTGGTACCAATGCCCTGTGTCCGTTTCGGGTGACTGTGGGTTGTGTCACTAAGTGTTTGCAGAGAAAACCTGAGCAACAGAGTAAGAGGCAGCAGCTGACGTCTCGATGGGATCCATCAGGGGAGCAGGGGCCAGTGCTGTGTCCAGGGATGACTGGAAGTGCAGCCAGAGAGCAAAGGGGATGCTTCAGAATTTTAGCATGAGTGATGGAGGCAGTTTAGTGGTGGCAAAAAAGCCCACAACTACACACTCTTACTCCTGCCTGCACCTACACTTACAAATCATCTTTTAGCACACTCAGAAAGGACCTGGCAAACATCTCCTGAGCAAGAAGAAAACCACTTTTCAGCTCCAGCCACCCACATCTACAAAGTCAACTGGATGCCAAGAGATGTGCTGGGAGAGATGAAGATTTTTCCAGCCTGTGACCAAACAGGAATGGCCAGCTGTCCGAGACCCATACTCTGTGCCCATCGATCTGGTGGCCCTCCCTGGGGCCAATGGGCAACCAGCTGCGTTTGCTGGAAACGGTGGGCAAAGCAATGACGTGCAGGCACCGGAGCCTCACGGAGAACTGCTGGCTATTTTATGGGCTGCTTACAAACGGTTGGAAACCCCTGTAACACCAGCGCTGAGGATTAGTTACTCTTGATGTAGCTGAGAGAAGGAATATGGAGGAACTGCATCTCTAAAGGACTTTTTCCTGGGTTGTCGGAGTTGCTGATACAATGCAGAAGGTGGCTTGATGCAGCAGGAGTCTGCTGTGACTCAGGCTTGGAAAGCAGTAGGTCTGTGGGACTCCGTGGTGCTGGGAGATGATTGCTGAACAGCGTGGAGTGTGTCGGAGGGAGGGAGCTGCAGGTTGTCTTCTGGAAAGTATTTTACAAGCGATTTAAAGAAAACTGCACTAAACCCGCGGCTGCTCTGCCTCCTGCGGAGCAGCTGCCTGAAGTAGCCCCCATCCAAGAACAGATCGGGGTGGACCCTGTGTGGTGGTGGCCACTCGCTGTTAGCTGGACCAGTGAAGAGCGGTCTGGACAACATTTTGTATCTGAAGCCTCTGAGGAAGGATCCAGATGGTGTCTGCATCTCTTGTTTATTGAAGTAAAAATAAATAAAGGAAGAAAATGATAAAAAGAAATCTCAGTCTTCCTTTCCCACTGAAAACTACCATGAATTTCCCTTTCTGGAAGTGCTGAAGGAAGTTGGGTTCCTATGCAGCATCCCTGGAGAGTGCTCCCGCTGTCGGCAGAAGATGTCAACGGCTGCACAGACCCTTTCAAAGGACCACGGAGCTGTGAGAGGTGTGAATAGGCAGGGCGAATAAAACCCAGGGTGTGTGCGAGCAGGAAATATCCACCGAGGTTAAAAACCACGCTTTGACCTTTTGGAAGAGCTGTTTGCGTGAGGTGGCCCGGGGTGCAGTGAATTTTCAACAGAACAGCTGAATTCCAGGGCTGAGCTGGGCGGAGAGCGTCCCAGCGGAGGAGCAGCATCACCCAGGAAGGCTCCCAGGGTTCAAGCTTAGATGGTTCCTTTAAAGGTTAATCCTCACCGGCAGCATCTGGAAAAAGAAACCTGGAGTGCTCAGGGGGAAGAGTCTTCATGTTTGAGGGTTTTTTTTTTTGGTCTTTGTTTTTAAAATGTTAAAATTTGCTCTCACTCATTTCTTTAGGGGGGTGGAAGAAGAGAAAAACAACCCAAACCTCCAAGCTTTTCCCCCAGTGCCGAGGCACAAAGGGAGCACCGTTACCGGAGTCGGTATGCGTTCCTCCCGCTCCAAGGTGGTGGAATAAAGAGCTCCTGCAGTCATCTTTTTTTTTTTCTTTTACTTTTTTTTTTTTTTTTTTTTTTTTTTTTTTTTTTTTTTTTTTTTTTTTTTTTTTTGTTTCTCCCTAAGAGTTGCATTGTTAAAGCCTTCCTTGGGGAAATCCAGGGAGCGTAATTGCTCTGGTCTGACTCTGCCCGCTGAGCCGCTTGAATTAAGTGGGTGTTTTGGCATCCTGAGCAGAGCCTTGTGGGAAGTGACCTTCGCCTTCCGCCGCCGCACTCTGCAACCTGCCGCTAATTAGGATGGAGAGAGCCCTCCTTTGTTTTCAAATACTAGTTTACCTCCGTCTTCGCTTTCTGTCGGGAGCTGCCCGGCGTGACTCGGTGCATAATGAAGGGGGCACAGCAGATGGTAGCGCTCCGGCGCCGTCAAACACCACTTTTAACACCCTGAAGCCGAGCGGGAGGGAGAGGCCGGGCTTTGAACCGCTTGCTGAGTCTATTCACAGCAAAGCCTCTCATTAGCCAGCGTCAGAATTAATGTCTGAAACAACCCTTTGTTTTCTGTTTTTCTTTTTTTTTTTTTTTTTTTATTATTACAAAAAAAATTCATTTCCATGGCTGCTTTCATTCAGTATTTGCAAACTTGGGAGGCTGGGATGAGAAGGGGCATTGCTGAAGTCCACAAAGACATGCAGGGTTTGGGGCAGGTGTCAGGCTGGTCCACAGACCTTGGAAGAGACGGGCTTTGCCTGCTGTTGGACATTCCCTTGGGTCATCTGACCTCTCTAACGTCTGAGAATTACCAGGCACTGGTAAAAGGGTGATGAGGAATTTCTGCCTTTCGGAAAGCACCTTGTTTCCAACCTTAAAAAAATAAATAAAATAAAAGTGACGAAGTTGATGAAGTCTTCAAAGTGAAACTCTGCATCTCCCCTGTGGGAGTAACGGGAATATGGGGCATTTAGAGGTTTTAAGCCAAATTTGGTCTTAAAGAGGATTAGTTAAACTATGTCAAATTTCTGTGTGAACGCCCTCATTCAAATGTAATCCGGTTTATCGTAATTTGCTTTGGAAATGAGTTTGGTAAACCCAATTAATGTCACTTCAGTTCTGAAGGAGAGCACCCCGTAGGGATTTACCAACTTTGAAGTAATCCGCTTTAAATTCACAACTTCAACTAACGCGTCCAAACTTTTTCTCGTGTTCTTTGGAAGGGAGCAGTTAGCCACATCTGGTGGAAAGCGAACGTGCCCATAAGGAACCTGACAGATCCATTTGGACATGTGAAACACCTCTGCCCAAGCTCTAGAAATTTGTAGAACCCAATTCTTCTGAGACGTCTTGGATCAAGGACATCCGGTCCCAAAAAGCATGGGGCACATGAGTTAGCTGAGCAGCAGGTTGGAGATGTGGGCTCCAGAGAGTTTGGCTCCCAGGAGAACATCTATGCAATGTGAAAGCACACCTTCAGGAAGCAGCTACTGCAAACCACACCCCAGTCTGCTAGCATGAGTAGCTCAGGGACCCCTTGGAGGCCCGTGGTCCTGTTGGGCAGCAGCTCAGTGGAGTAGTGGGATTTTGGAGGCCATGCATGGTGGGCTGAAAAAACAGCTCCTTGATGAGCAGACACCACCCTCTGGCTGCCTGTTGGTGACCAAGGGGGTTGGCTCTGATGTGGCCAGCACAGGAGCACCTCTGAGGAGCAGATAAGAGTTTGGTGCTGCCTCTTGGCCTTGGCACGTGGTGGCTCTTGGGAGCAAGACTGTAGCAATCCCTGCTCTTCCCAAAGCCAGGAGGAAGAATGCTTCAGGTTGTGAGTAGACAAGGTGCTGTGGGCTCACTGCCATGTCCAAAGGCTCCAGACACGCACCTGAGCAAACAGCCGGCACACTCTGTGCAAAATGCTGGTCATCATGCAGATCTGTGCATGTTCCTCTGCTCCTCCTGGGCTGTAGCATTGACTCAAAATGGGAACACGGTACCCTCATAGTCCTGGGCAGCAGAAACAGGAGGGGGGGGTGTGTTGCCCTAAGACCATAGAATCATAGAATGGTTAGAGTTGGAAGGGATCTTAAAGATCATCCAGGTCCAACCCTCCTGCCCTGGGCAGGGACACCTCCCACCAGACCAGGTTGCTCCAAGCCCCCTCCAACCTGGCCTTGAACCCCTCCAGGGATGGGGCAGCCACAGCTTCTCTGGGCAACCTGGGCCAGGCTCTCGCCACCCTCAGAATAAAGAATTTCTTTCTGGTATCTAATCTAAATCTCCCCTCTTCCAGTTTGAAGCCATTAACCCTTATCCCATCACTCCACCCTCAGGAGTCCCTCCCCATCTCTTCTGGAGCCCTTGTAGGGACTGTAAGGGGCTTTAAGGTCTCCCCAGAGCCTTCTCTTCTCCAGGTTGGACAACCCCAGCTCTTTCAGCCTGTCCTCACAGCCCTCAGAGCATCTCTGTGGCCCTCCTCTGGATCTGTTCCAACAGGCCCATGTCCATCCTGTGCTGAGGACTCCACAGCTGGACGCAGTACTCCAGCTGAGATCTCCCCAGAGTGGAGTAGAGGAGTAGAATCCCCTCCCTTGCTCTGCCGGCCGTGCTGCTGGGGATGCAGCCCGGGATGAGGTTGGTTTTCTGGGCTGTGAGCGCATGTTGCCGGCTCATATTGAGCTTCAGATCTCAGGAAGAAATTTTTTACTATGAGGGTGGTGAGGCACTGGAACAGGTTGCCCAGGGAAGTTGTGGATGCCCCGTCCCTGGAAGTGTTCAAGGCCAGGCTGGATGGGGCTTTGAGCGACCTGGTCTAGTGGGAGGTGTCCCTACCCAGGGCAGGGGGCTTGGAACTCAATGATCTTTAAGGTCCCTTCCAACTCTAACCATTCTATGATTCTTCTGGTGCATACTGTGGCAGGGGTCTGCTCCCTCCTGGGCAGGTGGTGGGGCAGCTCTTGACTGGAGCAGGAAGAACGTGCCCTACACCTGAAGCACCGGGGAGAGCTGAGATGCATCGGGCAGTCAAGCAGGTACTCAGTGGAGTGCGATGTGCTGGAGAAGGCGGTGTAGAGACTTAGTCACCCACCCTGCAGGGTCCTCAGGACTGGCATATGCCATGTCAGCTCAGCTTCAGCACCATTCTGCAGGGTGGCGTTGCCCAGGCTTACAGGGTGTCAGGAAGTTGGCTCTGCTGCCGTGCTGGCCACGGGCTGGCTGCCTGCACGCAGCAGATGCTCAGATGGTGTCTGCATGGAACCGACTCAAAGCTAACAACCACAGCAACGACCGCGCTGCTCTGGACCCGAGCCGGCTCCACAGGAGCTCCCTCAGCTGCTTCTGACCTGCTTGGGCAACCTGGGTCATCCCCTCTCAGCAGATGGAGAGGTTGACTGTGCTGCAACCTTCGCCAGGTCCTCCTGTTGTTCCGTGTTCCCTACGTCGGACCCAGGGAGCGAGGGGTGATGCAGGGTCCTGCTGTGTGAGTGTGGTCTGGTGTGAGCTTTCTAGGAATCTCCACCCAAGGAGGACAGAGCTCAGCAGAGCACGGCGCGGGCCGGCCAGCCTACCTCCTGTCTCCTTTGCCCGTCGCCAGTTTTCCTTGTGTCCCGAGATACCGCCGAGAGATATTGAAGCTTGGATAGAAGCGCCGAGTTGGCAACTTTTAATATTGCTGAAACATAATCAGCTTTTGCTTCTACAGCAATTAGCATGTTATTACCCATAATGTTTTGCATGGCAATTTTGTTGTAAACATTTGTACTAATTCACCATAACCTAATTATTTTTATGACATGTAATTATGAAATATTTTTGGAGGAGGAATGGTTTCATTTTCTATTTATACCATTATTTCCTGGAAGTGTCAGGTATTTTTAACATCAGGAAATAGCATCTCCCCCCTTCCCCAATTAGACTTCTCTATTTACTGCGTCAACTTGCCTGGATAGCGCCGTAGCTGGGACCAATGCTCTTATGGAGATGTGTGATGGATTCCAGGAGAGACTAATTGAGCTGTAATTTGTGGTAGCGTGATACTTAAATGGAAGAACATAACAGGTGGTTTTCTTCGCTGCTCAGTGGGTAGATGTGATGAGTCCCAGCTACAGCATCTGCCATGGTGTTCCCTTCCTAAGCATTTATGGAAAGAGTGATGCGGAGAAGCTGTTGCCTTAGTACCATGTCTTTCAGGAATGCAACCACCCTGAACTTGGGGGCAGGACCTTGTGCTGGTGGGTTTTGACGTTAGTCAGGTATTCCTCAGACCTTGCACCCAGGAGGGATGGCATCCCTCCACCAGAACAACAAGGGGGTCCTCAGCCCTCCCTGTCTTCTGGCTTGGTGTGACTGTGTCATTGTGCTACAAGGATGGGGATACAGGGTAGGTGGGTAGGGATACCAGTCTCTGTTGCTTAAAGACAGCTACAAAGATGATTAGGGACCAGGAGCATCTCTCTTATGAGGAAAGGCTGAGGGACTTGGGTCTTTTTAGTCTGGAGAAGAGAAGGCTGAGGGGGGATCTGATCAACACCTATAAATATTTCAAGGGAGGGTGTCAGGAGGATGGGGCCAGTCTTTTTTCAGTGGTGCCCAGGGACAGGACAAGAGGTATCGGGCACAAACTGGAACATAAGAAGTTCCATCTCAACATGAGGAGGAACTTCTTCACTTTGAGGGTGGCAGAGTCCTGGAAGAGGCTGCCCAGGGAGGTGGTGGAGTCTCCTTCTCTGGAGACATTCCAAACCTGCCTGGACACATTCCTGTGCAGCCTGCTCTGGGTGGTCCTGCTCTGGCAGGGGGTTGGACTAGATGATCTCCAGAGGTCCCTTCCAACCCCATATCATTCTGTGATTCTGTAAAGACTGGGACACTGGTAGAAGAAGAGCAGGGGGAAACGTCTGTGCTCTGGTTCAGGCTCCAAAGAAAGATCCTGAACTGAAGCTACAGAGGCAAATACAAAAATCAGTGCCTGGAGCAGGTCCCTGCCTTCAGGGAAGCCTGCGGGACGATGCGAGAGGTGGTTTTGAGTCCTGCCAGCCGGGGAAGGAAATGGGATTTGTCTTACTCGCTCCCCGTGCACGTTCTGCTGGCTGGGTTACTGCCCTGGGCAGGGGGCTGCTCGCCCCGCTGCAGAAGGTGGCACCAGCGCCCGAGCGGGTGTGTGTCACCCGCGCTCAGCCAAGGTTTAATGGCAGGAGGCCCTCCTTAATCTCATCCTCGGAGGCACCGTACAGAAAACGTTCAGAATTCAGGCTTAATCTTAACGAGTATGAAACTTGGCAGGCTGAAAGGCTTGTATATCTTGCCTGATCTCCAGTCTGGAGAGGTCTCAAAATGGAGCCATGTGTAGCATGTTGACATCCTAGAAGAATTTAAAAAAAAAAAAAAAAAAGAAAAAGGCATTTTTAGATGACTGTATGTCATATAAATGAGATTTATTTCAATGCCTGTCATGATAGTTCAAGCAGTATCAAATTCAGTAATTGCTAGCCCTGCGGTCGCATGAGCTCTGAATGTTTAACTCCAAGCTACATTTGTACAGCAACTTTTAGGTAATACAGTCAATCCTTCCCCTATTTTTATATCTCTTGGTTGGCACACGTGTAGCTGTACAGTGTGTTATATGTATGTTGAGCAGAGTCCGCGTTGCATGCTGGCTGCTGTGTCAGAAGTTGCTTAAAATTATCCATTAATCATGTGTTACTGATGAGGACCGTGGAAATTGGGTTAAGAAAAACTCGCTGGCTTTTAAGAATCACTTTCAATGCTGGATATTAGTGCGAAGTCACACTCCCAGAATGCCTACAAGTAATCAGAGGTGCAGATCAGAAAATGGTACAGTGATTCTGTGTGACTGCAAGACCTGAGAATTGAAGTGGGTTGTCACGTGAGGAATTTTAGCGGCTCTTTGCCCTCCCTGAATACCAACAGCCTCCCCCAGATTCCCTCAGAAGTGACTTGTCCAACGGCCCTTCCTAAATGAGGTCGCTTTATTCTTGGGGTTATTCATTGCCTGTGAGAAAAGAGAGGGCGACTTGCAAAGTTCTTTCATCTCTAAAACCCGGCGTTATCCTTCATCTTTCTGCAGAAGTAATGAATTGGGATTGCGTAAAGACTATCTTATGAAATATCTTGAAAATGAAGTGAACTCTGCACTGAGTTGTGATCCAGCCAGTACTGCTACTGAGGTTTCCTTTAGCAGAAGCTGAATATTTTGAGTCCAGCTGTGGCTGTGATTTGTTTTTCCCAGGGGTTATGCATCAACAAGGTTATTCCGTACATCAACAGTTAAAAACGTGTCCAAACTTGATATCGTGCTTGATGCCTATCAACTGGACACCCTTCAAGGCACCACTATTAAGCATCCTGGCCAGGGATTTTGAGAATGCATCAAGGATACCTAGAAGGTTCCAAGCAGCTGGCAGTCATTTCCCCATCACACCAATAACAGAGGGATCACTTTTGTATGTGATGAGTTTTCTACATGGGATCTATAAGACGTTAGGAGGACAAGAGTAGTTGGAATTGATGAAAATGAGTCAGTCCTGCTATTTTAATATGCATGGGCAACTGTGTCTTGCAACTGGGTGGGATCAAACAGAAGGATATTTCTGTATTTCCAAGGTATCTGGTAAAGATCAGACTTTTTGGCCTAATTCATACTAGGGAGGTCAGGAAATTGGAAATGGCAGTTCATTGTGATGGAGAAGTTTCCTAGTTTATGACTGGAAATAACACGGTCAAGAGGTCTCTGATATACTCTGATACTCTGGGAGATATCTAGCGGGTTGTATCACTGCTTTGTTTTTTGCAGAAATGGGTTAAATAAAAAAAAAAAAAAAGAAAGAAAAAAAGCAGAGACAAAGGGGCACCTCGTCTGTATCAAGAATCTTATGAAAAATCTATCCCTTATCACTGCTGGAGGTCTTATGAAGACCGAGCTAACTGTCTGTAAGACCGCATGAGCCAGGTCGTATCAATGAGAGTACTGAGATTGGCATCATCTACTCATAAAAACACCCCAAAATATTCCCCCTGCTTCCTCTTCACTGTCAGAGCACGTTCGCCTCCACCTCTGACGTAACCTCCTCTGCTGCATGCTTTATGTATATGTGAAAATAATACTTTACTAACATATATCACTACCTGCGATTGGTAGAAAGGGGGTGGAGAGGGGCAGCCTGCAATGGGTGATCTTCTTGAAGCATCTGTCTCAGAGTGCTTGTCAAAATGGGTTTTAAAATGACTTTTAAAGGTCACGCGAGTGTCAGGAGGTTAGTCTACGGTGTACCCATCTGTGTCAGCCTGGCGGGGAAGGAGGCCACGTGCGGAGCTGACAGGTACCTGAGAACCCCAAAGCCAAATGGCTGTGATCTCATACCGGCCATGAATTTCTTTTATTTGCCGTGATTATGCCTGAAATGTGCTTGTGGGTTTTGTAGCGCCGGGATGTTGAGGGAGCATTGCGGGAGCCAACAGATGGGCTCGTATGTATATGGGAAGGTGGCTGAGGCATAAGTGCTCAAAATTTATGGGGGCCATAAAGACCCGTGGAAATGATTGATTCTGCTCATTGCTCACGCGGATAATGAAAGGTTTTAGAAGAAAACAGTTAACTGATAGCCTCTGAGCTGGGAATTAAATTTCTCCTTCCATGATGTCATCATGATGTCATACTTTATTGCCTATAATTTTAAAACCTATCTGGGCCCATGGTTGTTGTCACCGTGCTGGGATTCATGTGCGTGACATCACACACAGTGTCAGCTCCGGCCTCTGATGACAGTGCTCTTCTAATTGTGATTTAAAGTGCTTTCCTGTCCTGGTGGGGGAAGTTATGGCTTTCTCAGGGCATATTGTGTTCCGGGCCAACTGAGGAGGAAGCGTAATTTGGGAAGGGTCTTTGGAGGGCAGCGAGTGTAGTTCTCAGATGTTGTGTATTCAGAAAAATATGGGTTTTGTGTCCTGGAGTTCACTGTCAGGGTGAGAATGATTGTTAGGGGATGAAAGCGTGACTGACGTGTGTAATCCATGCATCCTTTGCCTCCTCTCTCCCAAAGGAATATTGAAATGATGTTCTCTAAGGCTAAATAGGAAGGAGAGGAAATATGGGCCATGCATGGCCAGGTTCGTTGGCAGCTCTTCATGATTTTCATTAGAACATACCTTCACAGAGGAATCTGTGAATAAAAAAGACCCCACGTGATAAGTAAGATAAGTAACTTCTTAATTCTGATGTTTCTTCCTCCTGACCTCACGAAGTGTCTCTTGCCACTTCCAGCAAAGGATGAGGAAAGAGAAGACCCTGGGCTCTCGGACCTAAGAAGGGGTGATCCCAAGGGCAGGTGGAACACAAGCAGCAAAGCCAGGCCTGGGCGTAGGCTGCTCAGGTTTAGTGAACGATCCAGGTTGGTTACCATGGTGATATGCGTGGCTTCTAACCATGATGAATGGATGGATGGAGGGGGTTACTGCAGAGGGCTGTAATCCTGCATTCCCAAGGACCGTACTTCACGGGAAAGCACACCAGACCTTGCTGTGGTCTGACCACAGTGAGCTGGTGGAGAGCCTGGAGCAGATGTTTTGCCAATTAACTCCATCACTTTTGTTTTAGAGAAGGATGGCTCCTGGAACAGGTTGTTTGCTGGCTAGCATCACCATGCCTTTTGTGTTATCTCACCAAGTGTCTGACAGCACACAGTAGTCCTCTCCAGCCCTTTGGACTTCTGTCTGTGGACTCGTGTGTTGGTTATTTTTTAAGTGGAAGGACTATTTTTGACACTTCTACTATATCCCATCATGCCCCCATGTCAAAAGCTGCCAAGTTTACCTGGTAATACCTGTAACTCTTCTGTGATGGGGGGTCAGAGCAACATTAAAGGAAGGCCAAGTGCTTCATTGGCCTACGCAACTCATGCAGCATGGAAGCAGTAAAGAGTAAACATGGGATCTCTGGTCCTGGAATGACATTTTAAGCTTAGTTTAAGCCTGCTGCCAGCATATAGGAACAACCCTTCAAGAATAAAATGATATTTTCAGATTGTGGTCAATACATTGTCCCAAAACTGCACCATGAAACCTTAGGAGGTTGACAGCAAAATTCACATTGATGTTGTGAGCTAAGTCTCTTTGGTGGTTGCCAGCTACTGCAGAAGGAGAAAACCAAATCAAAGACATAACAATAGCAGCAGTGACACTGATTTTTTAATTTTTTTTTTATTTTTTATTTTTTTTCAAAAAAAGTGCCCCTGTGGCGCAGCTGGCTACTTGCTCAGTGCAACAGCACCAGAGAGGAAATTCCTTTCCAGTGCTCACAGGTGATCAGCTTACACATTGAAGCATGAAGTTTGATTACCCTTGTAACATTTTATTAGCTTGCATAGCTGCAAATGTTATTAATGCTCATAAAATTATCCAGTCCCTTAAAATGTCTGTTCCACTGGTGCGCGTCTCCGTGACTTCCTGGGGTGGTGGATTCCAGAAGAGACTGTGCTGGGTCAGGTCGTATTTTTCTTTTATTTCTCTGGAATCTGCAGCCTTTCTGTTTCATCAAGTGCCCCCCGTCTTGCTATTGAATTAAGGGGCGGGCTAATGTGAAGCTGCAAATCGGTTTTAATTGCCATCTTTGCTCTTGTGTTGTTTTTATTTTATATATATAAATCTATACTTGTATATAATATATTTAAGTAATGTATTTTTGTGTATGTATGGAGATGCACGCATATACATGCAAGTGTGTGCATCTATATGTGTACACACACACACACACACATGCACACATGTATTCACTGTGTCACTGAAGCATCTGGTTGGGTGGCTTGGGTGCTGGTGGCTTGCTGCAGGGATCACCATCCCCCTCTGTGCGGCTGGGAGAGATGCTCTGGGAGGCAGAGTAATAACAGGGAAGAAAAATGTTGCTCCGAGCCGCGTGTCAGCAGACTTCAGACACAATGGGGCCTGTGTTTCCAGACAAGCCTTTTTAGCTAATTAGCTTAGTAAAAAAAATCTATTTCTCTTCTTAAATTCCCTGCCATCCATCTACCTAATAGAGTCAAGTAGCTATATATTGTGTGTGGGGTATGCAATGCATCATCTATCTCCAGTATTTATCTTGTTGCTCCCAGCCCAGTCTCTCCATCTCTCTGTCCACAGGAGCTGCCAGGTTGCCCATTCTGGCTGCTCCCTTCTGGCAGTGAACACGCTGGAGATCTCCTCCCCTTCTGGGTTAGAAGAGTGGACAGTGAGGTGGATTGAGAACTGGCTGAATGACAGAGCTCAGAGGGTTGGGATCAGCGCTGCAGAGTCTGGTTGGAGGCCTGTAGCTAATGGTGTTCCCCAGGGGTCGGTACTGGGTCTGGTCTTGTTGAACATATTCATCAATGACCTGGACGAGGGGATAGAGTGTACCCTCAGGAAGTATGTTGGTGACACAAAACTGGAAGGAGTGGCTGATACACCATGCCACCATACAGCGAGACCTGGACAGGCTGGAGAGTTGGGCAGAGAGGAACCTAAAAGAGTTCATCAAGGGCAAGTGTGGGGTCCTGCACCTGGGGGGAGGAATAACCCCCCAGACCAGTACAGGGCCTGCCCTGCTGTAGAGCAGCTCAGCAGAGAGAGACCTGGAAGTCCTGGTGGACAACAGGATGCCCATGAGCCAGCAATGGGCCCTTGTGGCCAAGAAGGCCAAGGGCATCCTGGGGGGCATCAGGAAGAGTGTGACCAGCAGGTGGAGGGAGGTCATCCTGCCCCTCTGCTCTGCCCTGAGGAGGCCCCATGTGGAGCACTGGGTCCAGTTCTGGGCTCCCCAGTTCCAGAAGGACAGGGAACTGCTGGAGAGAGTCCAGTGGAAGCTATGAAGATGATCAAGCGACTGGAGCATCTCTCCAGGTGAGGAAAAGTCTGAGAGACCGGGTCTGTATAGCCTGGAGAAGACTCAGAGAGGATCTCATCAATATCTAAAGGGTGGGTGTCAAGATAATGGGGTCAGGCTCTTTTCAGTGGTACTTGGTGACAGGAAGAGGGTCCATGAGAACAAACTGGAACACGGGAAATTCCATCTCAATGTGAGGAAGAACTTCTTTACCTTGAGGGTGGCAGAGCCCTGGAACAGGCTGCCCAGAGAGGTGGTAGAGACATTCAGACCCACATGGACGTGTTCTTGTCCAACCTGCTCTGGGTGACCCTGCTTTGGCAGAGGTCTGGACTAGATGATCTCCAAAGGTCCCTTCCAACTCACAGACTCATATGGCAACAATTTTCACCTAAAGTCCATTTTTGGATGTTTCAAGCTCCAGCCTCTGGCTGTTGGATTGCAGTTAGCAAGATTAAAGAGCCACTAATATCAGAAATTGTAGTGTGTAGGAATGCATGGACCAGAGTCAAGTTGCTTTTTAACCTTCTTCTTTGGGAACTAAATTGACGGAACTCCTTAAGGTTCTCACCTTAAGGCTGTTTTTTCACACCCTAAATTATTATTGCAGCTATTATCTGAACTCTCCATTTCTGACACATTTTTTTTAGAAGTGTGAATACAAAAACTGGACACAGTGTTCTTGCTAGCACCAAGTACCAATGTGAAACATAAGTCTCTCTATACTCCACCGGGCAGAGAAAGTGTGGTTTGGCCTCAGCTTGATACTGGAAGCTTGTGTTTAGCCAGATGTCTACCCTTACCTTTGCTTGCTGCCCCAAAAGGAGGTCCCTAAACCCTCTTCTACGTCCCAGTGAAGTGCGTTGGGCTTGGAGATGATGTTGCACGTGTGTGGGTTGTCAAGGACTTGGAGATGACAAATGCTTGTTAAATGGCGAGCCAGTTGCTTCTTCCCTGGGCTCAGTTTTTGTTTGCAGCTCTCTAGATGTTTGGGTAGTGTGGAGTCAGCTTCTCTGGCTGGAGGAGCGATGCTGCTGCAATGAGTGGGTGTTTGTCTTGAATTATTTTATTTTTTTCTAAAAATCTGTTTACAACCTCACATTTGGTTGCATGAAATTGTTGAAGCCCCCCCAGCCCCCCCCTCCTTGGTTTCCCAAGAAGATGTATTCCTACAGATTGGTGACCTGTCCTTGCCTGGAGTTAGTGTGCTATTATCATTCGCGTTGCCTGCAAATGCTCTCAGCCGTTTGCCACCGCGTTGCTGAGAATCCTTGAACGTTAACAGTGAGCTTCTGTGGCCCGTCCTCTCGTTTGTACATCCATTTTACGGTGCTGCCTTGTTTTAATAACAGAAATCAAAGTGTTGGGCAACGATTTCTAAAACTGTTTAAAAACAGAACAAAAGCCCCAGAAAATTCTGGAACAGAACGCCTTTGTTGGCGAGAGTTAAGGTTTGTAAATATTTATTCTCCACGAGCAAGAAATACCAGGCTGTTGTGATGGAAAAATCAGGCAATTCAAATTTAAAGTGACAGCCCTTGCGCACGAACCGTGGGCCTGCAGAAATGTCAGTAGGTCAGAGCCAGCCCTTGCATTGGCGTGCGAGCTCCTCCGCCATCGAAATTCATGAGAGCGCTCCCTACCCTTCGCCGTTGTTTAAAAAACAGACACAAGTGGGTTTGTGTCTCTGCGTGCCCCCTTGGTGCATCATCTCGCCAGTTCTTAGCCTGTGCTGCAGCCACCAAGCCCTCCTGTGTTACCTTCCTCTATGGGTCCCCTCTCCCCAGTGCCTCCTCGCGTGGAGCAGAGATGCTCCACCTTCCACAACCTGCCCACTGCAGGTGGTACCTCACGTCTTGTCCATTAAA
Organism: Calidris pygmaea; assembly: GCA_003697955.1. NCBI lineage: Eukaryota > Metazoa > Chordata > Aves > Charadriiformes > Scolopacidae > Calidris > Calidris pygmaea. The sequence continues at coordinate 208,590 of QJSC01004037.1, forward strand.
AATAAAAGCTTCGAAATCTGTGTTATCTTAATGAAACACCTTTGCCATAGATACTCTGCAGCGTGCTTGGTAGTGAAATGTGGATGAGGCAGGTTCAATATGAATCACAGAATGATACGGGGTTGGAAGGGACCTCTGGAGATCATCTGGTCCAACCCCCTGCCAGAGCAGGACCACCCAGAGCAGGCTGCACGGGAATGTGTCCAGGCAGGTTTGGAATGTCTCCAGAGAAGGAGACTCCACCACCTCTCTGGGCAGCCTCTTCCAGGACTCTGCCACCCTCAAAGTGAAGAAGTTCCTCCTCATGTTGAGATGGAACTTCTTCTGTTCCAGTTTGTGCCCATTCCCTCTTGTCCTGTCCCTGGGAACCACTGAAAAATGACTGGCCCCATCCTCTTGACACCCAAAATGAAGCTGTTGGGCAGAACATATTTACCAACTGATAGACTTGTCCTCATTAGTGTGGGGCCTCTGCTTGGCCCCCAAAGTGTGGTGGAAGCCATCTGCTATGGCTCACCACAGGGCACACAAACATCTACCAGCAGCTTCTGGGAGATAATTCTGTGCTGTGTGGGTGTAAGGGGAAAGACCTTGAAAATGCTTGGTTTTTTTTTTTTTTTCTGAAAGGAAAACAATGTTCTGTAGCAACTGCTTTTGACTGGCCTTCGGAGTGTTTTATAGCAGAGTAAGGCACAGAGGATGTTGTGCCAAGAAGGACTCGCATAAATTGCCTGCTGCTAAGATGTGATGTGAAACCCCACCACGCAGCACTCTCCTTGCCTGCTCGTTCTTGGCTCTGCTTCTCTGGCCGCATTTAGGACCAGGGTGGAACAGTGATCCCAAAACACCTTCCTCAGCTCCTGCTAAGGGTCAAAGTCATCCATGAGGTGCGAGTCCCTGAGTGCAGAGGACTGGCATTGAAGTGTAGTTTTCAGCATGGGTCAATACAGTTGGAGAATTTCTGGGTGTGGATGACGCCAGAGCGAAGGGCAGAGGTTTTGAGGAAAACCAGCACAGTTAAAGGAAATCTGTGTGACTGATGGAAAGGCTTCTAGTTCCAGGGAAAGAAAAACCCCGGGAGCTAGGTCTGTCCTGCAGCAGGGGCTTGATGTATTTCTACCTGCGGAGAACAGAGCCCGCAGGTATCTCCTTCTCCATTGCCAGGGCTGAAGTAGGAGATTTCCCGAGTGACTCTGCCCGGCCAGACCCTCTGGAAGTGGTGTGAGGGAAGGTGTGTTGGCCACCTGGAAAGCCTGCCGGGGACTTGGCTATCCGGGAGCTTTGCTTTCCTGCACAGGAGGGAGGTTACTATAGCATTCTCGCAAATTCAGAATTGAAAGCTGGAAGTTGGGCGTAGGAAGTTTTTCCTCATATAAATAAATAAAATAAAAGTATGGGGAAGGAACCGAAGACATGACAAGGTAGCCTTTATTCTGCTTTGTATTCTCGCCTAGGAATACTCTGTTCTGCTCTGCATTAATCTCTGGTTTACCGTGCAGCCTCGGTGCTTAGACACCGAATCCTCAAAGGAAGCCCGTGTGAAGATATTCATGGAGGTCGCTTCACCCTGGATCTTCGGGGCGCGTTGCACTTTTTGTGAGCAATAATTCATTACTGCTGCGCTACCTTGATTTCCCCATCACAGCGGTTGGACAGCAGGGAGGAAAGCTGGGAGCTGAACCCAGAAACGGCTCCTGCAACCAGAGCAGCCGCGATGAAACGGCTCCAGCAAGGAGCTGGAAAAAATGACAGACACCAGGAGCCCTCGGGGGGGTGTCCTTTGGCTGTGGCCTTTGTGATCCCGAGCGAAAGGTCACGGGCTGTAGCAGATCCTTTCAAAAATCAGATCCTCTCTGAATCTAGCAGCTGTGGGGCCGGCGGAGAGCTCGGCGCAGGCTTTGGGCTGCGGGATGTGACGGGCATCAGCAAGCTGCCTTGTTTTGCCTCTCTGCCGTTCTTCAGAGATGTTATGTTTGGCAGGAATTAATGGATCTGGAAAAAGATGCTGTGGTCGAAGTGCCCGGGTCAGGTAACAGCAGGCCTGGAGGTGACCGAGATGTCTCCGCCAGCTGTTTGACGGTCCAGCCTGCTGCCCAGCATCGTGCAATTAGAGCTTCACAGAGCACATCCCCGTGCTTCGAGCTGTGACGCTCCTAATTTCCAGACCCTGCTATTTGGTCCTGTTGGGCATGCTCCGCCTCATGAAAACGTCCACCTAACGTGCCCCAGATGATTATGCTGACATTGTCCCCCTGGTGAGGACCACAGCTGCTCCATCTTCCCTGGCCCCTGTGTCAGGCTTGCACGGTGGCTTTCTTTCCATCTCTGACTTTTGCAGGATTGGGGAGAGCAGGGAATTTTTAATCTTTCCCCGTGCAGTTAATTAGGAAGCATTCCAGCTTGTGCCGTTTGGCGGGGAGCATATCCAGGCTGTTCAGAGAACAGACCTTGCGGAGAAAGCAGGAATTCCTGATACCGCTACCTAATTTAGGACGAGCTCAAATTCACCAGCCAAGATACTCTAACCTTTAAATCTCAAGATTGCAGCCCCTATTTCAATCATTGGTGCTCGTGAATGGAAGAAAAATGAATATTCATTGAAGAGAAGAGAGGTTGGTCTGCCCTTGGCCTGGGACAGCTGGCTGACCGCCTCCTAGTCTTAGGACCTTCCTAACCTTCATCAGTTATCTGGATAAAGGATGGAATATACCCTCAGCAGGTTTGCTGATGATACAAAACTGGGAGGGGTGGCTGACACACCAGAAGGCTGTGCCGCCATCCAGTGAGACCTGGACAGGCTGGAGAGTTGGGCAGGGAGGAACCTGATGAAATTCAACCAGGGCAAATTTTGGGTGCTGCACCTGGGGAGGAATAACCCCTTGCACCAGGGCAGGTTGGGGGCGACCTGCTGGAGAGCAGCTCTGAGGAGAAAGACCTGGGAGTCCTGGTGGAAAACAGGATGCCCATGAGCCAGCAATGGGCCCTGGTGGCCAAGAAGGCCAATGGCATCCTGGGGAGCATCAGGAAGAGTGTGACCAGCAGGTGAAGGGAGGTCATCCTGCCCCTCTGCTCTGCCCTAGGGAGGCCCCATCTAGAGCACTGGGTCCAGTTCTGGGCTCCCCAGTTCCAGGGGAACTGCTGGAGAGGGGACAGCAGAGGGCTACAAAGATGATGAGGGGCCTGGAGAACCTCTCTTACGAGGAAAGACTGAGGGACTTGGGTCTTTTGAGTCTGGAGAAGAGAAGACTGAAGGGGGATCTGATCAATGCTTATAAATACTTAAAGGGTGGGTGTCAGGAGGATGGGGTCAGTCTTTTTTCAGTGGTGCCCAGGGACAGGACAAGAGGAAATGGGCACAAACTGGAACAGAAGAAGTTCCATCTAAATATGAGGAGGAACTTCTTTCCTGTGAGGGTGGCAGAGCCCTTGAAGAGGCTGCCCAGAGAGGTGGTGGAGTCTCCTTCTCTGGAGACATTCCAACCCCACCTGGACATGTTCCTGTGGGACCTGCTCTGGGTGGCCCTGCTCTGGCAGGGGGTTGGACTAGATGATCTCCAGAGGTCCCTTCCAACCCCATATCACTCTGCGATTCCATGTAACCTAAGATTCCTTAAGTCAAGGAATTGGAGCAGGACTTAGCTGATGGAGGACACTGAGTTCATGGGGAAACAAATCGCTTAGCAACTCCAAGCGGTCTTCACACAACAGCTCAACAGCAGCTCTCGCTGGTAGCTGTTGGCTGAACAAACTAGTTTGGTATCCCAGGCAGCAAATTTTTAGGATTAGATAAACTCTGTGGTGGGATTAGGAACCTGGAACTCCTGGAGAAGCTCCTAACTCAGGAAGGTGCCTCCAACCTGGCTGTGTGGTGAAGGAGGTGGGTGTAGCACCACGCAATATCCAAATGTAGTCCTTATCCTGCATTTTCTCACCAGCAGCTGCTGGGGTTCCATGAGTGGGAGAGGGAGGCAGCCCATGTGCTGCAGGTGGGAAGGATAATCTATTTATGTGTGATTGACACTGGGAAAACAACAGTGAACTCGTGCCGTAGGGTGGCAGCTCATTGAGATTCAGGGCCATGCTGTGCTCCGTCACTATTCATCCTCTGAAAAAGGCACCACCTGGCAGGATCATTCACCCCGACCCTCAGTGACAGAAAAGATAGCCACCAGCTCTCGGTCACCACTGGGGACATGTCACTGGGAATGACAAACTGGGGGGGAAGGAGCATGGGGTAGGGAGAGGGGCATAGCCCGGAGAGCACATGAATGGAACATCTGACTTGGATGAGCTCAGGGAAAGTTGAAAGAGCAGCTGCTGTCATGTAAGTACCATTCTCCATCCTCTTCTGGACAGGCAGGCGAGAGAGACTCCTGCCTGCCACAGCTATGGGGATGTGCTCTCTGGTGGCCACAAGGCTTGGAGATGGAGTGGTGTGGGGAAGAACAGCCTGCAAGCCACACCATTTGCAGCAGAAATGCCTCCCTGAGCCAGATCAGTGGTTCATCTAGCCCTGCCTCCATCATCACCATCATTGGGTGCCCTGTGCAGAGACCATGAAGGTCTGGCCCCTCTTGTTGTCCAGTTCCCCCGTGCACAGCATCCACAGTAGTTGGAAGAGGGGAATTGAAGATATCTCTCTGCCTTGTCCCTGTAGTCTCTGGGTTTGGGTTGGGTTGGTGTGGGGTTTTTTTTTGTTTGTTTTGGTTTCTTTGTTTGTTTGTTTGTTTGGGGTTTTTTTGTGTTGCTGTTTTGTTTTGGTTTTAATCTACTGTCTATGAATCTGTTTAAACCTATTTTGCTGCCTGGTGGCCCTGTGTCTTGATGTTGATTTGCCATCTCCCACATCTCAGCTGAATTTGTTGGTGTGCGCCTCGCTGTTGTAGCATCCCATCTGTACGAGGGTTGAAGAGCCTGTCTCTTCCAGCCTTCCCCAGGGAAGGAGATTGGGTGATGCGGGGTGGTCGCTGGCATTGCAGCATTACCTGGACCTTCATGGCAAATCTAGAACTTCAGGTGTCTTCAGCTGACGGTAGTTTTGGCAGCTGGAGGGAGCTGCTCTGTGTGGGAAATGGCTGCGTGAACATCTTCTCTCTGTCCTGCTCCGTTCCCACCTCTCAGAATGTTTAAACACTCTTAGGTAAGAGCTCCTGGAAGTAAGACGTTGTGTAGCCGGGGTAAGTGTCCTTGCTGACCCGACTTGTGATCTTTGCTCTTGCCTTAATTAAGGGTCACCCCGTGACTCTCGGTGTCTTGCTCCCACCCAGCGGGCTCTTCTGACACCATAGCTCTTCTGAGCTCTGCAGGCAGAGGGATGAGAGATGGTGTCTGCCGGTTGGCTGCTGTTAATCTGTGTTGACTTGATAAGTAAGCTCCGAGTGGATCGCTCTCCTCTGGGGAGGCACTCGTTCGTAGTCATTAACCTTTATTTGGTTGGGTTTATTTACTCAGGTAGCGAATTAGGTCAAATTGAAGTGGCTCCCATTAAACTGAGCAATGGCCACTCGAATCTGGAGTGACCACGTCCACACAGAGGTTAATGCAGTTTAACCCAATCACTTTAAATCTACCCTCGCTGCGAAGGGGATGGATTTCCATCGCCGTCCCTGCACAGGTCAGTCCCTTGGTGGGGCAGCAGAGGAGCAGCCTGCATTTCAGCACAGTCCCTCTCTTTGCCCAGCTGCCCCTTGAAGGGTAAGGCTGGTTCTTGGCAGTGTGAATATCTGTTGCTACGCTGATTTAGGATTCTAGTTGAAAAAAAAATAAGTAAGTAATGCTAATTGCTGCCGTTAGACTCCTTTTAGTCTCTCTATGATTTTTACAGCTCTTATCATGCACAGGACAGAAGAATAAGGTTCCCAAGAGGGGCAGAGTCGTTAACTGGTGAAGTAATAAATCTCCTGCTTATTGGCAGGTGCTGGAGGGTTGTATTAGCACTGTAACTTTGTCAGGTTTTGGCTGAGTAATAATAAATGATGAAAAAAAAAAAGAACCCCAGAACATGCTCCTCTGGGACCTGGAGACAGTCCAGCCATGGCAGCTCTGACCCAGGCCCATTCGTTACAGCTAAAGCAGAGTTTTGCCTGCATTTTTCTCTTGTTTAGGGGTAGCTGGAGCTTCTGTCTAGTTGTCGGTCTTCTTCTGCACCATCAACTCTGTGTAAGACCTTTGTGGCTCCCTCTGCCTCTGTGTTTCGGTCCAGTGGATATTCCCCCCACCTCCACCTCCCGTGCATGTCTGAAGTCTCCAAGGCTTTAACGTGCTCCAGCAAGGTGGGATGAAGAACACTAGATGAGTGTAGGAGACAAATACTTCCCACTTGGGATCCTTCCTAAACCTGCAGCAAACAGAGAACCTCAGTATCAAAATGCTGGACAAAGCAAGTGGTTTCGGTGTCCAAATGCCTCCCCAGGCAGCGGGACTCAATCTGCAGCCATGGTCTTGACACGGCAAGCTACTGTCCTTCCTGTGCTTATCATTTGATGGCCCCGTTGCTCCTCTGCAACACCAGACGTGATCAGCAGTGGGTTTGCCATGAGATCAGTCTGACGTGCTGGCCTCTCTCAGTATCTATCCCAGCGCTTAATATTGTTGGTAGGACTCTAATATTTATTAACTGTGTCGAGCCTTCAGGAGGAAAGGCTGGAAGCAGAGCTCGGGTGGGCAGGGAGGAGTTCACACTGTGATTTCTCAGAAGCCGAGGCTGGCATCGTGCCTTCGATGCAATTTGGCCGCCCCGAGCCGAGCCCAGCTTGGCCAGATGCTGTGGTCCAGCCCTGGGGAAGGCTCTGGGCTGGTGGGAGCCCCGTCTGGGCATCTGGGACGGCTTTTGCCCTTGAGGTTCCTCACTTTTCTTTGAGCATCTCTCCTTATGAGGACAGGTGACTTTCATCCCTGCCGCCCGTGAGCAGGAAGGAGCTGGTGTTGCTGCGCGGTGGCCAAGATCGGTGGGAAAGCGCAGCCGCCTTCCAAATGCTGACTGCCCTACAAGTGAGCACTTGGTGTGGAAGGAGGTGAGGAGACTTACGCTAGATATTACCCTAATGAATAAACAAATGTTTTCAGAAGACGGACTCCTCGTGCAACGTGTTATTTTTAACTTAGCGGCAATTTGCATGCTAGTCAATTTGCATACATTAAACACATCTCCCCTTCTGCAGCGTGTCCCCCCCCCTCCCCTTCAGCCTAACATCTCATTATAGTGCTGCTGGGACTGAGGAGCCGGTGGCTCTGGAGGGGATATTAATTTGCCCAACACATGCTGTGTAGGTTTTTATCACTTGCCGCACATTGGACCTGGTGTCTTTGAAGTCACTAGTGCCTCCAAGGGCCCTCTGCTCGAGGTAGTTGAAACGGAGAAGAAAGAAAGGGGGGAGCTGCTTGGAGGAGAAGCGGACAGGGAAGAAAGGAGACCGTTTAGCTGGCGTTAATTCAGCAGGGAAGAAAATGAGCAAATGCAGAAACCTCTCCCCTCTGCCAGAGAGCCTGGGCATCCTGGGCGGGTGATTGTTTGTTTTGCTTCTTGTTTGAGATGGAAAACGGCATCTTCCCGAGAGCTGTGGAGAAAGGTGCTGGTGAGGAGGAACGGGCCAGTGAGAGCCTCAAGAGGAGATGATGGGGTGGAGGAAGGGCTGGTCTCACTGGGCTTTGCCATGCACTGGGGCTTTGGGACCAGCTGGCATGTGTTGAAAGTTGGATGTGGAGGTTTGTGTGTAGCAGGTGGTAGGACACCCCATCATGGGTTAGTGTGTGGAGCCCCACATGGGGATTTGGGAGGTGGCAGGTCTCCACTGCCACCCCGTGCCTCAGTTTCCCCATGCAGCACAGAGCATTGGTGATGCTATCTGCTCTTAGAGAGCTTCGGGAGAGGTATGGGGAACCGTTCTCCGTGACCTGGATGTTGGTGTGAGGGATGTCTTGCTGAAAACATAAAGAGACATTGTGACATCCCTCTATCTTTGATAGACAGAGAAGTCATTTTGCAGCCGTAAGATCAACTCGCAGGCTTTCAAAATGCTGCTGACGCTGTGGAAAAAGCTTTTGCTGTTGTACAGTGGAGCCCCGGGGGGATTTTCACAGTTTCAAGTACTGACCAAAAACCCTGGAAATGTTTTGAGGGAGGAATGAAAAAGAAAATGTCTTTCAATTAGTTCAGCATTTTTCAACCAGTTCTGGTTGCAATCAAGAACATTGTACTGAGCTCGAGTATTTCTTTGAAAGAGCCTTAAAAAAATAAAAAAATCAGCTGGGGAAATGAATAGAGGAAGTGACCCAAGTCTAATCTAGACTGATAGACTGTAGAAGACATTTCTTCACCAAGTAGCAAGGTCCCTTCTTTCTTCCTACGTAACGTGACTCTTAGCCAAAGCTCCTGCAATGTGGCAATTCAGGAATAAATGTCAGCGGCTCCTTCATGCCAAGAATATTTGGACGTCAGCAGAAAGGAGAAATGTTTCTGATAAACCGATGTAAATGGGATGCTGGGATCAGGGGTGAGATCAGCGCCGGGTAGTGGTGATCTCATGCAATTTCCATGCTTTGAGGGTACCAAACCACCGCAGAGCAAAGGGTCTCAGGCAGGTAGCGGACAACCTACCCCATCCTCCTCCAGCAACCTTAATGTAATGGCTTGTTGTGCTCCACGTAAATACAAGCAAAGGGGCACGAAGAGCACAGCATGCAGGTTTTTTTAATTAGAGAGGAGGCGAATATCCATACCCTGACGAAGCAGGCATTGTGCTGTGTGCGATTTGAGCACGAGAAAAGAGAGCTCCTGCCCTTCTGAGTGTGTGGCAGGGTGGCAGGCAGGCGGGACGGGTGAAAAAGGCACATTAAGGGTGAAAAAGGTGCAGTAAGGGTGAAATATCTCACTCCAGATTCCGTGGGAGATGAAGGAATAGTGACCGTGGTTGGCCAGGAACAGAAGAAACATCACGATACTTGTTGGAGGATGATCAAGTCTATTATAGCTGGAAACCATGAGTCCACCGTGGCTCATTTCTAGATCCTTGGATCAGAGGTGGGTGTAGAACTGGAGGAGCCTGTAGAAAGGCTGATGCCACCCCAGGCCACACATGGGTGGTGGAGAGGGCTGTACTACTTGCAGCGGCTTGGATTTGGGGTTGGAGAGGCTTGGTTGGAGATGCTCTGTTGGGTGTCTTGTGATGGACTCTGGGCCACCTCCCCGGTCCCAATGATGTCCCATTGCATGTCCAGCAGCCCCATGGATGTCTTTGCTGGGGGGGAAAGCCCACCGCCGCCCCTCTAAGAGCAGCCTGGGCTCGCCTCCCTCGGTCAGAGCCAGTTCCCCCTGCCCTCTTCTGAGCTCTGCTTTGCAGAGGGAATATGGTGAAATGTGTCCTTTGGAGGCTGCCCTGCCATACAGGATACCGTAAGAGCTGCCGAGTGAAGTATCCGGCCCCGTTCCCTCCTGGCTGGCCTCACCGGTGGGATTGTTTCCACAGCCAGAGAACAATACCTCTCCTTCCATCCAAGAAACATTTATTACATGATACGTTTCAGATGTCTCTTCGGGGAGGAGGGGAAAAGCGAAGGAGAAATAGATCTCTCTCTTTTTTACGGCGGCGCGGCATGTTCCATCCCGTAATGGATTAATTATCCCCGCGCACAGGCGGGCGGGGGGGGGGACACGCCGATGTTCAGAGCAAGCGCCAGGGTTGCCTTCCAAGTGGAGCAGACGTGGATATTTCTAGCCTCCTTCTCACAAAATAAAAGGGGTAATTAATTAATCGAGAAGCTTTTGCTCTCATTATAATTCCCTCCCTCTCCCGCTTTTCCTTTCCCCCCCTTGATTGCATGAAACGCAGAGAAAGGTAGGGAGTTTCGGAGCCTATTGTGCCGCTCCTTCCCGAGCCCTTGTCAATCTCCCTGCGTGCTTTCATACCTCTGCCTCCTTTTCTCTCCCGTTAAAGCCCTCAGAGGTCAGAAGCATTTCCTGGTTTTCTTTTGCATGCCCTGAAGGAAATGGTCTGGGCCAGATTATCTGCCGGTATCAATCGGCACTGATGAACAGACTCCGCCAGCTGAATATTTCACCGCGCTTCTGGAAACTCCCTTCCATCCATCAGACGCTCTAGAGAGGAGAACCGTCCCTCTGGGCTTCCTCCTCTTCAGCTGGGGAGGAAGGCACGGGATTAATACTGACAACTGCAAACACTACCCAGGTAGAATATAGAGGCTCCAAAGCCCATGAGGTAAATGCTGTTACGATGCCATTTCCTCGTTCTTGCTCGTTTTTTATTTCCACCTAGCCAGGCTGCAACTCAAGCAAGAGATATAAATCCTGCTGTCCCTCGACTCCATCTGCTCATGGAGCTAAAGAGATATAAAGCATGTAGCTGGAGAGAGCCAGTCCATTAAGGAGTGTTCTGTACAGTGGGCTAACTCAGAGATGGAGCCAGGGATTAGAGGACATCCAGGAGCAATTGCAGCCCCTTTGAACAAAGCACGGCTTCTCCGAGGCGTCTAACAAAAACTACCTTTCCCAGGGACAGAGAATTGGAACAATCTCTTCTCAGAGCTGTATATCCAATTTCTTTCAACTCGGTGAGACCTAGAGACAGGCTGGTGGGAGGTGTTTTCAAATGAACATCTCCCTGGAGGTGAGGAGCCAAAGATCTGGGTGGTTGCTGGAGGCATGGTGCTGGTCCATGCCTGGCTGACAACCCAATTTTCAGTAGGAGAGCTGCCGGGCAGCTCAGCCCAGAAAAACTTGGTGGTTCTTGAAGCATGGTTGCTGTTGTTTTACCTCCCCTCGAGGCAAGGAAGGGATTTGGACCTGCATCCAAAAGTGAGCTATGAGTTAAAACCCCAACCATCATCTCTCTCCTTGCCCTGTGAATGTCTGACACAGTTGGGTTGAAGGTTAAAAAAACAACAACAAAACAAAACAAAAAAATCCCCTGCCAGAATTACCACCTGGTGCCTTTTTTTTGTTTTCCCCCCCTTTTTTTTTTTTTTTTTTGATGAAAAAAGTGCTCTGGTGATCAGGGAAGGAATTCACTGTGTCTCAGAAAGCCTGTTTTATTCTTTTTGTTTGTCTGCCTGCCTGCCAGCCTGGTGTGCTCGTGTGTCGTTTGCTGATCTTGGCAGCGGGTGGGAGTTTGTGGAGTGAAAATGTGAAATTTCTGCCTCTCCTGCATTGGTACGCGGCTCAGAAGGATGGGTTGTCCTGGCTGCGTCCCTCCGAGCTGCAAAATAAAGAAGGGGGATATGAAGAGCTGCTGTCCAACCCAACGTTGGCGTTCAAAGGCTCCTGGTTGACTAAAGAGCAGGAAAGGCTGTTTCCAGTAAGAAGTTGCCTGATGTTCTTCTGCCTGAAAACAGGATTAATGAAGCATTTGTTCTTTTACTGCCCTCTTCCCAACCGCTCAGCTCTTCTCCAGAGCTGGGTGAAAAAAGCAAAATTGTGTCCTGATGTGTTTGTTTGAATTCTTAAGTGAATTTGCTTGGGCGATATTCCCAACCTTTCCCTGGTACCTTTCCAAGAACATTTAAGTGATGAGACTTTTACTGGCAGAAAAAAAAATAACAAAAAAAATCATGAGAAGCAAATTTCAAAGTCACATTTGCAGGTTTTGGGTTTTTTTTAACCACTATTGATACCTGCAGTGCTAAAATATCCTGACATGGTCTTAAAACAGATTGGAGAAGATTTTGATGAATAATGAATTGTGATTTCTTTTTATTTGCCTTCTGGTTCTGGTTGAACTCTTAAGGCTCTTGAGTTTTTTCTCTGTAATCACGGGGCCTAGAAACTGATTTTCTCTAGGTCTGAAATGATGCATCTTTGTAGCTGAGTTTGCTGAAATGCAGATGTTGGTCCCTCAGCATTTGTTCATGTGTTGGGTTTGGTCCAGTTTGGACCAAAAATGGATTTATTTTCCCGCCCACCCCGAACAAGCAATTCTAGAAATACACATTAGCCAAGGTATGATGTTATATCCCTCACGCTGTGCTGCCACTCTGTGTAACCATCACTGTTGTTAGTTTCAACTGTACTGGTGAAGGGTTTCTGAGGGTCACAGACTGGAACAATTCAGGTAGGAAGAGACTCGGGAAGGCTTTAGCCCCAACATCGTGTTCAAAGCAGGGTTAGTTTTGAGATCAGACCAGGGTTTGAAATCCTCCAAGGATGGAGACTGCACAGCCTCTCTGGGCAACCTCCACCTCTGTCTGACTCTTCTCATGGGGGCTGTTGTTATACCCAGTTGTTAATATCTGGTTGTTTCAGTTGATGCCTGTTGTCTCCCATCTCCGTCTTCCTGCTAACCCTCTGGCTCCATCTTCTTGGTAACCACCCCCAGATACTGGAAAGCTGCTGTTAGGTCCCCCTAAATCCAGCTCCCTTGGCCAAAAAATGGGTCAAAAAATGCTTGGGACACCATTATTCTGGATCCCTTATGTTCTCCCTGACCCATGCCTGCTGTAGGACTTCCCCAGCTCAAAGAAGGCCAACCAAGCCAAAATTTCCCAGCTTTCTGCTGGAGACGGGGAGCTGACAAGTGACTGACACAACCGCACGGCCATATCCTGGGGAAACAACCAGCAATTCTGGGAGCTGAATTCACACAGGCATCCTCGCTTCAGCTGCTGCAAGTCATCTGACCGTGGGGTGTTTCTGATGAAATGTGTCTGCTTCAACGGGTTATTGCTTTCCAGCAAAATTCGATTTCATCGGAAGACAACTGACCAGCTCCTTCCCTAATAAGCACCACCAAATCATCTGGTGTTATCAGCAAAAGAATAAGAACTGGCAAAAAATATAATTTGAAATGCAGAAATAACTAACATTGGGGGGAAAACTAACTTTTTCCCACTCCGCTAGGGACTAGCGCAACGCCAGGGGATTCACTAAACAGCACAGTTCATATTTTAAATATTTGCTAAGTGAACGTAGAGGCAATTGTTTGGGGAAGTATTTGTCAAATAAACTCAAACAACAAATGCATTTGAGGAAATTGGATTTGTCCACCTGATATTGCTGCAGCAGGAGAAGAGGCTAAATTCATCAGATAAACCGTTCATCTGAACTGTTTGTTCTCCTCTATCCACCCTCCAATCATTATTTTAGAGAGACTACAAGTGTTGTAGGCACTGTGCAGAAAATTTATAGGAAACAGATCTCTCTAGCTGCTGAAGCCCACAGTCTGCATGATGGACGTGGCAGATAGGGGAAGATTTAGCACTCAGCAGTTTGGGGAAGGAGGGGAGGCTCTCTCGGTCTGGCGTTATGAATTCTAGCCCTGCATCCCTGTTAGCGATTCGCCGGGTTCATTTCATTTTTGCTGGTTGCAATGCGGTGTTGGCAGCTGCCACCTGGGTCATCCTGGTGTGGTTGAACCCTGAGCTGGAAGGAAAAAAAACGCTACAGCCAGGAAGGAAGCATTGGCTTTATGGGGGAAATGGTGGGTCAGGTCCTTTGGGACCTGGGATGCACTGCTTCCCAGTGGTTTATACAAACTCAATCTCCTTGGCTTCCTCACAGCACCTGAAATGAGGAGGCAATTGCTCCAGGGTCTTCACAGCTGTGGTGATTTAAGTCTGAAGGGTTGGGTCACGGGCAGGTGCCGCCCATCTCCATCAGTTATATATAGGAAGCCTTTGGCCAGGTGCTTAAGGCAAGATGGGTAAGTGTGGCTCACTTCATTTTGCAGGCAGGGACTGCAGAAATCAATTTTATCGCTGCCCTGGCTTCGCAGGGCGCCAGGCTCAAATAGCAGAGAAGGGTTCTCAGGGTTAACTGCTGGGATTTGAGGATGCTGCAACTGCAGAGCAGAAGGGGTGGACGCAGTCTCTAAAGCAGCATGGAATAGTTGTTGGGAGAAGGAAGGTAAGGAGGAGTTTGATTCCCAGAAGAGCAAATCCAAGGAAATAGCTTGAAGACAGATACAGGAAAGCAAATGATGCAAGATTGCTATTGTCAGAGCACAGACTTGTTCCCAAATGGCTTGGGAAGCTGCGATCAAGACAGGAGGTGACTGTGCTTTGGAGATGCAAGATGTAGGGTCAGGAGCCAAATCTTTGAGCCGCAGAAGGCGGAAAACTGAAGCTGTAGCTTAGGCTTGGAAAAAGGAGACGAAGAAGTGATGGAAGAGCCTGTGACAGCAAGAGAGGACAGACCTCGGCTGTGGTGGATGCAGCAGAGCAGGTAGGGGAAGAGATTTGGTGTGGAGCATTTGTCATGTTTACTCTGTAGAGGTCTCAGCTGAGATCCTGAGGCTTGTCTGGGTACCAATCTTTTTTTCTCTGAGACCTGAATCTCTCCAGTGGAGCTATAATAACGTGTGTTAGGCTGGCAGCGGGCTTCCTTTGCTCGCACAAAGAATTTCTCACTAGGGCTGTCAAACTAGTTTTTTCCAGGGCAAGAAAAATTCATGCCTAGAGCCTTTCACAGTAGAAATGAGCAAGGTATAGAAATTCCTAATCCAGTTAAATAAGATCTGAAGTGAGAAAATGCAGGTTTTTCTTCTGCGTTTGTTCCTTGGGTCTTTTGGTAGTTGGCTTTCACCTGGTTGTACCTTAAGGAATTGGGGTATATTCACCTTACGTGGTAGTGAACACCATGGGATGGACTCCCATGGGATGGTATCTCCAGGTGTTTCTCTCTATGACCTCCCTGCTAGGCTTCATCTGTGGCCCATGCTTTCAGCTTGGTTTCAGACTTGTTGCAGCTTTCCCAAGCTAAACCCAGGTACAATTCAAAACCCTGACCTCTCTGTACATGGAGTGCTAAGGACGATATCTTCTGTCTGCATGCTCTCCTGCAAGGGCTAGATGGGTTCTAAGACCTTGGGTACTTATTTGGGTTAAACCTGACCTCACTGGGTGTCCCCTTGTGGGTTGGTACTAAAATCCCTGGTAATGCTGTACCCCAGAGCGATGGTGGCTGCATCACGTGAGGAAATAAGAGCTGCTTTGATTGCAGGTGATGTCTGTGCTCTAGTTTCAACCCCTCTGCTTCCCTGAGCTCTCTGACCTGCCTTCCTGAGAGGCAGAGCAATTCGGCTGTATCCATAATGGAGCTTTCATTGATGTCTGCAAAAAATAAGAGCTTTGTGCAATCACAGGCTGGGTGTTTGAGCTACAGAGTGGCTTGCATCACCTTTGTCAGCTGACACTGCCCACATGATTCTACCTCCTGGTTGCTTGAGGCTTGGCCGTGGCAGAAGACGGGGATGGTCAGGGCTGACTTTCTTCTCTGTGGCTAGGCAGGCAAGTTCCTCGGTGGTGGTAGCCAAAGTCCTGCAGGATCAGGATACAGCCCAGTTAGGGGTGTGGGAAGGATTTGCTTCCCCTACTCTGAAAGGTTAGGGAGTTTGGCTGCTTTTCCTCTGTGTTCAGCTTCAACTGAGGGATTAAATTTCCAAGAACTTGAACTCTCTGCATTAGCAGCTGAGCCTTGGATTTGGTCAAAAACCAAAATATCTTGACCAGAAACCTTGAGCATGCGCTTCTTGTCCTCCAAGCTCATGCTCTGTTGTTCCATGGTTGGTATCCCAAGAGGTGTACCCACCCCAGTTCCATCGGCTCAGTGGCCTTGGCTTTCCATGGGAGGCAGGAGGAGGCTCCTTAAGGGGAAATCCTCCCCCAGGAGGACCCCACTGAGACCCAAACCAAATCCACCTGTAGGAGCTCTGTGCTGCTTTGATGCAGAGCAGATATATGTTTGGGCAGGTGTGGTGTGGGACGGCTGCCAGCCTCAACTGCACGCGTTTCCAGGACAGACAGACCCTCCAAAGATAAGTCTGCAGTTCCGATGAGGGGGTATTAAGTTTTTTGTTGTGGGGCAAATGCTGTCCACTTTGTAACGCAGCTGTTGATGAAGTCATCTCCTTATTTCAGGGAACTCTAGAAAGGAGATTTGGCCTTTTTCTGTCCAGTCAGGTACTGCCTTACCTGTTTTTGTTCTGGGGCTTGGAACTTGGATAAGAAACTTGTCTGGGCGATGTGTCAGCTAATGGCAAATATTATCTGTGGTGTCGTGCTGGGAAGTTTTGTTATTTCTCTGTTGCTGTTGGTGGAGGTGTGCTCTGTGGCTCTTCTGCAGCAGTTCCCATGAACGGGCTTGGTTGTGTTTCTTGCCCTGTGTGGTTTTGCTGTCTTTCTAGGCTTATCTGAAGTTGGAAGTGGCGGGGAGGGAACCCCAAACTACTCTAACCAGGGCTATTCTGTGCTTCCAGAGGTATAAATTTGGTGCTGGGAAATACCCACAGGCATGTGCAAGGTGTGACCTACCCTAAGAGATGCCATGCGGTCAGGTTGGCAGTGCTGCACCTTCCTTTGGGTGGCTGCCCTCTCTGTACGAGAGTGACAGAGGGTCTCACCTGCATGGCTCTGTAGGAGCTGTTAAAATTTCTTGCCCTCGTGCAAAAAAAAAAAAAAAGTCTTAGCAGGACTCTGTGTTGAGCATGGGAGGAGGCCAGGAACTGATCTGCAGGGTCAGGATGCATATCTCTGGTGGAACATATGGGTCTGCTGATGGCTTGGGGTCAAAGCCAAGGGCTGAGAGAGGAGGATGGAGCCTTGCCTCTGTGCTACCAACATCTCCTCTGACACCTGCACTTAAATGCTGGGCCAGATGTCTCGTGCCACTTCAGTCCCTGGCCCAGCTATACCAGAAGCAACACTAATCAGCCTTTAAATGCTGGAGACATTAGGAGAATTATCTCCATATTTTATGGCTCTCTCACGAATATTTTGGCGTGCCGCAGATGCTAGGCGGTGGGTATGACTCATGGAGCAGGGACTCCGCTTTACTGCGGGTCGCATCCCGAGGTCTTCCCCCAAATTGCTTCCTGGTTCCAGGGTAGGGATGTTGAGTATCCTCCAAGCCCAGATTATTGTGTATAGCCCTTGTTGTATGGCACCGCAAACGAGCGCGGGGGGGCCGCCTGTTGTAATAAAAGGGCAGAGGAATTAACTTGATGGAGCAGGCTGGCGGAGCAGCTTGTTTGCCATCTCCCCGAGGAGACAGAGCCATTCAGTGCCTTTGTGGAACAGGGTCTGTTGCTCGGTTCACACGCATCCTGTACATCGCAGATTTCTTTAGGAGCTCATTTTATACCGAACAAAGCAAGAACAAAACCAGGCTTTTCCGACACATTGAAGCCAACCCTCTCTGGACTTCAAGCTGATACATAGAAGCTTCTGGAAACCTGTGCTTGACGATAATCCTGCTGCTTGTGCTGTCAGGTTCTTTCTGTGTGTGTGTTCCCCACATTTAACCACATGAACGAAGTCAGGATTTGCTTTCTTGGACCAACCCCCTCGCAGCGGTGGCTGTGGCCTGATCTAACAGCCTCCACTGCACTGAGGAGTCTCTAGCCCAACAGGCAACAAATTGGGGGTTGTAATGTCCCCCCTCCTTGCACCTGGGGACAGTACATTTGCTGATGAAAATGGTGTCCCTCCTGATTGACTCTGCTTTGGTTGATGCATTGAGGATGGAAGCCAAACCAAGACATTGTGGCCAAGAAGGCCAATGGCATCCTGGGGGGCATCAGGAAGAGTGTGAGCAGCAGGTGGAGGGAGGTCATCCTGCCCCTCTGCTCTGCCCTGGGGAGGCCTCATCTGGAGCACTGGGTCCAGTTCTGGGCTCCCCAGTTCCAGAAGGACAGGTCCCTGCTGGAGAGGGGACAGCAGAGGGCTACAGAGATGATGAGGGGCCTGGAGCATCTCCCTTACGAGGAGAGGCTGAGGGACTTGGGTCTTTTTGGTCTGGAGAAGAGAAGACTGAGGGGGGATCTGATCAACACCTATAAATACTTCAAGGGTGGGTGTCAGGAGGATGGGGCCAGTCTTTTTTTTCAGTGGTGCCCAGGGACAGGACAAGAGGTAATGGGCACAAACTGGAACATAAGAAGTTCCATCTAAACATGAGGAGGACCTTCTTCACTTTGAGGGTGGCAGAGCCCTGGAAGAGGCTGCCCAGAGAGGTGGTGGAGTCTCCTTCTCTGGAGACATTCAAAACCCACCTGGACATGTTCCTGTGGGACCTGCTCTGGCAGGGGGTTGGACTAGATGATCTCCAGAGGTCCCTTCCAACCCCATGCGATTCTGTAATTCTGTCCTGGGATGAATGTGGGGAGCTCTGGCCTCCTGCCTTAGCTCTTTCCAAAGCGTGATGAGCCTGTTCAGACCGAGCGCATCTCCTTGCTCCCATCTGAAGGGCAAGCGCTCCGCAGGATGCTTAGGCAGGGGAGAGATTTCCATATGTCACTTGTCTCATTGACTGCAGTGGGATTCGCTTGTGTGCTCACAGCTTGGAGAGCATTTCAACAACTTCTGCCCCTGCCCCAGCTTCCCTGACTGCAGGAGTGAGGAGATCTTTTTCCTTATTGACCTCAGCTGTGGAGGTGGATGAAAAGAAATTGCTCAGGGCTGTGTCTGTGCTTTCTGCTGGACATGCTGAGAGATTTGGGATGTGGGGAAGATGGTGCTGGGTAGAAACCTGCCACCCACCTCTCTCCAGCAGGTTCAGCTTTTTTTTGTTTTCCATTACACCCTTCTGAAAAATGTTTTACTTGGGAAGAAGGAGGTTAGTTGAAAAGGAAAAAGGCTGCTTTTTTATGCAAAAAGAAAGCAACAGAGTTGGAATAATTTTCATAACATTTAGGCTTTATGAAAACCCTATTTTCCTTTGAGAGGGGAAAGGAAGGAAACAAGGCAAAGAGGGGACAAGGGAAAGCATCTAACTCATGCCAGGTGCTTGCATAATCTGTGCAGTATTTCCCTTTGCTTCCTTCTCCTCTTCCTGCCACGTGCCCTCTGGCAGAGCCTCCCTTCCAGGGCCCTCCTGCTTCTCACGTTCCTAAAATTGGTTTCTCCATAGGACCCGACTCCAAGCTCTGTCTCATCCAGCCCTTGGCCTCTGAACTTTTAGATGGACTCTTTTCACTGTATTTTCTTTTAATACCCTTCTTACCGTAACCATGAAAGTTCTTCCCTCATGTTCTCTCTGACCAAGCCAGCAGATCCATCTGCCTTGGCACCTCTCCATCATTAAAGCCTTGGAAGCGGTTGCTGTGCTGGGGACTGCTCGTGCGGCCAGCGATGCAAACGGGGACAAGCGGACCCTGCTCCCGCTCCTCCTGGTCGTGCCTCCACCGGCGGAAATCTTCATTTGCAGGGGGGGTTTCTTGGCTTCTCTCCCTCCGTTCCTGGCTCCTCCCTTCAACTCCGAAGCCGTGCTTTAGCAGAATTTGTTTTGACAGAAGCAAAGGATATTCCCAGCCAATTAAAAATATGATAATGGAAAGATGGGAAAGAAATGCGGCGCTTCCTCTGCTTGAGGGGCTTGTTGTTAGCTGTCACTCTGCTTAGAGGGATTAAAAGTGCATGCTGGAGGTCCATGTCAGCTTGAATGTTAAGCTCCCAAGCTACGACCATGCTCTTGGGAGCAGGGAAACAATAATTCATTACTGATGGGGATGGAAGGATTACTTCACTAATTTGCTTATTGACTTGTATTCTTTCTCATGCAGGCACATACATGCATAAACACAAGTTGCAACTCGTTTTATTAGTGTCTCATGCTGCAAATTATTCAAATCTGGGATTGTTTAGACAGTTTGCCCTTGGGTACAGTGCCCGAGATCCTTTGCAGTGACAAGGACAAGCCAAGTGAGGAAGGCTAGAGGTCTTGGAAGACCATGACTCCCATCCCTCCTCCCACCTGAGCTTTTGTGCATGTTTCTCTCCAGAGTATGTCTGGCAGCCATGGAAAATGGGTTGTCCAAATTGCTTGTCATCCTCTTCGATACTGCAATGGGTACCCAAGGTTGGCAGACCAGACCCAAACAGGCAGTCTGAGTTTGTGGAAGAGCTCTACAGGTAATTCCTCTCATGGTGTTGGGTCAGTTGGTGGCTGTAGCCATGTAAATACAGGAGAAAGTAAAAGTAGACTTGTTAGGAACCTGCATGAGAATTCTTTCAGCTGTGGAGAGGGTGTGCCACGGCTGCTAGAAGTCTGAGTCCTGATTTTCTTGAGTGGGTCAGTAGGCACAAGTGACAAGCCATGGATAGCCTTGAGGTGACACCTTGGGCTGTTTTCAGAGATGTCACTCTTAGCAGGAATCGAGAATATGGAACAGAAGAGGTGTCAAGAAGCCAGAGATACATCCTTTTACTCCAGGAGAGTGGTGTGCTGGCGAGACAGACATCCTTGCCTTCACAGACAGGATCTTGGATCTCTTCCTTTCTCTCTTTGCCTCCCTTGTGCTCCTTATCCACTGCTATTTGGTCATCCTCTTTGCTTCCTCTCTCTCAAGGGTTAAACGTCCCTGGATTTGGGCTGGAGTTGTCAATTGTGTGGGAGGTGTCCTGCCTAAAATGAAAGTGGTGAACAGAGTTTGAAGATGCTGGACAGTCTTTGTGGTCCTACTCTCAGCTGCCGTGTGGCTTCAGAGAAGCCCATGTGCTCCTGTTCCACTCCTACTTGTTCGTTGTGATGGTAAAGGCATAAGGCGAGGATTTGCCTTAATTCCTGCTGGTGAGCTGATGGCATGGGAACGCGGAGGTCCTGGCATCTCCTCCAAGACATGGTGCTCCCCTACTACAAGAGTGCTCTAGCAAAATCTGTGAAGGTTGATGAGCAGAGCGATAGAGGGCTGAGCTGTTTTCTTGCAGGCGGCTGGAGGAACCCATAAGGGGTTACATCAGACAGCAAGAAAAGGCAGACTCTACAGCACTGCTGGCTTTCAACAGGCAGCCCAGGCTTGTAATATCAGCACTTACTGAATTAATTTGCTATGTGGCACCAGTAATGCTCAAAGTTCTTTTGGTGAATTCTAGTTTTGAGGAAAATCAAGAAGTAATTACTCGGTTCGGTCATTAATTACTGACTACTGGACATTTTCAAAGGTGTAGGATGAAAAGCCTGAGGCAGCTATTAAGAGTAGCTCTAATGCTATTGATCTATTTGTGTTTATCGTGAAATTTCTCTGCTTTTATGACGTTTTATTGAACTGGGGGATACAGGTGTGTGGAGCCAGGGAGCACGAGCTGCTTTCTCCCATGCCTGGCTGCTGGCATTGCCCTCTCGGTGGGGCAGCGGTGACTTCTCAGAGCCTCCCTTGGAGGACAGCCTGGCAGGATGGTGGGCACTGGGCACTCTGACCATTGCCCATCTGCACAACCTGGGCTGCGCTTGGGCATGATGAGAGATCCCCTGCCTTGGGCCATGCTGCTAATAAGACAAAAGCCCACCACAGGAGGGAGAAGTGGAGCCAAGCAAAGTGACTTGCCCGTGGACTTGCAGAATGTCAGTGGCAGAAGAGGGAACCGTGTCCAGATCTCCTGGCATCCAGCTCTGCACCATTCCCAAATGGGCTAACTGGCTCTTGAATCCCTTTCGCTGGCACTTTCGTTACTGTATCTCGGCTGGTGACAGCTCTCCAAGCTTCTCCCTCTGCTGCAAACAACTCCATTCCTCCATTTGTGCCTCCCTTCTTGTGGTTCAATCCCACCGTGGCCAGTCACTGACATGAAGCCGCCTTTGGAGCTGGAAATTTACTGGAAAAAAGTTATCTATCAAGGAATTGCAGGGCAGGAGGGGCAGGCAGAGCTTTGCCTCGTTCCTCTACAACCTCCTCTGGGATAATCCTTTCCTATTCCCTCAAACTGGAACAGCCTAGCTGCCATCCCTGGAAGCTGTGACACGGAGATGAGGTTAATCCTGACGGCAAGCGAGAGAGGTGTGAGCCAACAGCAGCAGGACCGCTTTCTGGTGAGCTGGGAATGCAGCAGGGAACGGTGACAGCTTCTGGAAAAGGGCAGGATTGTCATTTGGTTTCCAGAGGGTTTCTCAAGGCGGACCCGGGGTCTCATGAGGTTGGTGCTGGTTGAATCGGGATTTGTTCTGGCTTTGTTCCCAGAAGTGAAAGGTGCGGTATTTCCATGTACGAACTTAGACAGAAAATGCCACCACGCCATTATTATTTCTTTTTTTTCCCCCTGTGCCTCCAAGCACTGGAAAAAGCAACACACGTTTGACAGTGCCAAAGGGATGTGGCTGTTCAGCTTGTGCCTCCTGGCCTTTCTCCTTCTCCCATCATATTTGGTATGCAAAATTGAATCACGCCCTTCTCACCCGCTCCCCACGGGGGGAAAGGTGGCCTTTAAATCATAATATGATTGCAGACGATGTTGCAGAAGGGGAAAATAAGATGAACTTTAAACTCCCCTTTGCTTTACAAATTTGTTCATGTCTTCCCTCATAGCTGCTTAGTCATGCCTATTAGATTTACCATTTTCTGGGAAGGAAAAGTGGAAGTGAATTTTATTATCTATTCAGCATCTGACTTGGTGCCTTCCCTCCACTCTTTTGTCTGGTTTAATCAGAAATTTGCAGAGGTTTTGATTGGACTCTTTTGATCAGAGTGCAGAATCCCCCAGGTACAGGCTCGTTAGCTCTCATTAGCAGAAGAAACATTTTTCTGTGATGGTGCGCATCCTTGTACAGTTAATTGAAGAATCATCATGGTGACTTTATTGCCTTGTTACTTTTCACAGGTACCTTAGACGCCTCCAACCACTGACCAGGTTGAAAAGGAGCAGGATAGAAAACAAAGAATGGAAGGGACCAGTTGTTGAATTAATTAGCAACTGTTAAAGGAAACACTTCGCATCTTTCTGTGCAACACTGTGCTGCTGGATGAAATTAAGAAAATGAAATCAAGAACTTGGCAAGTTTTACAAGGAGGCTGGGTCGGTATTTGCATATCAAAAGTAGCCAGAATTTTTGGAACAGTAGCACACGTTTTGAAAGGGATTTTGCTCTTTGTGTTTGAAGAGTTAAATCAGTTTTGGGCTATTAAAGACTGCAGAAGGAGACCTGATTTGCATATGTGCTGTCGGTAGGAATCTTATACTTCAGCCTGGCACGTTCCCAAATTGGACACCGGACAAGATGGCCATGGGCCTGCTCCTGCCTGTCAGTCCCCCTGGGCTTGGATTGGTGGTGATGGGGTGGAGGAAATGGAAAGGAACGGGCAGGAGGGAGAATATTTAATGGCGAAGAGGAACATCTCTGCAGTGGGCTGAGAGCCAGCAGGTCTGCATCAGCCACGCAGGAGCCTGTACTCGGAGCAGGTCACGGAGCTGGATCTCAGCCCTGGCACTTCTGCAGCCATTTCAATTAATGTCATCGTTCAAGGCAGAGCTTGGGGATGGGAAACCTGCACTACTGTGAAATGCGATAGTGTTGTGCCCTGGGGTGGTTCTTTGGAAAGTGCTGAAATGCGCAGCGCCGTTTCCTGAAGCGCTAAAGGCGTGTGAGAAGAACCTGATACCTGGGGGCTCCTTCCCAGGTGGTGCCGGAAGAGGACCCACCCATTCCAGTTGAAGGTAAGAGACCTGTGTGGGAGCAAGGCATGTTTTCTTCTTCTTTATGTATTTCCTCTTCTTCTTTTCCTTTGCAGAAAAGGTATCTAGATGCTGGAACAGATAACCAGTAAAGCAATCAGTTCTCCCTTGCTGGAAATAACTCGGGCGGTGTTGGATACCTACACAAAAGACAGGCTCCTCCAGAAGTCATTGGTTTTCAAGGAGGATATTTGGCAGGGATGGGTTAAATGGGCCAGAGAGCAGTATCGGGCCTTCCTGGCCATAAAACCTAGAGCTGACCTCAGCAGTGTGACTTCCACCATGTGTTTTGTCTTCCAGACCTGGTTCCAGTCAACACTTGCGACTGGTTTTTCAGGTTCCCTATGCGTAGCTGTGCCCCTGTGTCAGTGGGCGGGTCTTGTGGCCATGCTATGCCATGTCCTTCTGAAAAAGTTGGTTGTGATAGCTTTAGCCCAGCCACCTTTTCAGTCAATTCTAGTGCAAAGGGTTTATAACACAGGGGCTGGTCATCTGGGCTGGAGAATAAACTGCTGAAAGACAATGTTTTATAAAGATGTTGAATGAAGGAAGGGCACTAACCCATCTCATCTTCCTACGTATGTCCAAACAGACGCCCGAGTACTTTACCTGATGGGTGAGGGGACCAGAATGGTGGTACAGCTTTGTGCCATTGCCTGGCTTGAAGGACATCAGCAAAGGTTTTGGAACAGGTAAGAATAAAGACTGTGGCACTGGTCAGCAGGGCTTATGTTAGTCCTGCCAAATGTGAGCAGTGGGGATGAGTCATGGTTGTGGGTGAAGCTGTTGCCATTTCATGCCCTTCCCAGTGGGGGGAACTTTGTTGTTGGGTCCACTCTCCTGGAGTTGGTTTGAGGACTCTGCAGAGAGCTGTGGGACGCACGGTACTGCGTCAGACTGGGATCAGAGTTTGCAGAGAGCCTCCAAAGACCCTGTGACAGTACTGGCTGGTACTGATGTGCCATGTTAGAAGGGAACAGTGCAGGACACCTTCCTGGAGAAAGGGACCCAAAAATCCTCTTCCTTCCACGTAGCCCCGAGCTAGCTGTGGTGCATACCATCTCCCCTAGGGTTCCTCACTCTCTGGTGCAGCACCATGCCACCACTGAAACAGAACGGGGGCTGAATGCCAGGCTTTCTGTTCAGAGAAGGATTAGAGTAGCCTGTGGAAGGTAGTCAAACACAAGGAGGTCCATGATGCTCCTTCTGTCCTTGTAAGCCCCTAAAACACAGCCTGATGGAGGCCATGGGAGATGCTTGCCTAATTTGGTGTGTTTTTCCTCTGTTCATTGGGGAGATAAACGGGGCACAGGGTAGCCCAGCCTGCAGTCTGGTGTGGTCTGGCCATTCCTGCCATATTCCTCAGTCTCTGGCCTGGGGATGTATGATCTGCCTGCAGTGTCAAACGCTTTTGGGAGCAGAAAGGTGCTGAGTAAGCATGCCCTCCTATTTATCATCCTATTTTCCAGGTCTGATGGGGGGCAGTGGGAGAAAAGGGTGTGAAGATGGTGTGAGAGGCGTTTCTGAGCTGTAGCCATTTATCATCATTGCAGAGATACTCCAGCACGGCAGCCAGACAGACACGCACACTCCCCCAGCCTCCTGATCACGTTATTATATTACACCTGACATTCCTTTCTTCCACTAATATGTTATTTTTGGTCTGACAGCTTTATGAAGGAGAAAAGAGAAATAGAGAGAGAGAGACGTGCACCCGGACAGACACAGTATTCATTCCTTATCAGCGAGGAACGGGTCCGACTCAGACACAAGAGATCTGCTGATTGAAACATCTTGCTGTCTTCAGCAGCTCACACTGCCATGGAAGGGAGATTCCCAGAGCCTCCAGAGGGCAGGCGAAGGAGCAGGATCAGGTCCTCCAGGGATATCTCCTTTCTGGTCCCTCAACTCTGTTGGGATGTGTAGTTAGTAGGAGAACCCAAGTTGCTACCTTGGGATGTTGCCGACGTGGTGGGAGGGTGGTCATCTGGTTGACCGTGGCCATCACCTTCAGTGCCTGGTTCTTGTGTTGGGTAGAGAAGGCTCTATGGAGGTTTATGGCTCATGAAGGGATGTCCTGCCTGGTGTACGGGTTGGTGGAAGAGTGATGACCCCGGTGTGTTAGGAATCCTGCTACTGGTTTCATTTTGCAGAGAGGGGAAATGAAAAAGCGTGTGTGTGTGGAAATGCCCTGTCAGATGCGGCCACTGGTCATTGTGTTTCATCCAAAGGCCAGCGGGCAGAAGGAAGTGTGTGTGGGAAGTGGGAGAGGCAGGAACAAAACCTTAAAAAGTTAACGCTGTGATTGTGAAAGTGGAAAAAGGGAGTGTGAAAAGAGCAGGAGTTCATTTCAGCTGGCTGTTTGCTGGCAGAATGGAACAAGAAAAAAAAAACCACAAAACAAAAAAGACAGGAACGAAAATGAAGGTGAAAATGTTCCGATATGGAAAAAAAAAAAAAATGCTGACCTCTTGTCTGCTCTGCATCCCGTGTTTCACCCGGTGACCTGGAAAAATCCACGCTGTTCATTCTCATCGCTGGAGATCGCAGGCCACCCCAGGCTGCTGGTTGGTGAGGGGGTAAGCCTCGGCAGCTGGTCCTCTTTGGGGCGCATCCATCCCAGGAAGGCAGGTCCTTCGCACGGATGCATATCCTATGCATCCATGTGCTTCTCTGCCTTTGGCCTGTACCCTTTCCCCAGGATGCCTAACCTCCCCCAACATACACTTCTGCGAAAATATTTGCATGAGGCAACTCACGTGCTGTCCCCAAAATAGCCCCTCCTGCTCACTGCACGCTGGGCTGCGTTCAGCTGCCAGGGAGAACCAGCTTCAGACCTCCCCGTTCCCACATGGCAGCAAAAAACGCCTTGTTCCCAAGCATTATGGGAGAAAGGCCGATCAAACAGGGCAATTAATTCAACAAACAATACAATTAAGCCGTGATCCCAGTGTAGTTTCCACCCAGAAACAGAATAAACAGCCTTCCCAGCATGGATAAATAAACTCACAGATGGAGGCTTTTGTGGCTGGCGAAGTTTTTTCCCTCCGCAGCCTTCTTGAGAGCACATAAAAATTGCGGAGTACATAAATCTCTGGCTCTCCATCCCGGTGGCTCGGGGAGGAAGGAATGGGACGCCTGCTGTGGGACAGATGTGCCTTGGCTGGAGAGGGAGGGAAGGGACCTGGGGACGGCGCGGAGGCGTGCGCCGTGAGGCTGCCGGCAAACAAAAGCCACGGCAGCTGGCTCCTCCGAATTGTCCCCCGGGGCCAGCTCTCCTCATGGCCTTGACACAAAACACATGGCGTGAAAAGCTGCGAAGGAGGAGAGTGACCTGCTTCACACTTGGCTGGACTCGCTTGTTACTTCAGGAACTGATGGAAATACCTTTTTTTTTTTTTTTTTTTTTTTTTTAGTCTGGGTTTCAAAACAGCCTGAGCTGGTGGTGGAAAAAGAAGAGGCAACTGAACTGCAAGGTCCTTTTGGGCAGCACACAGAAAGCAGAACCAAGTGACTTGTTTACCCAAGGAAAAGGGAGATAAATATTCCCAGGGATGATGCTGGCTACGTGGAGGTGGTGGGATCCAGGCTGGTTGCTTTGACCCTTCCTAAAATCAGCTGGAAACCGTTCTGGGAAAGGCTCTTTCCATTACCAGTCAGCACTGGGAATGGAAAAACACCCTTCTGAGCTGCTGGAGTCAGAGAAATGACTCCAACAAAGGACCTCCCTTGGGGGCTGGTTGACAGCAGGAGCGTGAGGGCAGCGTGGGGAAGGAGGGTATGAGAGTTTGGGGTGGAAACCTATGGGAAGGGCAGCTGGAGTGGAGGTGCTCTGCTGGTGCCAGGGGTGGAAAGGATGGAAAGGGCAGGCTCGGGGTTAAACTGCAGCTTGCATGGTATTTGGGGTCCTTTCTTTTAGAAGGAGCCAAGTTGGAAGTGGGAGGGAATTGTGCAGCTTCAAAGAGGTGTGAAAAAGCCTGTGTGCTGTGACCCCCGTGCCTGCAGTTGCGGCTGCCTCGGGTGCAGATGGTCTGGGCAGAGAAAGGAAAGGCTTTCGCCCCCCTGAGAAAAGCGTATATGTGTTTTCTGTACCACCACCATCCTGCTGGGGAAGGCTGGCTGGAGACCAGGGGAGAGATGGGTACTGCAGGGGAGCTTAACGTGGTCTAGCAGGAGGTGTCCCTGCCCGCGGCGGGGTGGGGGGGTTGGAACTGGATGATCTTTAAGGTCCCTTACAACCCAAACCGTTCTATGATTCAGCTCTGCAGGAGCCCCTCTGCTCAGCAGTGTGAGCAGACATGGTAGGTGGGCTGTGGGAAGCAGGTAGAAGGCACTCACCCAGCTAAACTCTCTCCAAAATGAGATGAAGCTGAGTCTTCTCCTTTTTTTCCTGCTAGAGGATGCTTCTGCTGTTCTTTCCCTCCTCTCCTGCCTCCTCTTTGCTGGAGGCATTGCCCAGGACCTTATTGAGCACCCATTTAGCATTCAGGGTGCCCAAGTAGGGACTCGAGGCAGCAACCTGGTTCCAGCCTCTGCTGTTTGAGCCTTGAGGATGCTTTTGGTAGGTTTCACCTACCAAATTTTACCTCATTTCACCTCAGTGGTGAAATTATCTGGGAAAACTACTCTCAGCCTCGAATTGGGTAAATCTGAGGAGTGGGGAGAGTTGTGATAAAGTGGTTCAACGTCCTGCATGGGACGTTTAGGGAATGTTCAGCACCTGCAGGTTAGTGCAGAAGGAGGCTGGATTCAGCAGGCAGCTCACTACTGCTGTACAAATGTTGTGCATCAGCTCCCGCGTTTGCAGCAAGGAGGTCTTTTTCCACCAAAGACCACAGTCTGTCTGTAGGGAGCTGCCCTTCAAATACAAATGGTGGACTCTCAAAATAAAAACCTTCAGATGCGTCCGGTAGACCCAAGTCCCATGATAAGGGCATCTGTGCTATCACCTAAGCCAGGGGTCTCGGAGATGTTTGCTTGAACTGATCTTAAATTTTCAGGTTCCTACCCTGTTGTGGCTTCATGTTTGTTGTTGCCTTTGTGGTGGCGTTGCCTGTTCAGCGGTGGTTTCGGTGCCGGTGGAGGAAACTTTGTGAGCCCGCACATACCCATAGGTTGGGTTTTGCCTTGGAAGACAAACAGGGAAAAAACATTCCTTTCGTCCCGACTTGTGGCTTGCAGGGGCTGAGATCAGAGCCCTTCCACTTCCAAATAGGAAACAGCTGCTGTTGCGTTGGTTTCTCCAAGAGCTCCTAGAACTGGCCATCCTCCAGCTTCCTGCAGAAACACCCTTCTGCGAGCCGGGAGGCTACAGGTGGCCCAGCTGCTGTGACCCTGCCCTGTCCCTGAGCCCGGCTGAGGGTGCTGACACGGACAAATCCTGGGATGGAGGACAAGAAACTCAGGGTTATCAAGCAAGGGTGTAAACCACAGCTGGTTTGAGAGGGAAGGGGATTGCCACGTAGTTTTGAAGGCAGATGCGTGACTGTGCTCTGAGCTGGCCAGAAAAAAAGTCGTTGTGGCTGCAGTTCTGCGGCGCTGAGCTAATGAGTTTCACCGAGAGGCGAAATACTTGGCTTGGGCTTGCCTCCACTCTAGTTTGACTTTTGGCCATCTCAAAGTGAGCTCACATCTGCCAGGAAGAAGTCATGTGGCTGTGCTGTGTCCCACGGGAAAGGCCAAGAGACTTGCTCTTCATCCCCATCAACGGCTGCTAAACTTTGTCCGAGTCAGCACTTCTCATCAGAAATCTCCCTAAATCAGAGCTCACGCTCACTTTTCAGGACAAGGGTCTTGCTCAGTAGGGAGACCCCCATTTTTCCTGCCAACTTGCCAGTTTTATAGAATGGAATAGACTATTTCAGTTGGAAGGAACCTACACCGATCACCTGCTCCAACTCTCCATGCAGAGTGGCTCTCCCCATATGCCTGCAAACAGGCACAAACCCCTCTTCCACATGGAATGTGGTTCATTTCTTGCACTGTGGCTGGAAGCCTGGGGTGCAACTGATGTTGCTGACACATATCTGTCCTACTGGCACTAGAACTGAGGTGGGAACCCATCTTCCAGAAGCTGGCAAGGGTCTGGCTGAGAAAGGATCTACTCCAGTCACTCCAAGGACTTCAGTTTCGCTTGTACTTTTGCAGCCTCTGCCTGGCTCTCTAATTAAAGAGCATCAGGCTCTCTAATATATGTATATATATAATAATATAATAATTAGAGAGCAGCAGCAGGCTCTCTAATAAGTCCTAAAAGTGCTTGTCCTCAGCAAGGTGTTAGCATTGAGTTGTTCCTAAGTGGTACCCTGGGCTGGATGATGGAACATGGTCTGCGCTGGTCTGTCACCTCCTCCTCCTCCTCCTATGGAGGCTTCCAGATGGCTTCCAAATGCTGCAGGTGGGCCGCGTTTCTCCCCAATGTAGAGCTTTGCATTTCTCCTCAGCCTGCAGTCGAGCTCCACCAGGTGAGAGGCAGAGCAAGGATGCCATGGGAAGACCACCGTGCCTGCGTTGGCACAGCCGGCAGCGGGGATCTCGCCGTGGAAGTCTGAGCGGTGGTGGTTTCCCCCCGTTTGACAGGTAAGCCATGGGGGGAGCTGTGTCTCCCTGACCCTCAGGCCTTGCCATTACCTTTCCGTTGTCATTTACACATTCTGGGGCCCCCTTTCAGCAAATGCTGTCACTGCTCCCTGACAAAGCGCGCTTCCCTCCTTGGCATCCCTTTTCGGCTGCCTGTTGGACAGACTGTTTGTACTCATTGACACGAAACAAGCTCGCCTGGAATGAAATCATTTATAAAAGTCACGAGAGGATTCGGATATTAGCCGTTCATTTCCTGCCACATTCACTAAGCTGCAATTAACACGGACCTGAAAGATTCGCCGGGTGCTACTTGTCCTGCCTGTCCTCTTTCATCCCCTCGCTTCCTTTTTTCTTCCTTATTTCCCTCCCTCCTGAGCTGGCCATATCCTGTATCTCCATTTCCACATGCTTGGGGTTTCCCCCTTGCCCTCCTCTTTCCCTTCTCATTTCACTCTCCGTTTCACTCTCTTCCCTTCTCTTTGTGCCTTCTTTCTTGCCTCTTTGCTTCCCTCGCTTCTTGCACTCTTTTCCTCCCCTCACTTTATTCCCCCTCTATATTTAAACCCAGGCAAAAAAACAAATTATTTATGAAGGGCTGTAATTTATGATGCGTTCTTAATGTCTTGGAAGACACAGATAATTTATTTAATGAGTAAAGACATGATAATTCACAGATGATGATTCCAGTCAGAAAATTAGTTTCATTAATTTGCTGTAAATTCGCTGCCTTGATTTAGTGCAGGAGGAGTGAAACCCAGTGCAAATCTTTATCCCTGGGATTTTTTTTGCCATCCCCAAACCAGCCTGCACCTGTGGTGGCTTCCCCACCCCTCACTATCCCTGTTGCTCTCCTGCTTATGTCCTACCCACACTAAGCCAACAGATAGCAGAAGCAATTTTATTTATTTATATATATATTTTTTTTTCAGTGTGCATGGTTGGGAGGGTAAAGAGGCGGTATTCCCATTCCAGGGGGTTATAAAAGAGGCAGCGCAGTCTCAAAAGGTTTGTTTGGCAAAACCACATGCTGTTCCCTGAGCTTTTTCCCCCGATAAGTTCAGCTCCAAGAGAGAATAAAAAAGTCGGTTTGCTTTTTTTAATAGAGTATAAAAGGTACTTTTTCAAATAAATTTCAAGGTAGACGATTTTACAGTAGAGTCTTGCTGATAACTGCAGTATATATAAATATTATAGGAAACCTATAGAAGTGATTCACGATGTACTATTGATCTAATCAGTTTTAACTAAGTGTTTGCATCATGCCTTATTAATCACAGATAATAGGGCTCCAAAGGACACCTTGCAGAATCAGGGCTTTGCTCTTCACATGGCCATAGCTTCCTGGGACCACTGTAGTCCATGGAGCCTCCCCAGGGATGTGCTTCTCCTACCATATTTCACATTTTGCTAAAAAGGTTCTGTGATGGTGCTCTAAACCACCTTATTAGCAACACTGTTCTGTTGTATAATTGGTGTCAGCACAGGAACATTTTTCAGCTTTTCCAGTAAAAAGATTGCAACATGGATCAGCATGGATCAGGCCTCAAAGATGATGAGGGGCCTAGAACATCTCTCTGATGAGGAAAGGCTGAGGGACTTGGGTCTTTTTAATCTGGAGAAGAGAAGGCTGAGGGGGGATCTGATCAATGCCTATAAATACTTCAAGGGTGGGTGTCAGGAGGATGGGGTCAGTCTTTTTTCAGTGGTGCCCAGCGACAGGACAAGAGGAAATGGGCACAAACTGGAATATACAAAGTTCCACCTAAACATGAGGACAAAATTCTTCACTGTGAGGGTGTCAGAGCCCTGGAAGAGGCTGCCCAGGGAGGTGGTGGAGTCTCCTTCTCTGGAGACATTCAAACCCACCTGGACACGTTCCTGTGGGACCTGCTCTGGGTGGACCTGCTTTGTCAGGGGGTTGGACTAGATGATCTCCAGAGGTCCCTTCCAACCCCATAGCATTCTGTGATTCTTCTGTACATTTCAATGCAGGATGGGGAGATGTGAGCTGCCACTGGGACTGAACAGCAGTAAAAACCACAGTAACTCCATGTGCTGTGAGCCCATCCTCTTTCCCCTGTGTGCACAGGGAGGTGAGCTGCTCTGCCTGGAGCACAGAGGACCATCTGAGAGTCTGAGAAGGAGATTGACCAGTGGAGCTGTGTTCTGCCATCTCTGGAACACACAAGCCAACCGAGCACGGCCACTGCTGAGGTTGGTCCAGTACCGGTTTTGTGCCAGGGTGAAGGCAGCGTTATGTGGGATAGGGAGGAGTAGAAGCAAGTTACTGCATGCAGCTGTAAGAGGAACCACTCCTTGCCCTCCCAGCTACCTTTACAGAACAGGTATGATGCTCTGGGAACAGGAGTCAAAGGACACAATGAGACAGAAGAGGAGGAATCTGTGCAAGTACTCCCACCAAGGTTTGATCAACCAACCCCTCGCATCAAGAGTTGTTTTAGACCAACACCAACAAGAAACTACAGCAAGTTATGGTCAGTTAGGTGTCTGTAAATCCACATGGCTGGATGGGATTCATCCCAGAGTACTGAAGGAGTTAGTGGATGTTATAGCAGGACCCTTCTCAATCATCTACCACAGGTCTTAGGAAGCTGGGGAGGTCCCACCTGACCAGAAGCCAGCAACGTTATTCCAGTTTACAACAAAGGCATGAGGGAAGACCCAAGGAACTACAGACCTGCTAGTCTAACCTCTGTGCCTGGAAAAATTATGGAGAAGATCATACTGGGCACAGTTGACAGGCATTTAAAGGACGATGCAATTGCCAGGCACAGTCAACGTGAGTTCACAAAGGTGAAAGTCCTGTCCAGTTCTGTTCAGCATATTGAATGCACCATGTGCTGATGATACTAAACAGGGAGGTGCTGTTGACTGTCTTGAGGGACAAGAGAACTTGCAGTTCTAAGTGTAAAGTGGGAGAGGAGTGACTGGGGGGCAGCCCTGCAGAAAGGGACCACTGGGGTGCTGGTTGGCAGCAGGCTCTGTAGGAGCCTGGAGGCAAACCCCATCCTGGGGTGCATCAGACACAGCATGACCTCAGGAGAGGTGATTATCCTGCTGTATTTAGAGTTGGTGGGACCTCACTTTGAGTTGCACACCTTCAGTGTGCAGTTCTGGGCCCTGCCATTTAAAAAAGGATGTCCAGGTATACTTGAATGTGGGTGGTCAAACCCTGGAACAGGCTTCCTGGAGAGGTGGTTGGTGCCTCAAGTCTGTCAATGTTTAAGAAGCATTTGGACAATGCCCTTAATAACACAGTTTAACTTTTGGTCGGCCCTGAAGTGGTTGGACTAGATGATCCTTGCTGGTCCCTTCCAGCTGGACTGTTCTTAGCCCCATCTCCATGGTCCCATACGGAGGAGTCTGATGAGGACCAGTGTTTGGCTGGAGGATAACGCTACTAGCAGATGTTATCAGCACTGGTGGTACTGCACGTAACTGAAAACTGAGGACAGGGTGAGACCCTGTTTGCTCCTTAGGGGCTGGGAATAAGCTGGTTCTGGGATTCATATTTTGAGTATCTAATCTCTGTGGGTGATAGTATGCGACTCCCCAGACAAGCTGCCTGACGTGGGTCTGTTTTTTGCACCCTCTGGCTCCCTGGCTGATTAGAGTTAGGTGCGTTTCTCCTTGGTTTTGCCCCGTGGCTTGTGTGTTTTGATAACCATAATTAAGTAGATATCAGCAGGTCTTGGAAAGATGTTTTAGAAAGTTATGAATGTGCATCAGACCGGGAGGTTTCTCCCTCTCCCCGCTCCCCCTCCCCCCCCCAGCCTGTGAAATCCTGTACGAAGGATTGGCCAGGGCTGTGCTTGGTTTGTGGCAGGTGAAAATTCCTTCTTCTGCTGGGGTAGTTAGCGTGAAGTGAAAGCCTCCAGGAACTGGGGAAAATGCTTGAAAAGCGGGGGATCAAAAACGTGCTTAAATGCCTGAACCCTTTTGAAAAATGAGTGGTGTTGGTGAGATTTGATTGTGCAACTCTTCCAGGGTCCTCTGATCAGCTCAATCAGCAGGGACAGTCAGCAGGAGCTGATGAAGAGTTGCAAAGGATGATTCCTTCCAACGCGAGGTCCTGGAAGTCTGTCGCCTATTTGGTGCCTGTCCTTGGGCTTCTTGAGCTTGGGATCACTTTTTTTCTCGCTTAGTTCACGTGAACCAGACCCTTGTTCACCAGGAGGGTGGTTTCTCATGGGTACTTGCACCATGTAAGCAATGATGGCAGTTGGAATGCTGTTTAGCAGAGGCTCTCCTGGAGTGAGGGGTGTGCAAGCCAAGGACTTAGGAGCCTAGGGCACATCTGAGCCTTTTTTTGGTAGGAGTCTGAGCCACAATGGTTCAGTTTTGGCCCAGCAGAGCCTTGCATAACTTCCAGTTGCTCCTCAGGAGGGTGTGCACTGGTGACCGACCCCATCTTCCTTCCTGAGGTGCTCTGAGAGTAGCCTGGTGTGAGCACAGAGCTGGATGTTCAAATGGACCGTGGTGGGTCCTTGTCTATATGCCTTTGGAACAGGAGCCTTCACATCTTGAAATATCTTCTTACCACCACCTCACAGCTCCAGGTTGTTTTCTAGCATGAGAGCAGTCTTCACGTCCTCTCCAAAACCGCTCTTTTTGGAAAGAGATGGGGGCTTCTGTGTGCCAGAGGACCCTTGTGTGGATAAGTTGTGTCTCCTGGGACCTGCACGCTGGGTTGCAGAGAGGGATGGGACACGAGACACTGGTCTGCGTTCCCATTGCGTGACTCTTGAACCTAAACTCTTCCTGCCCTATGTATAAGGGACTTGTGTGGTGGGTTTGAGATTTGCTTGTGTGAAATTCAGGCCTTGCAAGGGCTGGCATGTTGTGAAGGGGGGTGGGCAGAGTGGTGGGAACTTTCTGGGTGAAGGTCACCATTGCCTAGTAAAGAGTGGGGGTTGAGAGCCTTCTCACAGCCCAGGAGAGCATAATTTTACTGCGCTTGGCTCCACTGCCGGCCACGGCTCACTCATCCTTCTTTACTAGCAGTCATCACAATGTGACTTGATTGCATTGTTCTTTACGAGGAGCAAGAGCTAGATCTTGGCAGCCTTTGTCTTCCCTCCCCCCACGCGCGGGATGAGGCCTCCCCAGGTGCTGTCTCAAGTGTACACTCGAGCGTTTGAAACCTCGGCTTGGAGCTCCACAGATGAGGAATGAATATCCCCTGCAAAAATGTCCTGCCTCCCCCCACGGCGACGGTTCAGCAGCACGTTGGGACCAGCTGTACAAACACAGCAGCACGGCACGGCCATTAGCACGTTCCTCGGCAGTCCGGGGTCCCCTCCATCTCTCTCTCTCTCCAAGGCTTGACCCCAGCTCTTCAGATCAGCCATATGGTCTCTGCCTCTGGCCAGGGGTGAACGGCTGGTGGGGCTGTCGCTTCCAGAAGCAGTTGCTGCCCCATCCTGCCACAGGAGCAGAGGAGCAGCCAGACGTGGTGTTATTGACTTCTGTTCAGCCCTCGTCCCTCCACATAGCGTTAGAGGACTCGATGTATGACTTGGATGTTTCGGGTTTGGTAAGAGGCCAGCTATGGCTCCCCAGAGTGGTCAACAGGGGCACCGTATTTGAGTTTGCTGCAGAAAACAGGATTAAATACTTTCCTCTCTGCACCTGTCCGTAATGTGGCCCCTTTGCCACGTCCAAAAGCAGCGGGCTTTGTCTAATGTCTGCTTAACGGCACGCGTCGCTGCTCTTGCCCTAGACAAGGTCTCTGTCCTCTTGCTCCCGAGGTGGCCATACGGCGCTGCTTCAGCCTAGCAGGAGAGAGGAGTGCTTGTCCTTCAGCCCGTTTCCTGCTGTTCTTGGTCTCCTTTATGCTCTCCGATATCCCCCTTTTCCTAACAGCAGCCCAGAGCCCAATCCTGCCCCTTCCCTCATCATCCCTGGGGTGTCTTCTCCTGAGGGTCCCTTTGTCCCCCAGCCCCGGGTGCCACGGTGATGTCTCAGGGGTCCCCCTCGCTGAGCTGTCTGAGCTGCCATGGGCTGTCCCTGAAGGGCAACAGCCTTTTCTCCTTTCTCTTTTGCTTTCTTGTTGGGAGCTGTTTCAAAATCTCTTTTCTCAAGGTGGCCTGGTGTTGGCTTTGATGGCTGTGCCAGTGTCCTCAGCAGTTGCCCGGGGTTCTTCCAGTTGGAGGAAGCTCCTCTCTTCCCCAGGGATCGTGCTGAGACATCCCACTCCACCAGTCAAGTACAGTGGCCTTCTGTCTTTGGGGTGGCTGTTGCTTTTCGGACAGGCATAGCAGAAACTACCAAAAGCATGGTCTTAGGTTGTGCCAGGGGAGGTTCAGATTGGATATTGGGAAATGTTTTTTACACGGAAAGGGTTATTAAGCCTTGGAATGGGCTGCCCAGGGAAGTGGTGGCATCGCCATCCCTGGAGGGATTGAAAAGCTGGGTTGACATAGTACTTAGAGACATGGGTTAGTGATGGTTCTTATCAGAGTTAGGTTGATGGTTGGACTCCATGATCTGAAAGGTCCCTTCCAACCCAGACAATTCTATGACTCTGTGATTCTAAGGTGGCACATAATTGCTTTCCCTTCCTCGTAGCTGCAAATAAATAACCTCCAGGGCCTCCTGCCTCGCTGGAGTGTCTGGGCTGGCCGTGGGGTGGGTGGCTTGGGGAGGGTTCCCCCAGCTCCTGAAGACGTGAGGCTGCTGTGGGAGCTTGAAAGGCCAAGCCCTGAGGTTATCCTGGTCCCAAATGAAGCAGAGGATGAGCCAGGCTCCCTGGAGCCCTGGTTCCGGGTGGGCTAGGGTTAATTTTCCCCGGGATCCATCCCACCCGGGGCATGCCCAGTCGCAGCCCGGAGCTGCCGGGGGAGGGGGCGGGAAGTGGCCGGAGGGGGGGGTCTGGGGCATCCCGGGTCCGGACCCACCGGTGGCACCGTAAGGATGTTTTTATGTTCCTCTGTCAGGGTTATCGGTGTTTTCCTTTTCCCTTTGCTGTTCTGTTAACTGCCTTTGTCTCGACCCACGGGTTTTGCGTTTTTTTCTTCCGTTTCTGCCCCAAATGGCCGGGGGTGGGGGGTGGGGGGTTGGAGGGAGCGGCCGCGTGGTTCTTTGTCGCCGGCGGGGGCTGGACCACGAGGGTCCTGCAGCCCGTTTCCTGCTGTTCTCGGTCTCCTTCACGCTCTCCGATATCCCCCTTTTCCTAAGAGCAGCCCAGAGCCCAATCCTGCCCCTTCCCTCATCATCCCTGGGGTGTCTTCCCTTGAGGGTCCCTTTGTCCCTCACCCCTGGGTGCCACAGTGATGTCTCAGGGGTCCCCCTCGCTGAGCTGTCTGAGGGGCACAGGCTGCCATGGGCTGTCCCTGAAGGGCAACAGCCATTATTCCCTTTTCTCCTTTCTCTTTTGCTTTCTTGTTGGGAGCTGTTTCAAAATCTCTTTTCTCAAGGTGGCCTGATGTCGGCTTTGATGGTTGTGCCAGTGTCCTCAGCAGTTGCCCGGGGTTCTTCCAGCTGGAGGAAGCTCCTCTCTTCCCCAGGGATCGTGCTGGACCTTCCTCCCTGCAGAGACATCCCACCCCACCAGTCAGGTACAGTGGCCTTCTGTCTTTGGGGTGGCTGTTGCTTTTCGGACAGGCATAGCAGAAACTACCAAAAGCATGGCCTTAGGTTGTGCCAGGGGAGGTTCAGATTGGATATTGGGAAATTTTTTTTACACGGAAAGGGTTATTAAGCCTTGGAATGGGCTGCCCAGGGAAGTGGTGGCATCGCCATCCCTGGAGGGATTGAAAAGCTGGGTTGACATAGTACTTAGAGACATGGGTTAGTGATGGTTCTTATCAGAGTTAGGTTGATGGTTGGACTCCATGATCTGAAAGGTCCCTTCCAACCCAGACAATTCTATGACTCTGTGATTCTAAGGTGGCACATAATTGCTTTCCCTTCCTCGTAGCTGCAAATAAATAACCTCCAGGGCCTCCTGCCTCGCTGGAGTGTCTGGGCTGGCCGTGGGGTGGGTGGCTTGGGGATGGTTCCCCCAGCTCCTGAAGACGTGAGGCTGCTGTGGGAGCTTGAAAGGCCAAGCCCTGAGGTTATCCTGGTCCCAAAGGGAGCAGAAGATGGGCCAGGCTCCCCGGGAAAGGTTGTGGCTTGCCTGCATCCCAGGTGGAGAGGAAGCAGGGGCCTCGCAGGGCGGCTCGGGCTGCCTGCTCAATGCGAGTTCACGTCCTGAGACCTTTTTCAAAGCACGCAGTGGAATATCTGCCTTGGGACCTCAGTAAGTAGCAAGTCCACAAAGCAATCTGTTTGTGTTAATCTTGTATGGCACAGAATAATAGTGCTCAGCGCTCGCTAAGTGCTGGGCAAATATTAGTGTGGTTTTTTTTTTTTTTGCTTTTTTTTTTTTTTTTTGCCACGTGTTGCAGAAGCTGGAGCTCATCACGCTCAGTCAGCTACGGTTTATGCTCCTGTGGGAGAGCTGGCAGGGGCTCTCCTTTCTTTCTGGAGCACCTCTATGGGTCCCAGGACAAGATGCTTCAGAGGGGCAAGTGGGAAAGCCCATTCTTATCTGCATTTTCCACTTCTTCCCCGCACTCCTTACTTGACTCCACCACTAAAGGCCGTCCCAGTTAGCTGATCCCCACACCTTCTACCCATAAAGCTCAACACGCCCCAGCAATGTGCTCTGGCAGCCCAGAAAGCCCCCCTGCACCCTGGGCTGCATCCCCATCAGCGTGGCCAGCAGGGCCAGGGGGGGATTCTGCCCCTCTGCTCCGCTCTGGGGAGACCCAACACCCTCAGCTCTGGGGCCACCAACAGCAGAAGGACATGGAGCTTTTGGAGTGGGGCCAGAGGAGGCCCCGGAGATGCTGGGAGGGCTGGAGCCCCTCTGCTGGGAGGGGGGGCTGAGAGAGTTGGGGAGGTCCAGCCTGGAGAAGAGAAGGCTCCGGGGAGACCTTGGAGCCCCTTCCAGTCCCTCAAGGGGCTCCAGGAGAGATGGGGAGGGACTCTGGATCAGGGAGGGGAGCCATAGGAGGAGGGGGGACAGCTTTAAACTGAAAGAGGGGAGATTGAGATGAGATGTGGGGAAGAACTTGTTTGGTGTGAGGGTGGTGAGAGCCTGGCCCAGGTTGCCCAGAGAAGCTGTGGCTGCCCCATCCCTGGAGGGGTTCAAGGCCAGGTTGGAGGGGGCTTGGAGCAACCTGGTCTGGTGGGAGGTGTCCCTGCCCAGGAACTGGTTGGTCCAACTGGATGGTCCAACCCCCTTCCAACTCTAAGAATCCCCCTGCAGAGACTCACGGGGGAGTAACCTCGTGCCAGGAGTTATACCAGGGTGTAGTGCGCTGTGTTAGTGTCTGCGCCGGTGTCGGCTGCCCTCTTCCTGCAAGCATCAGGCTCTGGCAAACTGTTGGTTCAGGCTGTTCGTTACCGTTGCACCGCTCCATACCTAATGAGGTAAAATGGAAACAGCTCCTCTCGCTGCAGCTATGCCATCTGGGAACTCATAAAGGCTAAAGCGCTTTTAATTATGAGCTGGTTCCGACTATGCCCAGCTTTCTGTTTCCTCCCAAGGAGCGGGCCAGCCCCCTGAGGTCAAGATGAACTTCAGTTACAGAACTTCTGGCACATGCACTTAGGAAAACTGGAGAGTTTTCCCCCTCCTTAAAACTAGGCACCTGCAATGCCTGATCTATTGTTCCCCAGAGGCCCATTCTCCTGGCTGTAACGTTGCTGAAAGCAGAACAAACACATTTATTTCTGGACACGAAAGAGCCTTTCTCCTTTCCTCTGGCTCTGCAGTGCACCAGGACCCCGCTGTGTTCTCCTCCCAGCTGTGAGATGGCAGGGTCTGATGAGGCAAGGGGCCTCAGCCCCTTCTTCAAACTTCTCACTCCTGCATTTGAGGGTGAGATTTCCTCATGTAGGCTCACTCCATGCACCCTGAGCTTTAGCTGATGTGAAAATGAACTCTCTGGAGAGGGAACAGAGGGTCTGTAGCAGAGGTCCAAGCTGAGAGACCCCTTCAGTTGGCCTCTCGTGCTGACTCTGGGTGTAAAAGGACACGTCAGGTGCCAGCAGCCTTGTACAAGTGGTCTCTACCAGCACTCGGAGGGCTAAAAATTCATGGGGTTATTCCTCCACCTGAGGAGGTGGAGGAATTCCTCCTCCACCTGAGGAGGAATAACCCCCTGCACCAGGACAGGTTGGGGGTGACCTGCTGGAAAGCAGTTCTGAGGAGAAAGACCTGGGAGTCCTGGTGGACAACAGGGTGACCATGAGCCAGCAATGGGCCCTGGTGGCCAAGAAGGCCAATGGCATCCTGGGGGGCATCAGGAAGAGTGTGAGCAGCAAGTGGAGGGAGGTCATTCTGCCCCTCTGCTCTGCCCTGGGGAGGCCCCATCTGGAGCACTGGGTCCAGTTCTGGGCTCCTCAGTTCCAGAAGGACAGGGAACTGCTGGAGAGGGGACAGCAGAGGGCTACAGAGATGATGAGGGGCCTGGAGCACCTCTCTTACGAGGAAAGGCTGAGGGACTTGGGTCCTTTTAGTCTGGAGAAGGGAAGACCGATCACTGCCTTCAAATACTGAAAGGGAGGGTGTCAGAAGGATGGGGCTGGTCTTTTTTCAGTGGTGCCCAGTGACAGAACAAGAGGTAACGGGCACAAACTGGAACATAAGAAGTTCCACCTCAACATGAGGAGGAACTTCTTCACTTTGGTGAAGGGTGGCAGAGCCCTGGAAGAGGCTGCCCAGGGAGGTGGTGGAGTCTCCTTCTCTGGAGACATTCCAAACCCACCTGGACACGTTCCTGTGCAACTTGCTCTGGGTGGACCTGCTCTGGCAGGGGATTGGACTAGATGATCTCCAGAGGTCCCTTCCAACCCCATATCACTCTGTGATTTTATTCTGGCTTGAAGTGGGATTACTGGGGAGACTTCCAGAGGTGCTGCATCTCTGTTTAAGGACTGTTGCCCTGTGTTTTGCTGGATGCCAGTACAGCTGTAACGGTTATGGCCAATTAATTAGAACCACTTCCCCTTGTTTTCCCCTTATAAATCACTTCCTCTTTAGTCAGCCCGCAGAGAAAACAAGGGAAGAGTGAAATAAGTCTGAAGTAAAATATGAACCTCCCCTTTATTCCATATTTCAGACAATAGCAGTCTGCAGGACACCCAGGGAATAGGCTTTCTGAGCCAACGCTCCGTGAATTCACACTCTCTTTATGAGGCTCTTCAGTGTATAAAGTGAAGTTTTTAATGGCTGTTGCTGTTCCTTTTGAATGGCTGCGAAGTCTGGGTCATCGCAGATCAGAGTAAATTCCCATCCTCTTCACTGCCATCAGAATTAGCTTTTTTCCGAACTGCAGCGCCTGATGAGGGCGGGTCAGCTCGGAGCTCGTCCATGATGAGGATCTTAATCAGGGCTCCAGGCAGTGTGCTCGCCCTGATTGGGAAGGAAGAGTGGGGTGTTTCGTGGTTTTTTTTTTTTTTTTTTCCTCCTTTGTGTGTTTTTTTTTGTTCTGCTTAAAGACTTTCCAGAAATTTACCTTTGGCCGGCTCCACACGTAGAATGCCCTGCCACTGCCTAGTGGTGGGTCATCTCCGTTCTCTGTGGAAAATGGATCAGACTCTCTGTATTGTGGGTGGGAAACTGTACTTGGGTGGGGTAAGTCTGGGCCTTTGCATTTAGCTGGTTAGAAGGTTTATGTGATGTTGGCTTGGCCTCTTTACTGTCCCAGCTGAGGACTCTCGTCCACGTGGCCTGTGGAAGGTCATAGATGTGAATGTGATTTGCTTGTAAAGCAGTCGGTGTGGATGAGTGTTGGTGTCTCACACCATGGGTGGACATGATGTCCGGCGCTCTTTGAATGACTGGGTGAAGGGGGAAGAAATAACCCAGCTTTGCTTTCCAAATGTCTTCGGCAAGGTTCCTCCCCTGGAGGGCATTGAAGGTGGCAGGGTGAGGATGAGCAGGAAGCTGCTGGTAGCTAGAGATCAAAAACTGGCTGAGAGAAGTGCACAGGATTGCTGAATGCTTGCAAAGCTCTGTTGGCAAAGCCAAGTTGAACTCTGCCAACTGTCCCTTTGTTCCCCGCGTTGTTCTCCTGCGGGTTCATCCTTTACCTGTGTTGAGTACAGGAGTGGATGGTCCGTGTGCCGTGAAGCCCATTACATCTCTTGGGTCTAGAGGAAAGCTGGAAGCTGCAGAAACATGGGTAAGCCTGAAGAACAGGTGCCCTTTAGGTGCTGCACTCCATGACAAGTCTTGGTTCTTCCTGTAGAATCCGTAGGCTTTGCAGACCATAGGCCAGCAGATGTTAATAAATCCCATCTGGCTGATCTGGTCAACTGTGCTAGCAGCAGCGCTTCCTGCCATCAGTCCCTCCAATAGCTCTGGAGGAGGACCAAGGCAGATCTTCAAGAAAGCGATTCTGGTCTAGACTTAAAGCCCCCCAGGAGGTGGAAGACATATCTGTAACTTGGAGAGCTCCCATCTTTAAGATGGGTCAGTTCATACAGCTTGGCCATTGGCGGTGTGTGAAGCGATGACGAAGTTTGCTGATCCCAGCTATTGATGCTCCCCTCTCGGTTATTGCCGGGTGCTGCCTTCTGTTTCCCAAGAGCTGCTGTTTCCAGTCTTTGCTGGCTTTCCACAAACCTTTGCAAGCATCCCCCAGCTTAACGATGATCCGTGTTGGCCATACGCACTTCCTAAAGCTTTCATGAAAGGGGGAGACCGGGCACTATGTGAACTACACTCCCTTTCTTTTTTATCCCAAGTTCAGAAAAGCTTAAACGAAATAGCCCTTTGGCATTGTTCCTGGGAAACCACTCACCAGGCAGTTGGAAATAATCATACAGATAATTTACTTGAGCGCTGCCGATATGCACATTTTGGTCCTCTCTTCCTATTTCGAAAGAAATTGGAAAGCAGGGCAGCGTTACTGTCTTTTGAGAAATAATAGAGGCAGAGGGTTACGCAGGCAGCAATTCTTACATTTCTTTTGTGGAATTAAAGGAAAATAAAAAAAAAAACCAAAACACCACCAAACAACAAACCACCCAACCTGCAAGTAGCAATAAGTGAGTAAATTCTGTTCTTTTTTAATACAGAACACAGTTAATTGATATTTTTTTCCTTCTATAAAAGTACCCGAAGGCTATTTGGAGTGCTAATGAGATATCTGATTAGTTTCTTGTTCTAAGGAGGGATTAACAACGAAGTTTGGGAGGGAAGCAGATTTTGGCTGACATGGTTGTATTGTTGCAGTCTTCCCCCCCTTCCGAAGTTTTCATCTTCCAAAACTACAGTTTTTAATTAAAAAAATAAAGGGGGAAAAAATCTCGGCCTTTCAGCTCTGCAGCACATACAGACAAATAAATTAAAAAGTGGGAGAAGTGGAACTAACCCAATAATCCGTGAAAACCTAATTTCCCTCACAAGCGTCGCTGACGCAAGCGTCTCCCCTCTCCTTTCCCCTTCTCCAGTTCAGGGGCAGTGATTGGAGAAATTGGCTAACA
This sequence comes from Calidris pygmaea, assembly GCA_003697955.1. Classification (NCBI taxonomy): domain Eukaryota; kingdom Metazoa; phylum Chordata; class Aves; order Charadriiformes; family Scolopacidae; genus Calidris; species Calidris pygmaea. Next base: position 252,066 of record QJSC01004037.1, read on the forward strand.
AGATCAGAAAATTTAATTACCGTTCTGCCTCCCCTTCCCAAGAAATTGGATGTCACACTTCCTTGTAGCCTGTTTGTGCCGTAGCCGGTTTTCACATGACTTGAACCTGACTCCCTGCCCTCTCCCTCCACCTTCTTTCCCCTGTTCCCCGTGGAATATCCATCGGATACAGCTAATCCTTGGACCAGGAGCTGAGACGTGGGAGACACCACGGCCTTATTGAACCAGTTTTGGGTCCTAGTGTCGGAGGAAGTGTCAAAGGGGAGGGATGCACCATGGAGCATCATCTCCGGGTGCTCCCCATCTCTCCTGTTTCATGGTGGAGCAGGCAAAAAGGAGAGGACAGGTTTGGAGAGGGCTTTGGATTTGCCTTGCTCTTGCTCCTCTGGTGTTATGCCTGGGCCACAGACAGCGCAAATAAGAGTTTTCCTGCCTATTCAAGCTGCAGGTCTCAGACCTAAGCTCCCTCTTTTCAACTCCTTGCTCTCAGGCTGAGGCTTTTGTGGGGGCCCTGCGGGTACCGAAGAGCAGAGGCTGTCCCCGCTTGGCTGTTGCAAGGGTCCAGGCAGGGCAGAGATGAATGCGGTGCAGAAGAGAGGAAACATGGCTTGCTTTGTAATGTCACTTCTATCATCGGAAGGGATCTCAGACATGTAATTAACTAAAAAGGAGGCTGTTCTGCATAACACAAGGCTGTTATATCCAGCTCAGCAGGCCCGGTGACCCAGGCTTTGGTCTCCTGGCTGGCGATGTCACCAGAGTCCCCTGGTAGCGGAGCAGCCTCGCTGGAGACAGCTGCTCTATTTATTTTTCGATTTGTATTCCCAGCATGTCCTCTTCTGTGCTAACTGTAAGCCTGGTTTAGAAATTCAGCGCAAGCACCTTATCAGATAATGAATAATGATTTATTGAACATATGGGTAAACAGCATAGATAAGATATAAATACACTTCGGAAATGCAGTTGCGTTTGTAAGAATGTATACCAAATCAGCTCCGGGGCTTTCGGCTCTGTTTGCAGGTGCCACAAAGGCATCTTCTGCACGGGCTGCCATGTGTCCCTGCAGGTCCCTGTCTGGGTGGACATGCCCCTAGGAGAAAATTAAGGACAAGGCGTGAGCAGCAAAGTCATCTGCTAAGAGAAACACCCAGGGATGTGGGAATTTGTGTGCTCAGCGGGGCTGGGGCCGGCTTATGGAGAATGGGTTCATGTCATTGAACCCTTTCATGTGTATAAAGCACCTTTTGGGGTACTTTGCCTCATGGCATCATATGGTGCCCAGCTCATTGAGACCAAGGTTTGTGGGTACCCACTGTGTGGCTGCCTCTGGAGGAAGAGGGAAGGCAGGATTCAGTTGTTAAAACACAGAATTACGCGTACGAACGTGGTGACCAGTGCCATTGTCAATGCCCTGGGTGTGGAAAGGCTAACTTGCTTTTCCTTTTGAAGTACCTCATCCTCAGCAAACACCAGCTCGCTGGCCTTGCTTGACTGACCTAATTGCTGATCGTGTGCTGCCTGTTGAGCCTGCTGCATCCTCACTGCTGAGTTTGCAGCAACTGTTGGTGGAAACCCTATCGGGGATCCAGCATACCCCTCCTATTTTAAAGAGTTGTCCAAGAGTTGTGGTAGTGCTCCACCCCTGCCATAGAATCATATAATCATTCAGGTTGGAAAAGACCCTTGGGATCATCGAGTCCAACCATCAACCCTACCCTGCAAAGTTCTTCCCCCACCATATCCCCCAACACCACATCTAAATGACTCTTAAACATGTTCAGGGATGGTGACTTGACCACTTCCCTGGGCAGCCTATTCCAGTCTCTGACCGCTCTTTCTGTGAAGAATTTTTTCCTAGTGTCCAGTCTGCACCTACCCTGTTGCAGCTTGAAGCCATTCCCTCTTGTTCTGTCACTAATTACCTGTGAGAAGAGACCAGCACCAACCTCCCTACAGTGTCCTTTCAAGTAGTTGTAGAGAGTGATGAGGTCTCCCCTCAGCCTCCTCTTCCTCAGACTAAACAGTCCCAGCTCCTTCAATGGCTCTTCATAAAATTTATTCTCCAGGCCCTTCACCAGCTTCATTGCCCTCCTCTGCACTCACTCCAGCACCTCGATATTTCTCCTGTATTGAGGTGCCCAAAACTGGACACAATACTCCAGGTGTGGCCTCCCCGGTGCAGAGTACAGGGGGACAATCACCTCCCTATTTCTGCTGGTCATACTATTTCTACTACAAGCCAGGATGCTGTTGGCTTTCTTGGCCACATGGGCAGCTGCTTGTCAATTAGAACCCCCAGGTCCTTTTCTGCCAGGCAGCTTTCCAGCCACACTTCCCCAAGCCTGTAGCGATGCATGGGGTTGTTGTGGCCCAGGTGCAGGACCTGGCGCTTGGCCTTGTTGAAGCTCATCCCGTTAACGTTGGCCCATCCATCCAATCTATCCAAGTCTCTCTGTAGAGCCTCCCTATCCTCATGCAGATCACTGCTCCCGCTTAACTTGGTGTAATCTGCGTGATACACTCTATGTCCTTAATCATAGAATGGTTAGAGTTGGAAGGGACCTTAAAGATCATCCAGTTCCAACCCCCCTGCCCTGGGCAGGGACGCCTCCACTAGAGCAGGTTGATCAAAGCCCCATCCAGCCTGGTCTTGAGCCCCTCCAGGGATGGGGCATCCTCAGGTGTTCGCTCATCCTCCTCTGTGCATCTTCTCCTACGTAGTACCAACAGCCTAAAGCGATCTCTCCCTCTGCAGTCACAGAATCTTCTAGGTTGGAAGGGACCTTAAAGATCATCTTGTCCAACCGTCAACCTAACTTTGACAAAAAATAGACACCCACACAACAAACAAAAAGCAACACCATCACTAAACCGTATCTCCCAGCACTACAGCCGAGATGCCTACAGCTCTCCTTGGCAGGCAGAGGAGGAGTGGGTGGCCGGTCATCAGCCCGGCCTCTTTATTTATCCCCCTTGCTGCCCTTGATATCTGCTCCTTTGCTTTTTGGCCGGGGGCCCTGCTGTCAATGAGTGGGTATTATTTGCAGCAGCCCCCCTGAAGGTCTCAGATAAATGATAGCTGCGTTTTTCCCCTTTGCTTTAATCATCAGTCACCAAAGGCGGTGGCGTTCGAACCCTTTAGAGGAGAGGAAAAGTCAAACCTTGCCGAAATGGGTTGTTAGGCGGCTGAACCACGGACGTGGCAGGGTTGTAAAACACCCGCCTAACCCGGGGGGTGACATTTTGGTTTGGAGCACTTTGATTGTTGTGATTCCAGCTTTCGGAGTTGGGGGGAAGCAGGGACGGAGGTGATGCTGGCTTTTTTCGAGCTAACGTGTGTTAATCCTTCAAGACGCGGAGGGGGCATGGTTCAAGAGGCCTCCGAGATCATCCTTCATGTGCAGGGGGTGCGGTGGGTGAGCGTGGGAATACAGCTCTTTTGGGTTTTCCAGCTTGGGTCCTGCCACCTGCGAGTGGAAAAATGGTTTGTTGTTTTGTGGTTTTTGTTTTTTTTTTTTTTCACGTGCACTACAATAGTGACTGTGGCATTGCTTTCCCTGCGGCTTTTGTGGAGACTCGGAGTATCACTTTTTTTTTTTTCTCTTTTTTTTTTCTTTTTAACCTTAAGATTTTTTCAGTGTCTGGCTGTGTGAATGCCTTCCTCTCCGCTTGTGCTCATCATCCCCTTGTTTTTTTCCCCAGCAGGCCTGGTTCACCGTTGTGTGACTCCTGGGCTAAAAGGTAAATTACAAAAGCCCGGGGACCGAGAGCTTGATAAAGCTTTGCGATCCAATCTGTCGGCGAATGCAGCCGCAGAGAGAATTCGATTTGCATACATTTCCTACCCTGAATTCCTCTGCTGCTGTTGGGAGTCACCATAGCTAACACAATCTCTGAACTGTGGGGCTTACACGCAAGCAGAAATACACCTATTTGCTTTCTTGGAAAGAGATTTACTGAAGCATTTTTCATGTTATTGTCCACACACATCCCCCCCCCCCCTTCCCTTTTCTTCCCCGCCGGAGGATTTTTGTGCTGCCGTAGAGACTCTTTGATCTGAGTTAATTCTTTGATGAAGCTTCACAAGACAACAGAAATACTGAGCGCTGCTCTGGGGAGAATCCTGTTTAAAAAAAAAACGGGTGGAAATCATGCTGGCTTGGGGAGGTGGTTGCAGCCCGAAGGCAAAGAGCCTTGCTTCCCAGCTCTCCTGGTGTTATTTGGCTGGTGGACACCAAGCTGTGAGTTACTGCTGCGGGGCAGAGGGAAGATGTGGGAAAGATGGGTTGCCTGAGGGTTGTTTGTATCAGCAAGGAGCAGGGGGGGCAGCGGAATTAGGGCGAGTTGATTATCAAAGCCACCGTGGGGAGTCACCCGGGTGGAGGGATACGGGCCACGTGTGCGCTTTTCTGGCGGAGACACTGGAGGAAGGGGTTTAGAGATCACACGGGGGTGCGAGTGGTGGGAGGACAACCCCGTGGCCTCCGCTAGTGTGGAGCGAGACCCCTTCTATTTCATCCGGGCCCCTGGTGGGCTGCTGTTAAGAGGCAGGTCTGGAAGTTTTAAACCCCGGCTCTTCTTTTCCGAGGTCTCTCGGCTTCCGCATGCAAATGAGAGTGGATGTAGCCATGGCTCCGGGTCCTGCCTCTTCTCGTTGATCTTCACCTTGGTGAAGCATCGGCCAAACGAAGCTATGTGCCAGCGCCCGCCCAGAGCCGGGGGCTCTGCGGGATCGGCTCCCGTGGGAAAGTTGGCGAGCTGCGTCTCGTTGGCCTTGGTCTTTCCTCCTTCCCCTTCCTCCTGCCCCCTTAATTGATTACTCCCCTCTTCAGCCGTTGCTTCTGGGGCTGAATGGGTTGAGCTAAGCCGCGAGAGCGGAGAAAGGGAACAGCGATTCCGAGTGCCAGGCTCGCATCTGAAAGATTACGGCACAACCTAATGAGCTCATTAATTTCATTTCATTAACCAAACAGTGCTTGTGGAGAATGGCAAATATTTAAAGAAGCGCAGCAGGGTCAGAAACACATTTAATTAATGCCGTCACGTGACACTGAGAACAGGAGGGGGGAATAAATCCTGGTGCTAGATATTAACATCCATGGTGACTTCTCTTTTATATTTAATGCGCTTCTTGGGTGAAAGTCCTCTTGCTCTTCTTGCATGTCTGCCTGGCTCCTGTTATCACAGTGCCTGAGCAGCTCCCTGACTTGAGTGTGCTTCCCCCTTCTTCCCAGGGTCCATGGAAGTCAGGCAGGACCGTTATCCCATTTAGAGGGGAGCACTCGAGGCCGGAGGAGATGACTCCGTCCCAGTTGGCGCAACGGGTCCGTGGCAGACGATGCTGGTTTCCCTGTGGCTCTTCTCTTTGGTAGGCCGTGCCTACTGTGTGATTATCACAGTAAATTAGCGACAGTCCGAGCTCGTCAGCTTCCTGTTCATCCAGCTGGGCGCCCTAGATGTCACAGCGTGAGTGAAATTGGAAACGAGGACAAATGATAGGGAAGAGAGAGGGTCAAACCCTTTTCTCAAGCCCTTTGAAGTCTGGTGCACTTGGCTTGGCTATTTGTGGAGACTGATGTGAGTCATCGCGCTTACAAAGCAGGTTCCCATCCCATTCTCCCCCACGTCCAAGGGGAATTTGGATCTGGGGGTTTTGGCGTGAACCAGCTGCGCGTTTATTAATCTGTGTGGTTGAGGTGAGCTTTGCTAAAAGCTCATTTTGATTTGGGGGAGGATATCTCATTTGTGGTTCTGCGGCTAGGTCTGCTGTGAGGCGTTCGATGAGAACTACATATTGCTTTTCTGATTGTCCTGGTACACTCTGCTTCTTCGGGTAAATTGAATTAGGATGGAGGCCCAGAATGCACCTGAAGGTCTGGGTTTCTCACTGGCAAATTATTTCTGTGGTTTCCGGTTCAAGCACCCCAGCTAAAACAATCTCAGATGGGGTGGAACTGTATTTTTACCCTGAAGTCTGCTGGTGCTCCTGTGTTTGTGCGTGCGCTACTTTGTGACATATTGAGATGCTCTTAGCTCTGCTGGAGGGCCCTGTGTTTGAGAGAGGCAGGAGGTGGCTCTGATTTATGGTACACGGTCAACTGAGCTTGCCTGAGATGTTGATAGGGCCAAGGCTGCAATACCATGAATCGCGTAAAAACCCGTCAGCTTTGCTGTTAATGGTAAATTTGACAGAGTGTTCAAAAGAAGCCCTGCCCTCCTCAACTGCCCGTACTGCTGCCTTCCCATCGATGGGTCGCCCGCTGCCGGGCAGCTGAGTGTGAGTTGTTTTTTAGCGATGAGTTTTTTGGCTGACTTGCTGGAGAGCAGCTCTGAGGAGAAAGACCTGGGAGTCCTAGTGAACAAGAGGATGCCCATGAGCCAGCAATGGGCCCTGGTGGCCAAGAAGGCCAGTGGCATCCTGGGGGGCATCAGGAAGAGTGTGAGCAGCAGGTGGAGGGAGGTCATCCTGCCCCTCTGCTCTGCCCTGGGGAGGCCCCATCTGGAGCACTGGGTCCAGTTCTGGCTCCCCAGTTCCAGAAGGACAGGGAACTGCTGGAGAGGGGACAGCAGAGGGCTACAGAGATGATGAGGGGCCTGGAGCATCTCTCTAATGAGGAAAGGCTGAGGGACTTGGGTCTTTTGAGTCTGGAGAAGAGAAGGCTGAGTGGGGATCTGATCAACGCCTATAAATACTTAAAGGGTGGGTGTCAGGAGGATGGGGCCAGTCTTTTTTCAGCAGTGCCCAGGGATAGGACAAGAGGAAACAGGCACAAACTGGAATATACAAAGTTCCACCTAAACATGAGGAGGACCTTCTTCACTTTGAGGGTGGCAGAGCCCTGGAAGAGGCTGCCCAGGGAGGTGGTGGAGTCCCCTTCTCTGGAGACATTCAAACCCCACCTGGACAAGTTTCTGTGGGACCTGCTCTGGGTGGACCTGCTTTGGCAGGGGGTTGGACTAGATGATCTCCAGAGGTCCCTTCCAACCCCATGTGATCCTGTGAGTCTGAGCCAGGTGGGTGCAGGTGCCTTCCTGATGCTGCTGCTCCCTTGGGACACCTCTTCATCCCACCAGCAAACCCTGGGGTTTCACCGCTCCCGTTGCAAGCCCCCCCTCAGAGCAGAGCCATGCCCAGTGGTCCGTGAGCCGGGGCGACACCTCCTTGCAGGCAGGACTGGTTTTTTCCTTGCCATAAGAGCAAATGCACTTGGCAGTATTCCTTAGTGGTGATTACAGAAGTTTCTGGCGTTAATGCAGTATTGATAACGCGGGGGGTTCAAAGGAGTGGTGCTTTCTGGCTGGCAGGGCCGGGCTGCATGGAGGGGGGGGTCGCTGCCATTAATTGCCGCAACCGGGCTTGAAAGGCCGAGCATAAATTGTGAAATGCCAGTGAATTAGTCCTTCGGTGACAGCTCCGTCCGACAGCTTTCTCGGCATCCTCTGGCACCTCCACAGGCAATGGCGGGCGGCTGGGGAGCGGAGGAAGGCAAAGAGCGGGAGGAGAGGGCCTCCCCCTCGCTCTGCTCGATGGCAGTTCGCCCATTAGCCCATCGCTCAACCCCTTGGCTTGTCATTACTCGATTCTGCTTTATTGCAATAAAATGAAGCCGTGATTCGGGCTGGGGAGTTCATCCTCCATCACGGAGCGCTACCCCCTGTGGCTGGAGGCCAAGGCTGCTATCTGACGTCCTCAGCCACAGGCCTCGTTTGTCAGCAGAACCTCCTGCTGCCCAGAAGCTGGGATGGATGGAGCACCTGTCTGGTTCTGAGGGGTCTCAGCACCACTGTGGAATTGCTGACCACCTCAGCGTGAGGCTGTGCCCATGGGATGAGGGATTTGTCCCCCCCTTTTTCTAGGGACTTAGCAGTGTTGGTTGCCCGGGTAAAGTCCCTTGGGGGATTCCAAGGGGTTGGTTGCTGTTACTGCTCCCCATGAGAGAGGACACAGTGTCCACAGAATCATTGAGTTGTCTAGTTTGGAAGGGACCTTTAAGATCATCAACCTAACAGTGCCCAACCCACCACTAAACCATGTCCCTCAGCACCGTGTCTGCCCATCTCCAGGGATGGAGATTCCACCACTTCCCTGGGCAGCCTGTTCCAAGGCTTGATAACCCTTTTGGTGTCAAAATTTTTCCTAATACCCATCCTAAATCTCTCCTGTCCCAACTTGAGGCCAATTTCTCTNCTCCAGACCCCTCACCAGCTCCATTGCCCTTCTCTGGACCCGCTCCAGCCCCTCGAGGTCCTTTTTGTGGTGAGGGGCCCAAAACTGGACACGGTATTTGAGGTCGTTGCGTTAAGGCTGGATTGTGGCAGAAACATCTGCTGGTGTGAATTCCTGCTGGTTATTTGGTTGCAACCTTTCTGTTCACCTAGGCGGGAAGTCTCAGTGGTGAAGCGATGGAGCCTGTGTCCTTGGCTGGCAGATGTTGTCTGCAGGGAGCCCTGGGGCTCCTACCGGATGAGTATGAGATTAGTGCCCGGGAGGCAGATCATAACGATTTCCACGGTGAGTTGGTTGGACTGTCCTTCCCCTTGGTGACATATGGACCTTGGGCAGGGCCAGCTTGTGCCTTGTGCTTGGGTGGATGTGGATGGCTTCCCAGTACCCAGCCCAGCATGGGAAGAGGCAAAATCCCTCCCCACTACAGCGCCTGCTGAGAAGACCTCATTTCTCAGGGAACAAAACCAATAGTACAACGTGACCTGGGGAAATGTCCCTCCAGGTCCAGCACAGCCCTAGGACAAGAGAGGTCCTTGCCCGGGCTGAAGTTGTGGCCTGGAGCAGGAGGTACAAGCCGCAGGGGACCTGGTGGGGCCGAGCTGGGTTTGGACCATCTTGCCAAGTGCTTGTGGTGCTGGGAGGCCGACGGCGTTTCTGTGGTCTCGGTGACATGTGTTGCCCTTTCTCAGGAGGATCTGCTTTTGTCCTCTCACTGGAGCTGGCGAGCCAAGCGTGGGCTTTCTCTCCTGCCCTGCGGAGCAGCCGCCCACCGCATCCTGCTCAACCGCTTCTCCTGCCTGGGAAAAAACAAAAATGAAAACCCTGTCCTCCCTGCATGAAAGCACAGGGACAAAAATCTCCGGTGGCCGAGGGGGCAGCTGGGCTTTTTGAGTCGCTGCCTCGAGGAGGGTGGTTTGCTGGGTGGCTTCTTTGCGCGTATCAAAGCAGCGCTTTCCCGTCGCTTCCTGGCTCCCTAAAAAGCCAGGTCGCACCAGGGATGTGACAGATTGGCCGGTGACCTGGAAGGACATCAAATGGAAGGATTTAGCTTGCGGAGGGGGCTTGTCCGGGGAACTCGTGGGTGGAGAAGCAAAAAGCTTTCCAAATACCGATGCTGTCTGTTCTGCAGCTTCTCAGGGGGAGAAAGTGGAGTGAAAGAGCACCTGACAGCAAAATGCTCCCTGAACTGCAGCTATTTCACGTAATTCCCATTCCCAGCCTCTTTGAGTAAGTGTGTGACCATCTTTGAAGGCGTTTTCTAGTTCACTGGTGTCATCCCTGAACAGATTTTCTTGCCCTGCTCTCTGAAATATGGACCACGACCAGAAGTGTGCTTACCTCTTTTATACTCAAGGTGCTTGAATCCCTGTCAGTTGGCCAGCTCGTGGAAGCAGAAGAAGCTTTTCTTTTAAACCTTTCCAGCCCTAGTCCAAAATCAGAATATTTACGGGTTTGGGGAAAAAAACAGCTTTGCCAGTAGAAAAGTGAAGGGTAGAACATAAAACCTAAATTGTGGATTTCAACAGAACGTAAAATAATACTGTTATATGTAATTTTTTGTCTTTTCAGGGAGAGAGATATTCCCTGCTCGTGAGCTGAAAGGCAAAGATTTTTTCCCAGCTCTAATAGTGGCACCTTCTGCTGTCAGAATTGATGGCTTAGATTCTCAAGATACTTCAGGCTTCGATAGTTATGCTCCCTTAATTGAGGTATTACAGATACTATGGATTTTTTTTTAGCACATCCTTTACTTTTTGCTCTTTTCCATGGTTCGATGGCTGCCTCCGTGGGTGAACTTAGAGCTCTATCCAGAAGGTAAACAGAAATCCTTAAAAAAAAATATATATATAGAAGAAAGTGAGTCTAAATATAAATCTGTCAAAATCAGACTCTTCTCTTCAGCAGCATTGAAGGAAACCAGTTGATTGCTGGTATCTGTGTCCAAAGACCTGAGTGAGGAAACCAGGGGGAAGAACCTCCTTGTGGCTGCTGATGTTGGACCTGGCAGTTGTGGTGCAAGGTGTCCATCATGGATGTGGAGACAGATCAAAGAATGGCGAAGAGAAGCCACACAAGTGAAGTCCTGGCTCTGCTGAATTCTGGGGCAAAAATCCCACAGGCTTCCATGGATTTCACCCTTAGGGGAAAAAGAAATTGTTTTTTGTCTCCAAGTTTGGCCCAAGTATTTACTCATCTTCTAACTCCAGATATTGGTTGTCACCAGTGTTGATTTTCAGAAGATGCCAAGTACCCAACTCCAGAAAATCCAGCTTCTTTACTCCTAGGAGATGTGTACCCGAAGGCGTGGATGACTTTTGAAATTCTTTACCTTGCTGAAATCCAGAGAAACTGGTTTCCCAACCAACACTTTGTATAATTTTTGGTAGCCCACCACTTGGTCCATAAAACACTGCGCTTCCCCTCTCTGGCTCCTCCATCACACTCTCCTTAGGCACTCTGGCAGGCATTTCAATTCACTGTATGTTGGGCTGTGGCTGAAGTATTTTAGTTTTCACTTTCTTTTTTTTTTTTTTCCTTTTTACCAGAAAAGAAGAAGAAGGAAAAAAGTCTTTTGTTTTTCATGGAAAAGTTTAGAGACAAAAAATGGTTTTCATTAGAAATTCCCGGGGGGAAGGAATAGGAGACGAAATCCTGTTTTCTGACTAACTCCTGTTTCAAATACCGAGGCAGAGTGAATCTTTTATAAGCCCTTTTAGAGGAGGGATTGTAAACAGACTTGTCCATGAAAATGGAAAACGTCTTGCACATCCTAAAAAGCGCCAGGCCATTGTTGTGTAGGGGTCGCTACCGCTCCACCTCTTCTGATTAAATACTAACATGCTGCATTTAAGCAAAGCCTTCAGGCAAGCTTTCCATATTCATAAGACAACGGCTTTATCAGGAAAGGAGGCATTTTGGGGAAACGTCAATATGAATATTGCAGTCTCTTTGCTCTCTGTATTGTCCCCTAAATCGTCAAAGCGAAGTTGTCGGAGATAATGTGCAATTATGCTGTCACTAAAGTTTGTGGAGCCGTTGGTGGGAGCTTTTGAGAGATATCCTTCTAGCCACGGAGGGGCTGCATGCTCCCTTCTCTCTACCGTGCTTTAAAATGGACTGGAAACTGCATTTCCCTGCGTGTGTGTGGGAGGCTGACTGGTGCTTGGGAGAGGCGTTCTTGCTGTCTTCTTCAGTGGTGAAAAGACGTTGTGATCGAAGGCTTCCAGAGGACCAAGAAGAGGAGATTCTGGTAACTCACGTGCTTGCTTTTGGAACATCCTTGGGTCTCCTGGACTTCTGAACCGTATCCTAGGCTGCATCAAAAGAAGTGTGGCCAGCACGTCACGGGAGGTGATTCTACCCCTCTGCTCTGCCCTCGTGAGACTCCACCTGGAGCAATGTGTCCAGCATTGGAGTCCTCAGCACAGGAAGGACATGGACCTGTTGGAACGGGTCCAGCGGAGGCCCACGAAGATGATCAGAGGGATGGAGCGGCTCTCTTATGAAGACAGACTGAGGGAGCTGGGGGTGTTCAGCCTGGAGAAGAGAAGGCTCCGGGGAGACCTTAGAGCAGCCTTCCAATATCTGAAGGGAGCTACAGGAGAGCTGGGGAGGGACTCTTTGTCAGGGAGTGGAGTGACAGGACAAGGGGTAAGGGTTTTAAATTGGAAGAGGAGACATTTAGATTAGATACCAGAAAGAACTTCTTTGCTGTGAGGGTGGTGAGAGCCTGGCCCAGGTTTCTCAGAGAAGCTGTGGCTGCCCCATCCCTGGAGGGGTTCAAGGCCAGGCTGGATGGGGCTTTGAGCAACCTGGTGGGAGGTGTCCCTGCCCAGGGCAGGGGGGTTGGAACTAAATGATCTTTAATGTCCCTTCCAATTCTATTCCATGAACAGTCACAGCCTCTGTGACTCAAAGGCATCTTGAGGACACAGCAACAAAGCTCCTGCTCCTCCAGCTGGTGTGGGTTGTCTTCACGTGGATGGAGGGCTGGGGCGTCCCATCTTGCCTGGCTTCTCCTTGCATAAGGGAGGGCAGTCTTGGGTGAGAGGAGTCCTTGGGCTCAGGGGCGAGGAGTTTTGGGGCCTCCGTGGTTGTGGAGAGAAAACTCGTCTCTCATTGCGTGCTGTATTTCTCGTTTTAATTGCTGACAAGTTCCGTGGAGGACTCTGTGGCAACGGACTAGAGGTGAGGCTGGTACTTCTCTTGCTGTGGCATTTTACAGCCCTGGCGACAGGCTCCCCCTCACTGCTTTTGATTTTTGCGAGTGATGTCCCTGTTTAGGGGTAAATAATACTTTTCATTCTGTTTTTATTTCCGGGCTCAATCCTTGCATCGCAGGCTTTGCAGTGGCCGGGGCTGGGAAAGCCGGTGAGCTGGAGGCAGCATCAATAATATATGGGCTCTCACGAGGCATCGCTTGCTGCAGCAAGGACCTGGGATTGCTGACCCAGGAGGTCTCTTCCCACCTCTTCATTTTCCCCTCTCAGAAGGCAAAATCCACTTACACTTGACAGACCCATTTGTACAGCAGCGTGGAGCCAGGCTAACGCGTAGCAGGGACCGTCTGGGTTTGGGATGAAACCTTGTCCTGGTGCTGGAGGGTTGGAGGGACCTTGCAGCGAGGGGCTCCTCTGCCCCATGTCGTGCGTGGAAGCCCCTGGCTGGGCTGCTGAGACTGTGTTGAACCTTGTCTTCTCCTTCTCTTGGGGCAGAGGGGTGGTCTGCTCACATACCTGATGCTGGGAGGAACGGCTGGGCTCCCACCACTGGCTCCTGGTAGCAAAGATGAAGCTGCTGGACAGGAGCAGAGAGAAGGTGAAGGAGCCTGAAGGAGCGTTGGGTAAGGAAAGCCGCCTGTTGCCGCACGGAGTAGTTTTATTGCAAGTCTTAACAGTATTTACTGTGTTTTTCCAGAGCCAGATTTCATGTAGTTCAGCTGTCACTGAAAAGCAAGTGTACATTTCCAGCCCTCCTGGCCTTGTTGACATCCTGGAAAATGAAATCCCCGGGCGTGAATGAGCCAGCAGGCGTATACCCGCTCCCCAGAGCATGCCATCTTCACGTCCTGGAGCAAAACCTGGTGGTTCAGGAGGCCGTGCTTGGGCTCTTCGGTGCTGAACATCTGCCCAAAATTCTCCCTGGCTTGTTCGGGCCGCCTCCGAAACCCGCAAGGCTGGGCCTGAAAATGTGTTATTCAACGGCATTGATCTCGGCGGCAGTGAGCTGTTTTATTTAATTGTTCCCTCTTCATTTCCTTGGGCGTTTTCATTCGTTCCCTGACACGCACGCCTCTCCTTGCTGCTTTAGCCTAACCGAGAGCATCCCTGCCGCTGCGGCTGCCAGCGTCCCCGCCAAGGGGGATGCGGAGGGAAGCATCCTTCCGTCGGCCCTGTGGGCAGCGTGGGGCCGAGGAGGTTCAGGCTGGATATTAGGAAAAATTTTTTCACCGAAAGGGTTCTCAGCCATTGGAATGGGCTGCCCAGGGAGGTGGTTGAGGCCCCATCCCTGGAGGTGTTCAAAAGAGGGGTTGATGTAGTGCTGGGAGATAAGGTTTAGTGATGGTGTTGCTTTTTGTTTGCTGTGCGGGTGTCTATTCTTGTCAAAGTTGGGTTGACGGTTGGACAAGATGATCTTTAAGGTCCCTTCCAACCCAGAAGATTCTGTGATTCCGTGATTCTGTGCTTTCTGCTGGTGGGGGGCAGAATCGTGGGGCCGTCAGGATGTGGCTTTTTCCCAAGGGATGGGGAGCAGGGGGATGTCCAGGGCAGCAGGCAGTGAGCTGGGGGAGCCTGAGACTGCTGCTGGGTGTTGGGAGAGGCCTTTGATTGATAAAACAGTGCCTGCTCTCCCTCCTGCCTTCTCTGTTTTGTTTGTGTTGTTTTTTTTTTTTTTTTTTCCCNCTTCTCTGTTTTGTTTGTGTTGGTTTTTTTTTTTTTTTTTTTCCCCCTGGTCCCATTAAGGTAATTAAATCAGAGGTTATGATTGCGGGTCGGGGCAGAAGAAGTGTCAGACAGCGCTCCCTGGGTGGGGTCCTTGACCCTTCCTTCCTCCCACAAAATGCCACCTCTGCGCAGGCATCCGGTCTCGTTCCCTTTCTTTTTTTTTTCTTTTTTTTTTTTGGTTTTGTTTTATTTATGAATAAATAATTGCCACGGCAGCGAATAAATCAAACGGCTCCTGCCGCGCCGACGCCTCCAGAGCCAGCTCCTGACTCTGCCTCCGGCCAGCTCTGAGCCGGTGCCTGGCAAAGTTTGCAGCTTTCACAGCCCTCTTTTTCTCTATTTTCACCCCCCCAGCCCTGGCTATTGTCTGCCTGTGGACCTGCCCCCCAGTTCAACGCCCTGCTGGGTGATGCTGTCCCGGGCCACGCAAGGGAAAGCGTTTTCAAGGCTGAATAAGCTTTCCTGAGGGAGGGTGGGTGGTGGAAACGGCACGGGGGGGGGCGGGGGGGATGCATTTATTATTCTTTAGGGGCTCGTGCTGTTTGGGAAGGGAGAAATTTTGCTGTGGGGTGATTTTGTGTTTTTCCTTCTAGTATGTTGAATATATTGAAAGATGTCGGGGGCACAAGGTGGGAGTGTGTGTGTATGGGGGGTGTCTAAGCTCCGTAGCATTATCCTGGGCTGCGTAGGGAAGAGTGTGGCCAGCTGGTAGAGGGAGGTCATTCTCCCCCTCTACTCTGCACCGGGGAGGCCACAACTGGAATCCTGCGTCCAGTTCTGGGCTCCCCAGTTCAAGAGAGACAGGGAACTGCTGGAGAGAGTCCAGCGTAGGGCAACAGAGATGATGGAGGGATTGGAGCATCTCCCTGATGAGGAAAGGCTGAGAGAGCTGGGACTCTTCAGCCTGGAGAAGAGAAGGCTGAGGGGAGACCTTATTAATGCTTCCAAGTATCTAAAGCCACCCAACTTCCTCCTACCTCGGCCTGAGAAAAGTCACCAAGGGTCACTGTCCTGCTCCCCGTTGCCCGTGTTCGACCTGGTACCCTTCAAGGTGAGGTTACACTCCTTCTTGAAGAAACCCCACTCCCACCGTCTCGGGACCTTCTCCGACGGGTCCCTCCCACACCTCAGGGGAAGAGACCTCTAGAACAAGCCCCTCCTGGATGCTCCTGAGTGATGTGCTCTGGGCAACCCTGCTTTGGCAGGGGAGTTGGACTGGATGATCTCTAGAGGTCCCTTCCAACTCTGACAATTCCATGATTCTGTGATATGACAGGACTTGGGTAAGAGCAGGTGTAGATTTCCTGTCCTTGTTCCCCGTAAGGTGACAGGTATTTGAATAGGAAATCTTTCCCTGCAATATCAGTTAAAATTAGAGCCCACGGCCATTGCCCTGGGAATATACTGGTACGGAGATAGGTTTTTCATTGTAAACATGCCTTCTGCCAGCATTCCCCCAAACACCAAGGAGCAAAGCTCTTTCTTGGCCTGACTTCACCTACGCGGAGGAGAGAGGATGGACCTGAGGATGTCGGGACCAGGCTGGGACACCGGAGACTCAGGCCAGGAATTTGCTGTATTTCTCAGCCTGCCTGTTAATCTCGGTTTTTCCTCCAAGCAGAGCTCTTCAGCACCCAGCATCCCCAGCTCTCATCGCCCCGAGAAGACACTGAACAGGCTGCCAGCAGGGTTGGCACCAGCGTTGAAGCTGGTGGCTTCAAGATTCTCCCGAGGCCCGTTGGATTGCCACTGTTCAGTTCAGGTGCCCTCTGTGACTTCTCAGACTCGTCTGACGCATCGGTCTCCGAGCAGGACGGGTGTGAGGGTGTCCCTCAGGCCGTGGAGAGGCTGGTTGCACCCCGTCTGTTTGCACAGCAGCACCGGGCGTCACGCTCAGGAATTCCCCGGGGCGGCTGCGGTGCTAGCGGTGGGCTCTTCGGCACAAGTTCGTGCCACTCGTGCTGTGAACGCTTTTGCAATAGCTGTGGGATGGGAACAAGAGCAGGAGAGAGGGATGACCCTGTCTGCCAGACAGGTGGCAGAGGGAAATGGGTGTTTGTGCAGCTGCAGCCTCTGTTTTGGAGATGTTACTGCTAATTGTAGAATGTTTTGGATGGGAAGGGATCTTGAAGACCATCTGATTCCACCCCCCTGCCCTGGGCAGGGAGACCTCCCACCAGACCAGGTTGCTCAAAGCGCCGTCCAACCTGGCCTTGAACCCCTCCAGGGATGGGGCAGCCACAGCTTCTCTGGGCAACCTTGTGATACCCTCTGGGAACATCACAGAATCATAGAAACATCGATTCTAATGCTGGGGTAATATGTAATATCACTGCAGTACTGAATGCATGGAAGGAATAAAGAGGGTTGGGAGATTTGAGAGTTGAAAAGAGACTGGGGGCTTGGATTAGATGATCTCCAAAGGTCCCTTCCGATCTCATACTGTTCTGTGATTGTGTAACTCCACGTCCCGCCGAGCCAGGTGTGTGCTGCTGGGTGTTCTTCCTAGGAGCCAGCATCCTTTAGTGGGCTAGTGACTGCTCAAGCGGTTGCAGGGTGTGTGGAATGAGAGCCAAGAAAAGAGCACAGGGACGGAGGAAAGGGCACGTGGGGAGTCTTGCATAAGCTGATATTGGTGCACCCCAGCTGCAAGGATATTTAGCTTTTTTGTCGGAGGAGAGGTCATAGAATCATAGAATCACTCAGGTTGGAAAAGACCCTTGGATTCATCGAGTCCAACCATCAGCCCTACTCTGCAAAGTTCTCCCCTACACCATATCCCCCAACACCACATCTAAACGGCTCTTAAACACGTTCAGGGATGGTCACTCGACGGCCTCCCTGGGCAGCCTATTCCAGTCTCTGACCACGCTTTCCGTGAAGAATTTTTTCCTAATGTCCAGTCTGCACCTACCCTGTTGCAGCTTGAAGCCATTTCCTCGTGTTCTAAGGTCACAGCAGCAAAAAGCGCACAGGGCTGTAAACCTCTATTCATGGGTACTCAGTAGCCAAAGCGAAGAAGGAACGGGTCTCTCCGAAACCTGGGTAAGCTCCTGAAGCTGTAACACAGCCACCTGCCAGGCTGTGGATTATGACGCTGGGTTTGTGGGTCAAGCCACATTTGGACCTTAACATACCAGCTTGTTGCACCTTTCCAAGGAGGAATGAGATACTCATCTTTAATCTCCATTCCTGTTCCAGGGTTTTGCATATAGTTTTTCAGTTTTTCAGTTCTGTTTAAACTTTGTTGTTGCTGGATGGCATTCTCTGGGAGTTGCATCTGAATCTGGAAACAACACTCTGCTTGCTTTTTTTTTTTTTTTTTTTTCTTCTTTAAATGCTGCTCCAATCAATTTTGGGTTAAGTTCTGTGCCGTGTTAGTCTTCAGCTTCAGGAAAGAGGAGAAGCAGATGATGTCATCAACCGTGCGCTATCACATGCTTTTAAAATGCCGTCAGACTTGCTAAATATTCAGTGTATATTTTCTGTCTCAGCAGACTGTGTTGGCTGAAACTGCTTATGCAAATGAAAAGCTGTACCTCTTCAATAGGTTATTATGAGCTGATCCTGAATAATTGGTGTTGAACTGAGCAGTAGGTGGGAGAAGTCAGCAGAGGCAATAATTAATCAAGTGGCTTCGTGTCTAGCCTGGATGCGGGTCCCAGAAAGCCCTCTCCGAAGGCAGGACGGGCTCCTCAGAGCCCTGCATTCCTGCCCAACCACCGCAGACTCCCGGCAATAACGCCTCTCCCCTGTGCGGCTCAAGTTATGCAAAAAGCCTTGTTTAGGTTTTGCCCAGTGACTCCCAAGGGAAGCCTGCTAGAAAGTCTGAGCCTCTTAGCATGTATTTCTAAACTCCAGCTTATATTAATTTGCAGCTGCTTTGTTCTCATTTGTTCTTCGACTGAAATGGCTCCTTTTCACCCTTGTTTCCTCCCTCCCTTTTTTTCCCCCACCAGTTCTCCATGTATTTCCAGACCACAGCCGTGTCCCTTCTTGGCTTTTGTTTTGCTGGACTGAATGAGCTGAGCTCTTTTCATCTCCTCTCAAAAGGCAAAGCCCTCTGTGTCTTATATCGCCCTTTATTTTTTTGCAGCTCTTTTTTGATCTGAAGTGGACCCAGCCTCCTAAATCACAGCTTTGAGAGATGACAGGGGCCCTTTCCGTGGAGCCTGAGCTGGGACGGTGGTGGGTGCGAGAGCAAGGAGCCCACTTTCTGGCCACCATGAGCAAGCCCCAGAGGGAAGCAGCAGCACTGCCAAAACAAAGCGGCGAGGAGCTGATTTTTGCCCTCAGGCAAGTCCCTGATAAAGGGAGAGTTTTTCTTCTTGTAAAACAGGACGTACGCACAAAAATGTAGAATTGATTTATCTGGATGGCTTGTTAAGAGTTAATCGATAAAATAACAGTTGCCACCTTATTACGAGAAACTTGCTGATTAGAAAGTTGATTAATGAGATGATTTTTCATGACTATAATTAAAGCACTGCATGGCTTCTCGTATAATTGATATTTAATGCTTACATGGAAAGCTGGTTGTCTATTAGAAACGAGTGGGGCTTTTTTTCAATTTTTCACCTGTGGGTTGGGTGGAGGAGAGGCCAAGTGGCTCATCAGGCCATTGGGGAAGGAAGGAGAAGAGGATGGGATGCAACTGGTCAGGACCAGAAAGCAACCTCTTCATTACTAGAGAAACTGAAGAAGATTAATGTTCCGTAGCCTTGTGTGGGCTAAGACAGCTGGATTGGGGTCTATAAGCAGGAGAGAGGTGGGAAGAGAGAGAACAGAGGTCTCATTAGTCTAAGCTGCAAAGACCCAATAGAAAACCCAACCCAAAACCAAAAGCCTGAGAGCAGAGAGTCATCCAGCCAATGTCCTCTCTTTGACACTAGGAAGCACAGTAGCAGGTACTTGGGGAAATGTTAAAGGAAACATGGTGAAAGAGCAGTTGTACTTCTCCTAGTGTCCTCTTCCAGCTCTGGCATCAGTGTCATGGGGTCTTCCTCGCCTGGAGGTGTGGTACCTTTGTGCTTATTTGTCCTGGAGGAATTTTATTTGTGGGCTTTGTAAAGTTTTGGACCATTTGCTGAGAGAGGCAGCGGAGTCTCCACAATGTTGGATGCTTTTTCTGAAAGATCTGCTCCAGCCCAATCAGTCTGATGGGGGAAATACTACCTAGCTTGTGTTCCCAGGGCATCAGGGTCCATAATTTCAGTGGCCTTGAGGTCCATGAACTCTTCAGCTAAAACTAATGCGTCGAGTCTCCGTCCCTTTGCCTCACAGATCCTTCGGCAGTGCTCATGGCTACTGTCATAAAGGCTGGGTCCAAAATCTGTGCCAGGTTCTGTGCCAAGTTTATACTCATTTTTTGGGCTGGGATGAAGGACATGAAGAGATGTGATGGAGATAGAGCTGTGGCACGTGTTCACATACACGTTTTGAGACTGTAGTTCATATTGTGTTATATGAGCTTAATTAGATTACTGGGAGAATGCTGTTTGCGTTTTCTCCGACGAAGAGAAGATGTTCACTCCTAACCACCGTGTTCTTCGTCCCTTTTAATTAGCAGCATTAATCCAGATTTTCCTCCCTAACAGAGAGCTACGGCCCTCACTTATGGGGGAAACTAAGCAATCGTGCCAGTGCTCGAGCGCGGGGCTCGCTCCTCTGTGAAAGCCACTCTCTAAATCCCCACGCATCCCGAGTTTTGTCTCCGTGTTGGCCAGCGTGGGCAGCAGCTGTGATGAGAGAAGGGGGACGGGCTGGGGTGAAGCAGCGAGGCTGCGGGCAGCCTTCCAGCCCTCAAGAGTGGCATCGCCCGCGCTGAGAAGGTCACACTCAGCCTTCTCCCCCGTGGAGCGCTCTGCTCTTCTCTTCCGCGTCAATCTGGCCATCACGCTTGCTTGGGGGGTGTGTGTGTGTGTGTGTGCACGTGTGTGTGTGTGCAATGAATGTCACACCACCCCGGGGGAATCTGCAAATCTAATAACAATCAAAACCATCGCTGATGCATTATTAAAATTTTGTTTTGTTTTTCTTTCCTGCGAGCAAAGAACCCGGAGTATTTGGAGGTGAGTAGATGGTGCTAAATTGTGTTTATTGCACGTCTGTTGAATATATAACACGTCTGCGTGACCTCCCTGAAGAGTTAGACAAGCCTTTGCACAACATAATAATTCTCAAACGCTTAGAAATGCATACAAATACTCTGGTGCAAGGAGAGGAATTTCAGACCTCACATACTGGGTGATAGATGCTGCTGGGGGGCCCAGCAGCTGCCCAGATCCACAGGAGAAGACCTCTCTTTTTTTTTGGCCATTTTTTAAATGCATTCTTCCGGAAAGGCAGAGAATCCAGTGGTAGGTTTTAAAGCCCGTAGCCCTGGTCACTTTTGAGAGGGATGCTCTGGAAATCCTTGATGGGGCAAACCGGTCTGCAGTCTCTTTTACCTTGTAGTCAGCCAAACAGCGAGAAATCTTCAGCCCAGAAAGTTTTCTTGTCATTTTTATTCTAAACTAACTCAATGGAATGTGTGTGGGATGCCAAATCTGCTTTGTTAGGATTCCATTAAATGCTCTCTTTTTGTTTTTCTTGTTTTCTGTTTTTTTGGAAGTTGAGAGTACATACAAATCTTTTTTTCTTTTCTTTTTTTTTTTTTTCCCCTAATTTTAAAACATAAATGTTTTTACTCTGGCTGCAGATGACATTCTTTAAAAAGTAAACTCCACCAAGCAAACATTTTTATCCTGAAGTATTGTCTCAGAGGGCTGACTTGTTATTTTGGTGGAAAATCTTTTATTGTCTCACTGCAAGTTAGGAGATGGCAGGATTTTTCGGGGTTGTGCTGTTTGATTCAGAAAGGAGGCTCATTCCAAAATGTGTGTTTCTGGGAAGGGATGGAGCCTGGGGGAAAATGGATTATTTTTTTTTTCCTCCCAGTAGCTCCTGTAGGTCTTTCCACGGGCAAACCGGGGAGTGGAGCTTGTAATTGTATATAGCATGTAGTTAACCCTGATGTAAACATACCTAGAAGACCCCAGGGAGAGTTAGAGCCATTGGACTGAAATCAGGGCTTACGCAGGAGTCAGTGACACAGTTTTTTTGGCAAATTGAGTCGGCTGTTTGGTTACGTTCACCATCACCCCCCCGGCTGGCATCATTACGAGATGTTGCTTTTACTGGAGCGGGCTGACTGAGGGAACCCTTCCTTATCACGGAGTTTGCTCCTTGGCTAATCTTATTTGGATAGCTGGCAGACAGACAGGCAGGAGGCTGTCGTTGCCTCTGCTTGCTCTGCTAATATGGGAAGGGTTTCAGTATTACTTACTCTGGGGTTTGCGTTTTGACAAGGTCAGACCGCAGCTTGCCAGTGAAACGGGTCAGAATCCCAAATTTACCAAAGTTTGGCTTGGGAAGGCTGTTTTGCGAAATAAAGACTTGGCTGAATCAGGCATGGCTGTAACCCCAGTTGTATATCGGTGTGTCACCTGTAGAACAGTCTGACGGTGGGTGTGCCGTGCGTGCAGTTGCCAAGAGTCATGGGTACAACATCTCTCTTCTCTGGCCTTGGCTTGTGTCAGCTGAGCTCTGCATGGAGGAACCCTTGCTATGCAAAGCTTTACTGGTATCAGCTTTCTGCCAGCTGTCAATTAATTAGTGATGAGAAACGGGTTCAGAGGTCTCCCTAAAAACACCTACGCTAGGCTCGTGTCTCCCACAGAAACCTGGGATGTTGCAGGTGGGCTGTGCCTCACCAGAAGTTGGGTAAGTAGGTTGAACTGGTTGTCTTATTTATTGATGTGGTCTCCTTGAGAACGTGCTTGCTGCTGGGGGAAAGGGAGTCATTAAAGTCTCTTGAAGGAGCGTTACCAGAGAGCTTACAAAGCTGGACTCAAAATCTGTCCCTGAGATCACAGAATCACAGAATGCTATGGGGTTGGAAGGGACCTCTGGAGATCATCTAGTCCAACCCCGCTGCCAAAGAGGTTGCACAGGAATGTGTTCAGGTGGGGTTTGAATGTCCCCAGAGATGGAGACTCCGCCACCTCTCTAGGCAACCTCTTCCAGGGCTCTGCCACCCTCACAGGAATGAAGTTCCTCCTCATGTTGAGGTGGAACTTCTTATGTTCCAGTTTGTGCCTATTTCCTCTTGTCCTATCCCTGGGCACCACTGAAAAAAGACCAGCCCCATCCTCTTGACACCCTCCCTTTAAGTACTTTATAGGTGTGGAGATGTGGTTTGCAATTGTTGCAGTGAGCTCCCCTGTGTCCCTTGCTTACCTTGAGCGCATTTGCCCCTCCTTTTTGGATTAAGCCCATGGACGTGAGCTTTCTGATCCAAAGGTGAGATGCTGCAGAGCAAGTCTGCCCCCCTGATGGGACCCAGAAGGCGAATCTGGGTACTTGAGCAGAAATTGCCATGAACCCCTCCACATCCACTCATCGTTCCCTGGCCGCTGGGAGGTCGTTCAGCTCCGTTGGCTGGCACGTGGTTCTGGCCAGCTCAGGACAATTTGGGCACATCTTTTCAGTGGTCCTGCTGGTGGGAGGAGTGGGGCAGGGAGAGGACATCCCGCCCGGCTCTGCTCCTCTAAGCACAGCCGTGCTCACTCCCGTCTCTGGCAACGGGAAGGAAATTTCTCACTGATCACAAAGGGGCGGGAGGGGTGAATAAATTAATTAAAAAAGATTTAAAGAAAAAAAAAAAAAGCCCAGCTACTTTTCATTTTCCAAAGTGCCCATTTTCTTAACTGTTCCTCCAAATTATCATCTCATTAGATTTATTCTGTTTCCTTGATGTTGTTGTTATTCTGTTTATCCCACGTCACTCTGCAAATGTCTCCCGTCTCCTTCCAGCCAACTTGCACAATACATTACAATTACATAATTATGCCATTGTAATCAAATAATTAAGTTGCACATTAAACACGCATTAGAGCTCACAAAGGAAGGAGCTTCAGACACGGGCACGGAATAGGAGGGAGTGAGCCAGTCAGTGTTGGCGCTAATTGCATCTTGCTTTTAATGACTCGGGGACTCCAGCTTTTTGGTCTCAAGTGGCAAAGTGGGAGTGGGCTGAGGCTGCTGAGCTTTAAATAAGCCAGCAGGTTTAGTGAGCAGGGTCCCCCGCGGAGAGAAACAAGACTCAGTGACCAAACGCAGGCAGAAAGAAAAAGGGAATCATTGCGAAGCCTGTTGGCTCCAACTCTTTTGAAATCTGCTTTAATGGAAGCTCAGAATCAGCTCTCCCAGGAGAAGGGACACCTGGCCATCACCATCCTGGGACTCAGCTGGCCCAGCAGGAGAAGGTTGTGCTGCCTTTGGGATGTCATTATTTTAACGTTCAGTAGGGGAGGAGTGAATGTGAGTCCATGGGTAAGTCATGTCCGTGGGGTTTTTCCCCTTCCTGTGTTGGTTAATTTGGGTAAAATAGCACCAAGCAGATCCAGATTTGTGTTTTGGCCTCATCCTGACTCTAATTTGCTAATCACTCAGAGATAGATGGCAGGGGATGGTTGGCATTCGCTGTTGGGGGCACTACTCCTAACACAAACCCTGCAGGATGAGGTCTAGATCAAAAGATGGGCCCGGTCTAGTCGTGCCAGAATCAGGAGGCAGAAATTTTGATACAATTTTGGGTGATTCTTTCAAAGGATCCTGTGTGAATGTTGGACAAAACACCTCCAAATCCTCTGTCTCGTGGGTGATGTCTGCCCTGGCTGGCAAGTGGGCTGGCAGAGGGACCTGAGGTGACGTGGCTGCTTTCCACCAGGGTTCAGAGATGGGCTGGAGAACAACAGGCAGACTTCACCTACGGAATAGGTGCACCAGTAGGTACAATGTAGGGAAACCAGAGATCAAGTTCAAACAGAAATTGCAGGATGGAGGAAGGACTTTCTGGAGAGTGAGAGCAAACGTGGGCCCAGTTTGATACACCAAGTTAAAAGGGTCTGTGTTAAAAGGGTCTCTGCAAGTAGGTTCGTGGTTCCCTCCTAAAATCTTTGGTTAATAAGTCTCTGAGAATTTCTTTTTTTTAATGGGATCTTCAATCTTGCAATTAAAAGCCAAGGTTTGTGGTCAGGAATTGCACAGAGGAGAAAAGGGACATTCTCTGATGCGTGAATAAGCATTAAAAGGAGAAAAATATTTATAAATCAGGAAACAGCGAGCTGCAGCAGCCTGCAAGGCTCCCTCCTTTCCAGTGACCTAAAGGACAGAGTGTCAGTCTTTGGCCTCTTGGGAAATCAGAGTGGATGAGCACAGCAGAAGCCAATTGAGAACTGAGGAGCAGCAAAGTACTCCTAAGAGGTCTATCATGCCACTTGCTGTTGCTCTGGTACCATACCCATCACGCTGTTCAGGTACAGGACAAGAGGAAATGGGCACAAACTTGAATAGAAGAAGTTCCACCTAAACATGAGGAGGAACTTTTTTACTTTCAGCCCTGGAAGAGGCTGCCCAGGGAGGTGGTGGAGTCTCCTTCTCTGGAGACATTCCAAACCTGCCAGGACATGTTCCTGTGCAACCTGCTCTGGGTGGACCTGCTTTGGCAGAGGGGTTGGACTGGATGATCTCCAGAGGTCCCTTCCAACCCCATGTGATTCTGTGATTTTGTACTGGAGGATGTGCAGAGCTCTTCTGAGTTTCTCACGATGGCACTGTTGTGTCTCATGAGCCTATTCTAGAGATCCCGACTGAGCTATGGTCCATCTTCCTGCTGAGCTGACCACCTGTGATGACACAAACCATGCCTATCCCAGGCAGTCTTCTGCCTGAGTGAGGAAAAAGGTCACAACAGCATCTCCAGCCCATGGGTTGTGAAGCGGAGAAGAAGTCATGGTGGCAGCAACACAGAAACTCCACCCCAGCCACAAATTAGCATCACGTTTTCCCCTAAATCTTGAGAAGCAAACAGGATCCCAAACAGTTTTCATAAATCCCTACTTTGAGCACACATACATGTGCTTGAAGAAAAAAATGCTGAGCTTTAGATAAGAGCTCTTTGCAGTATTAAATCTGATTTACTGGGTTCTTGTATCACATATAGATTTCACAAAATGCAAATGGTGCAGATTAGATAAGATGGTGTTTAAAAGGAAAAAAAAGGTCCAACTACTGAAAGAAGATGCAATTCGATTAGCGGATCCAAGGCTGTAAGTGGAGATTGAATGGGCTATAAACAATTTAAGGCTTGGGAGAAGGCCAGCGCTGGCTGGGTATTCATTTGTAGTCCAGTGTGCTCTGTCTCTAATCCACTAGGAGAAAGCAAGGAAGAACGAGGAAAATGTCTGGGTGGAGTGATCTTTCACACTGAGAGCTCATCATATCATCTTCAAAGATTTCTGAGCATCTCCATATCCATCTAATATTGTATGTATACTTGAAAGAAAAATAATATATATATGTATCTGTATACATGCTAAAATACCAGAGCTGTATAATTCTTCAGCCCTCCTGCTCCTACTGGCCGTTGTGTGTGCATCTCTCTTGTTCAAGTTTTGTTCTTTCTATTGTGTCCATGTCCAGAGGAGCTGCAGGAGACACCTGAGTGAACTATCAATGCACCTCTCACAGTGTCATGGTCTAAGAGTGGCTTTAAAAACACTTCCAGTCAGCTGCTCATTGACCTGATCCTACAGTGTTTGGGGTTGTTTGGTTTTTTTCTTTTTTTTCGCATGCAGTTACAGAGACTGCTTAAGAATTTTTGAGAATTTTTCTGGGTGCTTGATTACATTTCTTGGCTCCTTTGGGCTTCCTGTGCTGCTGGCTGGAGAGGGATGCTAGGCGCTCTTACGAGAATTAGTATTTTCTTACGGCGCTGGTGCTGGGAATTGAGTGTTTATATAACTTGTGTTAAAGGAAAAAGGCTGCTGAAGGGGAAAAAAAAAAAAGCCCACGAGGTGAAAGTTGGATGAACTCTGAGGCTATGAACCAGACCAACCACCCATCCCCAGGCTTTTTGGATACAAAGCAAGGGGACTGGGCTCATCCCAGGGACGTGATGAACACGTTCCTGTGCAACCTGCTTTGGGTGGATGTGCTTTGGCAGGGGGTTGGACTAAATGATCTCCAGAGGTCCCTTCCAACCTCATGTGATTCTGTGACTCACCAAGGGGTAACTACAGGGGTGTCTATGGGGGCAGATCTTCAGATCTCCATTGTCTACAGTGTGCTTCTGACTATCTGAGTTTCATTTCCAGGCAGAAAAAAACCCAGCAAATAGTTAATAATTGTCTGACAAATGGAACCATGGGCAGTCACTTTCTTCTGGGGACAGTTCTGGGTTTTGTTTAACAGCGCCTACAAATTTGAAATACCAAAAGCCTTTGGAGAGAAGAATTTCTGGTTACTTGAGTGGTTTTGATCCCCTCTGTAAATCTATCTGGACAGACATTTTTCTCTGCTGTTCTTTATTTTCTACCCTGATTTCTAACCTGTCTCCTAATTTGTTTTATGTTCCTGTCCTTCCCTGGTGATGGCAACACCTCCTAATATAGCGTGGTCTGCCAATTCTATTATTTGCTCTTTCCTTTTTTCCAGCTCGTTAATGAAGAGGTGACGAAAGACGGGTCTAACAGTGATCTCTGCCGAACCCCACCAGGCACATCTCCCCCATCTTGACAAGTTGCTGTTTATCATTTTGCCTGGTTTATGGTTCCTTACTCGCTTTCTGAAGCACACCACATCTCTCCTGTCCAAGCCAGTTTGAATGGGGTGTCGGAGCGATCTTTCACGGGATGCTGGATCAAATATCTTTCTGAAGTTGAAATACAGTTTTCTGCTCCAGTTGGATGGAGAGCCAGAGGATGTTGACTAGAAAGGGGCTGAAAAGTCAGTATTCTTGCTATTTCCTTTTTGCTCTTGTGTAACCTGCTGAGGACGGTTCAGCCTTGGGAAATTTTTATGGCGTTTGTCCCCATTCTGGTGGTCTCTGTAGTCTCAGTAAGTGGCACTGGCTACAGCTCTTGTGTCTTGCTCAGGTAAGCCTGCTCTTCCTTGACGATGTTCTTTCGGTTGAAAGAAGGTTTGGTGAGGTTTGATGGGTAAGTGGCACTGCTCTGCCATGTCCCCATCACAGGGAACGGGCTGTCCAGGGGCAGTGGTAGGTGGGGACCCTCTGTGTCCTACTGACACGAGATGTGGTGTGAAGCAATTTAAAGCCTTTGAACAAACAGAGCGAAGAGAAAAGGCTATGACACGGTGACGTCCCCCCATCACGTCGCAGCTGAGAGCTTCATTTCTTGAAGGGAACAAATTTGTTACCACCCCATGCCTTGACAGGCCCCATTGGGGTGTGGTTGCCATGAAGGAGGTGAGACCAAGGCAATAAATTTCGTATGACAGGCTTAAAAAAGAAGTGTGCTTTGACTTTCCTGCCCTTCCTTGGCTGGGACGAGGCTTGGGCACTGGGAGGAAGCCTTTGTCTGTCCCACCTCAGACCCAGCAGGAAGTCCCAGAGTGGCCATGCTCCAGAACAGCCCCTGCTCATACACTGGCAGAGCCAGGATTTACCTTACGGCATCTGATTATTTTTCCCTCCTCCCTAGTTGGTTCCGTTAATTTATCGTGGACAGGAGCTTGTTCTGCCAAGTGCTAATTGCAAAAGTTATTGTTTTTGCCCTTTTCAGAGCACAGCAGGAAAACCTTCGATTCCATCACATGGAAAACGAGACAAAAAAAAAGCCAAATTTTTTTGGACTGGATGTAAGCCCATCATCCCATGCGGCGTTTGCCACAAAACATGGGCCGCTCTGCCAGCACCTTCCCGTTACGGAAGGAAGCCTCCTGTCCCTGGGACACAGGCTTGGGATCCTCATCCTTGTCTCTGCAGTGAAGCACCATCAGGATGAACCATGCCCTTGAGCGTAGGTGTCCTCCGAGTTGTTCAGCTCTGGATTTCGGAGGTAGGATGGGTGTGTTTCAAAGGGCTGGAAGCTGGTAAAGTGATGCCATCCCCTGTGTGGCCATCCTTGCTGTCCCCAGGCACATCTAGCAGCATCTTTCCAAGGAACAAGCCTGGGCTGGCACAAGGAAGTGGCAGCTATTCCCCAGCTACGGTTTTTAATGGTGTTTGACGTGGTGTTCTCCACTCTGTGGGTGATGCACGAGTTGTTCTCAGGTTAAGTGAGGTGGCCGTAGCCCATCTTTTCCTTGCTGAAGGGAGCTAGACACACTTTGGAAGAGTTTCCTCAGCTGGAGAAGTCAGGTACCTTGGGTGAAGTGGGATTTCCCCAAAGCCAGGCTTTGGAGAGGAGAGGAGGAACAGTTACTTCTTGGCTGGCTTTTCTCTGGAGCTGCCATTTGCTGACAGGGCTTCAGCATCTGCCCGCATTAACCTGGATTTTATGGTGGGCACCAGCCATTTAGCCCACGTGCCTGGTGTTGCATTTCTTTTGTATTTTGAAGATGAAAAGCCCAGAGTCCTTCAAAGGGGGGTTGCTGCCATGCTGTAAAGCTCATCTTGGTTCTCCACCCCGCTGGAAAAGCTGGTGGAGCTCTTCCTCCTTTGCTTGGCCGTAGGTGTTGATGCCATGCAGGGGAATGTGCTTTCCTCGCGTTTTCCCTGGTATCTGTCCCTTGGGGCTCTGTATTTGCTCTCCCAGGCTTTGTTCCCACTGCAGTGTTTACTCTGGCTTGTTTCCTGTTTATCACATATCATGGCTGGAGTTTGTTTTCGTTCAGCAGCTCAGAAGCTTTTGGAAGTGAGTGTTTTATAAACAGAGGGATGCTTGGGACTCCAGTTGGATCCACAGTCAGTCAGCAGACTCCAGTGGTGGTTTATACTGATTTCGGGTATGATTTTGTGCTGTTTTCTTCTCTGCTGGGCCCTCTGTCCCAATATCCTTCTCACTCTGGCTTTTTCGTAATGCTGAAACTTTTCCCCCTCCCCTTCAGCTCTCCCCTGTCTCACTCCCAGCCACCACCCCTTACTGGGCAGATATGCTCAGAGTACCAGGTCAATGAAACATATTCTATATTCTATTCTATTCTATCATGGTAAATGTGGGCAGTATTGAGTTTCATCCCTATAGGAAGTCTGGATGGCGTCTGTGGGCAGCAATTTCCTGTGAAGGAAGCCCAGTTAACATCTAGCTTGCAGTGAAGAAGTGTGTATATTGTATTTAAAGGCGCTTTTGAGCTTAAGATATAAAGGAGGATTATATTTTATATTGTAACTTTAATAGCTAAGGAGCTGTATCTCAAATTGCTTTCGAAAGCAGGGAGGTAGATAGTGGCAGTTCAGGCAATATGTAGGAAAACGTGCCAGCCATATGTGTAGCCATATCTCACATGCAGCCTTGGAAGTCGTTTATTTTTATTGAAGGGATGAAGCTGCCAGGATGTCAAGGCTGTCTTCAGCACTTTTGAAGAAGTGCCATGCAGTCTTCAATCTACAAAGGCTGGTGACAGGAGAGGAGCAGGCGCTGCCTCCCCGGGTATCTCCCGCTTCGTTCCCCCTCCCCGCGCCGTTCCTGCGTGTTGGTGAAGGGAGGCTGGGCTCGACTTCAGCACGTGGCCTTTTCTCTCCACCGTGAAGCTTCACTTCTTTCCCTTGCTCGCCAGGCTTCTTTCCTTCTGCCTTCATCCTCATGCTCTCCATCTGCCCAGCCATCCTTCCCCGCAAATTCGCGGATCTGTTTTTCTTCCCAAATTTTGGCTGGGTCTCCCTTGTCTCCTCTCTCATAAAGCCTCCTGCTAACACCTGGTTTGCACAAAAGCCCGACCACGTGCAGCTGCCTGCGAGAAACAGAGGAGGCAGCGGTTTTAACGCCTTGGCCAGAAGATGGGCACCACACATTGCGTGTCTTCCAGATGTCCCAGGGCTTCTCCTGGGGGGCTCTTTTAACGCGCTCTCTGGAAGCCAGGTTGTCAGAGAAAGGCAGCTCCATGTGGCGTATGAAACGCGGGTTGTTTCACATGCCTCAAATAGAGCAAAAATGTTGGTAGCAAAAAAAAAAAAAATGCTATCGCAAAGAAATCTTTCTTTGTTATCCAATTTGTGCAATATCTTATTATAGGGGAAAAACAACTGTTATCTGCCTTGTAAAGGTTAATATAATAATAAGCAGATACTGACTTCTATTGAGATGAACATGATGATTTATTGACCCAAGAGGTAAATATTCAGCGAAGCAAAGCCAGGGTCAATACTTACCATGAGGAGAATAAATTCTTATCTTTTCTACGATGGGGGGACCATACAGACCGGTCACCACTAAATGTCAGCTGCTCTGGTGTTGGCTGTTGCCATTTGCAGTGAGACAGCTAAACATGGGAGACTACCAACAGGTACTTCACCTCGGGTTTTTTAGAGAAAATGTCAATTTAGAAACAATTCCCTCGGATATTTTTGTTCTTCAGGATACTTTGTTAAGCATTTAAAAGTACTTTCCTAAGAAACAAACCAAAAAAACCTGACTCCCGAGGGTTACAGTAGGTTTGAATTGCTAGGTGTGTTTCTTGAACAACTGTTATAATTTTATTGTGCTTTATTTTACTTTATTAGAGGAACACTCAGCTTCCAATTTTGAAACCTGGCAACCTGAAAGCCAATTGGAGATTTTTCTGCGCACGTATTCGTTTTGATTGCAAAGCCATTTTTCATTTAAGAAGCGCTTCAGCACCAAATGTCAAGCATCTCTTGTAGTTACCATGGATAAAGACAGGCTCTGGAAGGTTGGCACCTGCTGCCAGGAGTGGCATCCCACCTCCTGCTGCTGCGATGGACCGCACTGACACCGGGTGGGCTTTTGGGAGATGCAGGGGGTCCGTGCATAGAGATAACCTGGGTTTTTTCTGGGCCAGCACTCTTCTGCTAAGAGGTGTTAGGTGCGTTCTCCTAATGCACGTTCTCCTAACGTCTGCCAGGCAACGTGCTAGGAATCACAGCCTGGATGCACCCAAAAGGTGAACCTGTGGGATGGTATCCATCGACTGCTCTCACCTGGGCGAGGAACAGTGTGGCCTGTATCAGCCATGTGTCAGGAACAGCGTGGCGGAGCAGGACTCAAGAGAGGATTGTCCCCCTGTACTGGGCACTGGTGAGGCCCCACCCCGAGGGCTGTGTCCAGTTTTGGGCCCCTCACCACAAAAAAGACATTGAGGGGCTTGAGCGGGTCCAGAGAAGGGCAACGGAGCTGGTGAGGGGTCTGGAGCACAAGTCTTGTGAGGAGAGGCTGAGGGAGCTGGGGGTGTTCAGCCCGGAGAAGAGGAGGCTGAGGGGAGACCTTCTCGCTCTCTCCAACTCCCTGAAAGGAGGGTGTAGCCAGGGGGGGTCGGTCTCTTCTCCCAAGGAACAGGCGATGGGACAAGAGGAAATGGCCTCAAGTTGTGCCAGGGGAGGTTCAGATTGGAGATTAGGAGAAATGTTGACACGGAAAGGGTTCTTAAGCCTTGGAATGGGCTTCCCAGGGAAGGGGTTGAGGCACTATCCCTGGAGGTGTTCAAAAAGACGGGTTGACATGCTGCTGGGGCACATGGTTTAGTGATGGTTTTTTGGTCAGA
The DNA here is from genome assembly GCA_003697955.1 of Calidris pygmaea. Taxonomy (NCBI): domain Eukaryota; kingdom Metazoa; phylum Chordata; class Aves; order Charadriiformes; family Scolopacidae; genus Calidris; species Calidris pygmaea. The sequence goes on from QJSC01004037.1 coordinate 283,743, forward strand.
GTTAGGTTGATGGTTGGACTAGATGATCTTGAAGGTCCCATCCAACCTCGACAATTCTATGATTTTATGATTCTATGAATGCAAATTCCCACCCCGTCACACATCCAGGGCTTGTTTCACCAGTGGTGGGGATGGTGGGAACCGTAAATAGACTCCGTGGAGGGGGTAGGGAGAGGAATGGCGCTATGTATTACCCAACCTGAGCAAAGTGACATGAACAAGGATATTATTTTAGAAAGTTTATCTCTTTTGTATCTATGGTGACAAGATCTTTATCGGAGTAAGACAGACTCGCAGGCTGTCTGCTCCTTGTTATCTCAGTGTAGGATGACAGTGTAAGTATCACGGCTAGAAATGTTATCTATCCTTTATTATTTCACTTGTGAGGGGCTAACAAGAGTGTTATCAGGGTGTTTACAATCAAAACACGTGCAGCCCAAGTGATAAAAGGGAGAACAGACATCTGATCTCCACGGATATGAAGACAATGCAGCCTTGAGCAGAAGGAGATGGATCTTATTATTGAAAATGGTTTGGCAGGCTGGGAATGGACAAACAAGCCCGGGCGGCTGTTCAGATCATAAGCTTGAGAGATGGGTTGCGGGGAGAGGCGCGCACACACGCTCCACATACTCTTGCAGAAAATGAAAAGGCGATCATATCAACAGCACTCTCAGCTAAAAGAGAAATATTTTCCAATAAATTTTTTATGATTTCTTTTTTTTTTTTTTTCTTTTTCTTTTTTCTGTACTCTCTTCTCACTTGGAGTGGTGATGTGGCAAGCTGTGAGGACCAGCGAGCGGAGTAGAGTCGCTTCAAGTCAGTCAGAATCTGGGAAGGCTTCCCCCGGGTCGGGGGGTGGAGAATAGGCAGCTACCAGGGTTACTTATCAGGGATTTTTACTTATCGTTTTGATTAATTCCTTGGGTCAGTGCTGTGTTAATTTAGGGAGTGCACACACACAGGGTTAGCGGTGACCATAAACCTTCTCCGAGATCTCCTTAGAGACAGGGAGGCAAAATCCCTAAAGGACTTAGAAATCTGACCCTGGGACGCTTCTATTGCTGGTAATTGAGAGGAGTTCAAAGACGTCCTAGACATCAGGTTCTCATTAATCTACAACTTGAGCAAACCAGGTGTAAAGCGGTGTCAAATTCTGGTCGTCTTATCTGACACGAATTATCCCCGTTTGTTAAAGCTGGGATTGTGTTACACTCCATCCAAATCCAAGTCTCACACCTGGAGGAGGTTGTGTTCTTGGCTGGAGTCCATCGGCTGGCTTCCTCTTCTGTTGTAGAGGGGACAGTTCACATCTTGATTCCACTCTTGATATCAAAGTTCTCTACGCCGAGCTTTGTAGCTTCTACCCCACAAAATAACACGTTTTCCTATCGTCTTTCCTCACTTGTTTGTCTGTCCCGTGACACGATGGGCCACAGAAGCTTGTAGCCTCAGATGGAGAGCAAGCAGCAGGATCGTCAGTGGCTTCTGAGCCAGGAGGGGATCCAAGCTGAAGGTACAAACTCCAGTACTGGGTTTCCCTGTCTCCCTTGGGAAGGAGATGGGGAGGGTGGAGGATGTCCCTGCGGGACATAGATGGGGGGTCAGGTATTGTGAAGGACAATGGAGGATGCAAATGGTGGGCTCCTAGTGACAGCCCCGTCTCCGACTGTCTCTGTTAGTTTGACTGTAGGGAAAAATGGAAATGGAAAATGGAGAATAGGTAGCTTCCTTGGATAATGGGAAGGGAATGAACATGAACCTCTCGTGTGCAGCATTATTCTGCATCAGTCTGTCTCCTTAGCTCCAGACTTACCTTGCTTTGGGTATCACGTAAAGCAAACTACTTTCAAGCTGTCTAAATGACTCTCGCATCCCTCTCTAATGGCTGTCAACTACTGGTAACCCTTCTTCACCTGTGGGAACTGGCAGCAACACCTTTGCCTTGTTTATGAGAAATAATCTCTGGGTGTGATACATGGTGGGTTTTTTTTTGTTGTTGTTTGAACCCCTAGCTTTGGAGGGCCAGTGGGGCCATTTTGTATGGTAATATACGACCCATCGCTCCTCTCCTGCCCTTCATCGCTCACACCTTTAATTGCACTTGTGTTTCTGAAGCATATGGAATTCATTATTCAGCAAACAATGTCCTTTGCAATATCAGCCTTAATTAACTGCTCCCCTCTGTATTTTCTTGCTCTTATCCTCTCCAAATCTACATGCCGAGACAAGCTGACGGCCCCCCACATGCATCAGTGCCAGCCAGTGAGCCATGACCAGATAAGAAGAAATGGAATTCCTTATCTCTTTTTTTTTTTTTTTTTTCATAAGTACATACACATACGCACACAAACACACAAACCTGGAAAAGGTCAAGGTTACTGGGAAGGGAGAAGGCCCTTCAAGACAACAAAACCCCCTTCTCTTTTTAAGTCTCCATAGCAACTAGATGGAGCATCATGGGATGTCAGGATGAGAGAGGACTATTCTTTCCCTACAACACTCTTTCCACTTCATTAGACTCTTTATCAAGTATCTCTGCACTGGGATGAGTATATTTTTTTGTGTCGGGGAACAGTGCAGATGACTCAAAAGCATGCTGACCTTTTCAGTGGGACTTTGGGAGTTCCTTGTGGGAGTTGCATCCTCTTCCCTTGCCTTCCTCCCCCACAGTCCCCTTGTCTCCAGTTCACATGACCTTCTAATCAAAACCTTGTGGCTGGGGAGGTATGAAGGGTTTCTTTAAAAAGAGAAAGAGGAGGGGGGAAAAAAAAAAAAGAGAAGAGAATGTCCTTCAGTGGCACTGGAGGTGTCAAGACCCTAGCTGTCAGAGCTGTGCATCTGTGGGGAAGATTAATGACTCTGCTTAGGGGAAATCCAAATAAAATAGAAGAGAATAAATACCGAGTGACTGTGTGGGTGACGAGAGGAAGGGTGAGGAAGGAGCAAGGGAGTGTGACGGGCCAGAAGTAGGTATTCCTCAGTCTCAGTAGTGTTTAACTTCCCCATGGAGGAGCAAGTTAGCATAGGAAAGCTCTTTAGATTTAGTCCTGTGGTCTTGGAGTGATACAGCTGTATGCACTGGCTTGTGAGCGTGGTTATAAAGCGCTATTTGTACACAAACACCGTGTATTTTTATCTTAGCTTCCCCGGGAAAGCATCCACCGGAGTGAAGCCTTTTGTTTTCCGCTTTCTGGCCGCATAGCGTGCCTCATCCTCCAGGTGCCTTGAATTGCTTCCCAAATCGATGCGCTGATTGTTGTTGGGAAACTTCGATGCCTGTTTTATGTCAGGCAGAGGCACCTAACGCAGCTCAGAGGCAGGTCCTGCGGTAGGTATGAAGTGATTTAAACCTTGCTGTGGGTGGTGGGATCGCACTTACTTGCACCACGAGTGAAGCTGGACCTTGGACCTGGCCTTCCTGAGAAAACCAGGGCATCGTTACCGACTTCAGTTTTTTAAGGTGATCCTCTGGATTTTCACTTCTTCCCGGCAGCCATTAGGCGACAGTTTGCAGCTTAATTTGAGCAGGCTTCACACCACGAGTACCCAGCTGAGCATCGTACCACAACAGCTCGTGGTGTGAAACTCCGTATGTTCCAAACCGTATGAATCGGGCGAGGAGAGGGGCTTGTTAGCACGGATGACTGACGAGGCCAAAGTCATTTAAATAAGTGTGTGTAAAGAGCTTTGAACCTGGGCATGGTTTGACTTGAGCGCCCCTGAGCTAGAAGATTTACATGGGTGGGGTTTTTTTTGGGAAAACCATTTAAAAAAAAAAAAAGGTCTGCACTTACAGTAGGAGTTAGGGTTATGAATATCCCAGTCCAGCTGCTTCAGCTCTCTTAGGAGTAATTTTGAAGTGGGAAATCCCATTAAATCATAATAGTGCTCTTAAGTAGTTCCCCCTGATGAATTTGTGGCACTCTGCAAGTCCCATAATTCCCAATATACAGATGAGGAAACTGAGGTTAAGTGACTTAGCCAAGGTCAGGTAGCAAATCAATAACCACTCCAGCCCCTCTCTCATGGACTTCAGGCGGCTCTGGCTTCAGCGAGCACGCTGTCAGCGCTCGCCGAATGGGAATAATCATCCTCACCACAGCCCCAGTCCTGGCGATGGAAACCCAAGGGTCTGAAACGTGGAATTACGTTGCTGAAGAAGTACACCTGTGCATAGCTGGACTGTGGGGGCAATCATGAGGGTTTCTTCTTCCCAGCATGGAGGCTTCCCCCGGTTTCTGCCGCTGTTGCCCCCTACAAGCAGCGATGGCAGGGGGACTGCTGGCAGAATCATAAAATAATAGAATGGTTTGGGTTGGAAGGGACCTTAAAGATCATCGAGTTCCAACCCCCTGCCCTGGGCAGGGACACCTCCCACCAGACCAGGTTGCTCCAAGCCCCCTCCAACCTGGCCTTGAACCCCTCCAGGGATGGGGCAGCCACAGCTTCTCTGGGCAACACCACATCTTGCTCCTCTGTGTGAGTGAGAAGGTTTTTGGGTGGGTGCACCCTATGCTGGGGTGTCACAGCTCTGCTGCCTTCGCGGCTTTAACGAGGGTCTCATCTCAGGTGATGCTTGGTGACACTGGCTGGGGTATTTCACTGAATTTCACTGAATTTTTAGAGTTGGAAGGGACCACAGAGATCATCTAGTCCAACTCCCCTGCTGATTGCCTAGCAGGATTGCCTAGAGCAAGAGCATGTTACTCAGGATGGCATCCAGGCGGGTCTTGAAAATCTCCAAGGAAGGAGACTCCACGACCTCCCTGGGCAGCCTCTTCCAGGGCTCTGTCACCCTCACTGTGAAGTAGTTTTTTCTCATATTTGAGTGGAACTTCCCATGTTCCAGCTTATGCCCGTTACCCCTCATCGTCTCGCTGGCAACCGCTGAAAAGAGTCTGGCTCCCTCCTCCTTCAGCTCACCCTTGAGATACTCGTCAGCATTAATAAGGTCTCCCCTCAGCCTTCTCTTCTCCAGAGTAAAGAGTCCCAGCTCTCTCAGCCTTTCTTCATAAGGGAGATGCTCCAATCCTTGAATCATCTTGGTGGTCTCCCACCCCAACCAGAGCAGCGCTGCTTAACTCTCCCTGATAGACAGGTCTCCTCTTGTTCTCAGGATCCTCAAATGCAGAGATCGGCAGTCTCCCGGTCCCCCCGCTGTCCCAGTTTATCCCAGTGCCCTCTGCCATCTGTCACGGCACTGTTGCTTTCCTGCTGCACGGCAGGCAGCAGTCGGGATCCCATGCGCTCCATCTGTGTGAGGAGCTGTGGTTGCGCTCCCCAGCGTGTGCCTTGTCATCTGTGGCTTACGCCTGAAAATGCGGCCAGAGCATCTCTCTCGCGGGTGGCGGGATGTTGGGGCAGGAGCATCTTCCCCGTGGTGGAAGGAAATTGCCACACGTGAGACCTGTCGGCTGTGACGAGGGTGAGAGCCTCTGCCAGCATCTGTGGGAGACTTGTCAACCTGTTCTCCTTCCTCCCTTCCCGCTGCTTGTCTCTCACCGCCTGGGTTTCGGCTTCCTCTACGTGTTTTCTTTTGTCTTAAGTTCGTGGAGGGGAATTTAGTAGCAGTTTGTGGGTATTTCAGGAGCGGGGGGTTTATGTGTTTGATCTAAGCCTGGTTCCCACGGGTGGCTGGTCCAAAGGAAAAGGTTTTTTTTTTTTATTCCCAGGACCAGGCAGACTGTAATTCTGGGACTCTTAAGTTGCTTATTCCAGTAATAAGCATTCACCTGCGTTTCCTTTTTACCTCTTGTCACTCTTCCCAGTGCTGCTGGCTGGAGTCACACAGGAGCGAGAGATGCTGGAGGTAGACATCCAGCATCGCCCAAGCGGGACCGTTTCTCCACCCGACGGTGGCTTCCTTCCCTGTTCCTTTACTGCAGCTTTTCTTCAGCTAATTCCTAGCTGTTTGAATTACTGGTTCTGCTCTTGCTGGTGCTGTGGCCCGGTATTAACGGTCTGGCTCTCTTTCCTTTCCAGGGTAAATGGTACAGAAGTGCTGGGAGTGAACTGGAGCTGGTGGAACGAGCCCATGTTGGGATTAACCCACTGCCAAACGGCTCTGCTGTGTTTCCTGCTGTGCCTCCCACAGCCCTGTCGGGTGGTTCTCCGGAAGGCTGAAGAGGAGAGGTTGATGGTAAGGTGGTGTTCTCCATGCCAGGCTCCTTCCTGCTGTGCTGGAAGGTCTCTCAAGGACGGCATGTGTTTCATAAATGTCTCTCTCTGCTTTCTGCTCAGCATTTCTACAGGCCAGACCTCTGACATCCCTGGTCCCGTTCAACTTAACCTGCAGAAGAGGAGCTCTCGGGAGCACTGCAGGTAGACTTGGGGGCAGGAGGAAGACCAGCAGGCCTTGGCGCTATCTGCCATGGCTTTATGGCACCTGTGGCTTTCCAGCTACTCCAGAAAGGCCCTGAGCTAATCTGGAGAGTATCCCTGTATTCCATTCTTGGTGCTGTGCCTTCATTGCCGGCACTGAGGTCCATGCTCAGCCTTTCTCCTGCCCCAGCAGCTGGGGAGGCAGCACGGTGCAGGCTCTGGTGTCTGCCCATCCTGGTGGGATCACAGAATGCTATGGGGTTGGAAGGGACCTCTGGAGATCATCTAGTCCAACCCCCTGCCAAAGCAGGGCCACCCAGAGCAGGTCCCACAGGAACGTGTCCGGGTGGGGTTTGAATGTCTCCAGAGAAGGAGACTCCACCACCTCCCTGGGCAGCCTCTTCCAGGGCTCTGCCACCCTCACAGCAAAGAAGGTCCTCCTCATGTTTAGGTGGAACATCTTATATTCCAGTTTGTGCCCCTTCCCTCTTGTCCTGTCCCTGGGCACCACTGAAAAAAGACTGGCCCCATCCTCCTGACACCCACCCTTGAAGTATTTATAGGCATTGATCAGATCCCCCCCTCAGCCTTTTCTTCTCCAGACTCAAAAGACCCAAGTCCCTCAGCCTTTCCTCATCAGAGAGATGTTCCAGGCCCCTCATCATCTCTGTAGCCCTCTGCTGTCTCCTCTCCAGCAGTTCCCTGTCCTCCTGGAACTGGGGAGCCCAGAACTGGACCCAGTGCTCCAGATGGGGCTTCCCCAGGGCAGAGCAGAGGGAGAATGATGGGTGATGATGGGTGGGAGCTCCTGCAGAGGAAAGCTTGGTCTTATATTGCTCCTGGAGGCTATCCAAGCCTGGCTTTGAAGCGGGTGAAGCTGCTAGCTTGTTTTTGATCCTTTCCATGTCTTGGGGCAGTTTTCTGAACTTATTCCGGGGTGAAGATGGCAGCACCCAGCGCTGGTGCTGGGAGAGTCCTCTGGGAGAGAAGCACCCTTGAAGACAGCCCTCCTTTCTGCAGCACATGGCAAAGCACCAGTATTTCAGATTGAGCGGGAGGCACGGGAGAGATTTTGGACTGCAAACTGTGGCTTTAAAAAAACCCCACTCAGCAGTGGTTTGAGGTTTCCTGCCTGACTTTGAATATATATTGCGTCTCTTTTTGTATGCAGGCTCGACAGCAAGGCAGACGTGTTCCGGGGGTTATTATGACCGCAGGTATCAGCTGTTCCTTTTGTATGAGGGATGACTTAGGGCCCCGTTCCCTGCCAACGTGTGGTTTGATTTCACCTTCGTTGACATCACGGCATTTCGGAAAAAGCCGCTTGTTTTATATCACAGGCCTGTTGTCTTAATGCAGCTGTAATGCGTGTTTGTCCAGGCATTGCCTTGGAGGGACAGCGGGACTAGGAAGATGTTTTATTAGGTCATTCACAAGTCCTAATAATCTCTGAGAATTTCTAATATCTTTGGATGCCAGCTGTGCTGCTCAGGCTGTGTGGGAATGGGTTGTAACCTGAAGATGGGAAATCACTGCACAGAATCACAGAATAATACAGGGTTGGAAGGGACCTCTGGAGATCATCCAGTCCAACCCCCTGCCAGAGCAGGGCCACCCAGAGCAGGTCCCACAGGAACGTGTCCAGGCAGGTTTTGAATGTCTCCAGAGAAGGAGACTCCACCACCTCCCTGGGCAGCCTCTTCCAGGGCTCTGCCACCCTCAAAGTGAAGAAGGTCCTCCTCATGTTGAGGTGGAACTTCTTATGTTCAAGTTTGTGCCCCTTCCCTCTTGTCCTGTCCCTGGGCACCACTGAAAAAAGACTGACCCCATCCTCCTGACACCCTCCCTTTAAGTATTTATAGATGTTGATCAGATCCCCCCTCAGCCTTCTCTTCTTCAGACTAAAAAGACCCAAGTCCCTCAGCCTTGGCTCCAGGCTCCAGGCCCCTCAACATCTCTGTAGCCTCTGCTGTTCTCTCCCCAGCAGTTCCCTGTCTTTCTGGAACTGGGGAGCCCAGAACTGGACCCAGTGCTCCAGATGGGGCCTCCCCAGGGCAGAGCAGAGGGGCAGGATGACCTCCCTTCACCTGCTGCTCACACTCTTCCTGATGCCCCCCAGGATGCCACTGGCCTTCTTGGCCACCAGGGCCCATTGCTGGCTCATGGGCATCCTGTTGTCCACCAGGACTCCCAGGTCTTTCTCCTCAGAGCTGCTCTGCAGTAGGTCAGCCCCCAACCTGTCCTGGTGCAGGGGGTTATTTCTCCCCACTTATGTATGATCCTCTTTCTGTTTCATCTCCGTTTTAGCTCTCCCCTCCCGGCCGTTCCCACCAGAGAGGAGTTAGTCCTTCTATCCCAGATCTTCAACCATGCATGGGGAGTTCAAGCGTATCGTCTAGCAGTATCAGAGAGGATCCTGACCGCTTGCAGTGCTGTTTCTGCAACTTACTGGTGGCACTGGAGATCTTCCTCCACAGACTGGGTTCCGGGGAGCGTTCCCATCCCTCCACCAGTGTTGAGATTACGGTAAGGTTGCTGCTTCCCTGACTCCGAAATGCATGTTTTGTGTGTGCCCTGCTTCCAGAGCTAGAGTCTGCTGAATCTTTTTGCTTTTGCCGAAGGAATTAGTATTTCCTCAATGTGAGCGCTCTTGTCGGTGGTGAATTTGCTCGGTTGCATTCAAATATTTCATTTTTGTGCCAGGCTCCTCTGCTTTGCACCTTATGGGGGCGACGGGGACGTTTCTGGATGAGAAATGTCTATTGCTCTGATAATGGTTTTCTTTTACCGCAGGTGCATTCCCACTCTGTGTTGCTGTTGAGGTGTGTTGCTATATTGCTCTCCTCTCACCCGCCTGCGGTTCTCGTGTACTTGAGAGCCCATTCCTTCAAACAGCATTTGATGCTTTCTCTGGCAGAGACGATGTGGGGACTGTGGAGGTCAATCCCTCGTTCAGTTTCTCGTTGCATGTCTGCCTGCTGTGTATTCCTTTTCTGCGGCTTTTGCATCCCAGCTTCACGGCTGAAGTTGTATTTTAGGCTCACGTAGCAGCTCCTGCACTGCCTGTACCTCATACTGTCTCACTCTCTGTAGTTTCCTTTAGCATTCATTGCTATTGTGATTGGTGGCATTGTTTGAATTTGGCTGTGTTTTGTTACATCTTTGGTTCCTTCCTCCCAGAGCATCAGGGAGGTCTTTGCCATCCAGCATGTTCCCTGATGTTATGCTTCACCGTTTCTTTGCCTGCTTGTTTATGAACCACTGGTCTTCTTAAAACTCAGCCTGGAAAGGGATGCAGACCATATCCTCGGGCTGTTCTAGTCCGCGTTCGTAGCAAGCCTGTGCAATACTGCATTGTCCAAGCAGCTTCTTCTTCTTCAGGCTGTTTTTGTAATATTTGTAATGTTTGGTGTAATGCATAGGGGTTTTTTTTTCACAGAATCACAGAATTGTAGGGGTTGGAAGGGACCTTCAGAAATCATCTAATCCAACCCCCTGCCAAAGCAGGGTTGCCCAGAGCACGTTGGACAAGAACATGCCCACGCGGGGTTTCACTGAATTTCACTGAATTTCACGAGTTGGAAGGGACCATAGAGATTATCTAGTCCAACTCCCCTGCTGAAGCAGGATTGCCTAGAGCTAGAGCATGTTACTCAGGACTGCATCCAGGCGGGTCTTGAAAATCTCCAAAGAAGAGGACTCCACAACCTGCCTCTTGAATATCTCCAGAGAAGGAGACTCCAAAGCCTCTCTAGGCAGCCCATTCCAGTGCTTTTGTTCCTCAGTTATTTCATAGAAGCCTCCATTTGAGGAATTTCCTGCTGTTTTTTACTTAATTGTGTTTATTTCAGTTGTCCTCAAAGGCCAGTCAAAAGTTGGACGTCATGGAGCTGAACACACACCGGGGTAGGGAATGGACACGATTCCGTCAGGTGTGACCTCCAAAATGGGGAAACGCCCCCATTACAACTCTGGCTCAGCCTTTGAGACAACCAAAGGCTCTGGAGAGGACAAGGGAGACCCATCCTTTTAGATCTAGGCATCATCAGGGGCAAGCCAGGCAACTTCTCATTCAGCCCAAAGAGCTGTTTGTTGCACGGCTTGGAGCAGCAGCTCGTGTCTCACTGCTCCCTCTGCGCCGGGTTGTGGCTTTGCCTTCGCAGGAGACCCTTGGGTGCTTTCCCTGAGCTGTTGTGAGCATCAGCTTTGTCTGCTGCAGACCCCTGCACCATGCATCATGGTGGCATTTTCTGGGTCTCCCCTTGGGGCTTTTGTGTCTTTTTTGCCTACTATGCACAAAGCAAAGAGCACCTCTTTTGAGGTTTTTTTTCCTGTGGTGGGCTCGTTAGGCTGTTTATAGAATTACAGAATCATAGAATGGTTTAGGTTGGAAGGGGCCTTAGAGATCATCCAGTTCCAACCCCCCTGCCCTGGGCAGGGACACCTCCCACCAGACCAGGTTGCTCCAAGCCCCCTCCAACCTGGCCTTGAACCCCTCCAGGGATGGGGCAGCCACAGCTTCTCTGGGCAACCTGGGCCAGGGTCTCCCCACCCTCAGAGTGGTGATGATATCTCCATTTTTCTGATGGAGATACCATCATTCTTCCTGATATCTAATATATATCTTCCCTCTTTCAGTGTCCAACCATTCCCCCTCGTCCTATGGCTCCCCTGCCTGATCCAGAGTCCCTCCCCATCTCTCCTGGAGCCCCTTGAGGGACTGGAAGGGGCTCTGAGGTCTCCCTGGAGCCTTCTCTTCTCCAGGCTCTCCCATAATGAGCTGAAGAGTGTCCTGTTGCTGAACGCGACCCCTTTCAAGGCCACCCGCCCAGGGACAGGGTTTGGGGCTGCTGCCCTGCTAGCAGTTTCCCCTGTTTGTTTGGGTTCTCTTCCTTGCCATGTTCATCCCTCTCTGCTTTCATGTACCTGCAGGAGCCGACTTGCTTCTGACACCGAGTTCAGTCTCTCAACATGAAAGAAGAGAAAGTCAGGACAGAAAGACATTTAGGCTTTCTTCTTCCTCCACACCTGCTGTTCTCACTCGTCAGGCACTTCCTAAGGGTAGAGTTCTCCAAGTTCCTAGTCATTACCCTTTATATAAGCATAATATAGTACTGTAAAACTCCCTATGGGGGAGCTATCTATTGTAGCAATCTGTAAAACAAAAGCTGGATTGATCCTTCTCCCATTGCTCCCCCCCAAAAAAAAAGCTTCATGCTGTTCCTCAAATGGGAAGTCTGAAAGCCCTCATCAGAGGGGAGTTCGTTTTTCACACGACGTTTTTACGCTCAAGCAAAACTGAAAGCCAGGCATAATTTGAAGCAGCTAAGCTGGCCGTTAGAGCAGAACCACACAAATAAAATGCCTGGGATGGTGTAGGCGAAGACGTTGCAGTTAGAAAAAAACCGACAGCGTACAAGGAACAAGGAGAACGAGACAGATGAATTGTGAATTAGTAAGGAGCAGACTTTCAAGGCAGAAAAATCAAATTGAGAGTGTAGACTTTTATATTTGAAGGAAATAGGTAAGAGGTACGCTAAATTGTACCTGAAACAGCAAAACAAGTGCCTCCCCCTCCAGGCAGAGTGGATGGAGCAGTGGCTTGGGACCCAGGACACCTGGCTGTGTCCTTGTCACTGGGCTTCGTGACCTTGCTCAGGTCACTGTACGTCCTTGTGCACCAGCTTCCATGCCTGGGAGACAGGGCATAAAAAGTGCTTTTTAAGATCACGGAATCACGGAATTGTCAGAGTTGGAAGGGACCTCTAGAGATCATCTGGTCCAACTCCCCTGCCAAAGCAGGAACACCTAGAGCACATTACTCAGGACTGCATCGAGGTGGGTCTTGAAGATCTCCAGAGGAGGGGACTCCACGACCTCCCTGGGCAGCCTCTTCCAGTGCTCTGTCACCCTCACCCCAAAGAAGTTTTTTCTCATATTTGAATGGAACTTTCTATGTTCTGGATTGAGCCCGTTGCCCCTTGTCCTATCACTGGAAACCACTGAAAAGATCCACAGGTGTGACTAGCTCCAAAAGACCTAGCTGAAGATCCTTTCTGTATGGACCGTCTTGGCACCCATCATCTTCCAGGGATATCGCTGACCTCTATTATATGGAGCTGGTTCTTGGCTTTTTTTTTTTTTTTTCCCACAAGGCAAAGGGCTGTATAAGGTGTGAAATGGTTTTGATAACCTTGAATTTTCAATAAAATTAACTATGCATGATTATACCCAAGAATCTGAGGCAGAAGAAATACAAATACTTCACATACAGTGGCTTTTTGCAGTTGTGAGAAAATGTTGCATGGTTGTGGACCTGCTAAGAAAGATCTGAGCTGGAGGAATTTGTTGCATAGTTTTGGACCTGTCTAGGAAAATCTGAGCTGGAGGAATTGGTGTATTTTTAAAATCAAGCCGTATTTTTTTTGGACAGTCTTGCAGGTCACTCTAACTCAGAAGTTAAGGTCACACTTCTTGAGGTGATTATGAAGTGCCCCAGATGCTCAGCGTGATAGTCTAGACAAGGCAGCTGAGGGAGAGGTGCAGAAGGACGTTCTTCTGATTGGTATGGACAAGAAAAGCCCTCCAGATGGACAGCTTCCAGGCAGAGCTTCCCTTCAGTGCTTCTACCTTTCCACTCCTGCAGAGAAGAGACTGATCCCAGCTGACTGATACCTCAGGATCAAACTCGTGGTCACAGGTGAACCATTCTGTTCAAATCCCATCCAGCTGATTCCTCCAGCCCCACATCTGAGACTGAAATTTCACTAGTTCTGACCTCCCTGGCAGTAAGTGGGGAAGCACTACAAACTATGTCAGGAGCGAAGCAAGATCTTCCAGGAGCCTTTTCTACTGAGTCTGAAAGGAGACGAAGTTCATCTGTCTTCCCCATAGCTGCTGTTCTGGTCCGGTTCCCCCAAAGCTAAATATTTGAATTGAATATGGATGAAGTGAGTGTCATCCTAATGAGTTATTTGCTAAATGGTTTGATTTTTTTTTCCCCCTTGTTATTTTTTGACTTGACCAAGCTTTCACCTTGCTTTGTTGATCTCTGACAGATGGGAGCGAAGTCAATGGGCTGAAAGGTGGCAGACAAAGGTGGGGACAACATGAGGTGGTGACTCCAAGCAAACATGATTAATGCTTGGGGTTTAGTTAATCTAAAGAGAGAAAAACCTCTAAATCTAAGGTGATGGGGTACCGGTGGAAATCCAAGGTGCTCAGTGTCTTAGTGGAGGTACACGGACCTCCAGTGCCAGGTCAGGAGAGTCTGGTTTTGCCTGATGCCAGAATGTGTTACGACAAGTAGAGACTGGGAAAGACCATAGAGAGACAAATTGCCTTGGGCGCAGAATGGAGGACTTAGAGAAGGAACATGGGCCAGTCTGGGAAACAGCTGTGAAGGCAGATGTGAAAAATAGTCAGTGAATTGTCCCAGAGCTTTGATCTCCTGTGCGACCATCCCAGCTCATGGTGCTCTGTGCAGTAGACTTGTAGAAGATCATGTTAATCCGGCTGCCTCTTAAGTGATGGATCTCACATTTGCTACTTGCTGAATGCTACTAAAGCTTCGTGCTTTCCAGACAACTTTATTTTTTGAGGTGTTTTAAATCTGCTTGGGACTGTGTAGATTCCTGCTGTCCCAACGATACTTGGAGGAAAAACCACCTCACACTCTACTGCAGTCAGTTGGGTTGTCTTCCTTTCACTAACTTGAGACACCGCTTGGTTTTTCCATAGTTTTGGAGGACTCTTCTCCTCTTTGTTCTTTAAGAAATATTCTGCTTTTCCTCACAGGCTTTATTGTTGAAGATGTTCAGCGTGCCCAGGGACTTCCACTTCACTTAGTGGCCTCCCAGATGTAAACCTGCTATCGCACCCATCGCAACTCCTTTGGCCGCGGAAGGTGTTACAGAGTCTGTGTGCTTGGCAAGCCTGCGAGGTGGCCCCGAATAGCAGCTCTTAAGAAAAACCTATCCGCATCATTTTCTTGGGGTTTGTTTTTTATTTTATGGGTTTGGGTTTTTTTTTGTTTTGTTTTGTTTTGTTTTTTTTTACTGGGTGCTCTGGCTGCTGTAAATGTTAGTTAAACCCTTATCGAGTGGCTGGTGTTTTACGGTCATCTCTCTCAGCAGCTTTTTGGTCTCCAGTGATGTTTATTGATGCCTTTCCTCCTGCCTCTGCTTAGCTCTGTGTGGTCATTTTCTTTATGACAGTTTGCTGCTGGTTTTTTGGAAGAGCTTTTCAGTGAATTAACTTGGGAGTTAATACCGACCTACTTCCTGGGCTGCAGCAGCCGCCCGTGCCCCGGCGCATCCCGAGCTGGACGCTAATGCTGTAATGAATTTTCTGTCAGCTCTTTGCAGTCGATATTTTTGGCTGTTGCTCTGTGTCATTCATCTCTGGCGTAAAGCTCCCCTGCGATACTCTCAGTGTGAGATGAAACATGCATCCGCGCGAGGTCCGGGTCCTGTTGGGGAGGTTCCTGAGGGCTGGAGAAGACCTCAGCCCGTGGGGCTCCCCCGGGACAGTGCTAGCTACGAACGAACCCATGTTCTCTAATTTTTGAGCTGTCCTAGGAGACTACTTCACCTTTTTGCAGGATGATTTAGGAGGATGCGCCGTTCAGGATTCCCTTTCGAGTGTTATTTATTAGTTTTGTAGTGTCTTCCAGGCTGCTTTCTTCAGTGTCGTGTTGATTCTCTTGGGGACAAAGGAAACAAAGGAAGGAGAACGCTCGCAGGAGTGATAAAACAGGAGTGTGACTAATATCTTCTCTCTCTCTCCGCAGTGTTTTTTCACAGATCAAAAATCAATTAAAGGTGAATTTCACTGGGAACTCTTTAAACAATGTAATATTTCATTAGAGATTATTGCAGACTCTTTCACATTTGCAGCCCAGGTGTGAATTACAAAATTAGCCTCATTCTTTTAATAATTTCCTCAGAGGTAACATTATTCCAAGCACCCTGTGTTTAGTGCAAGCTGTGCAGCTGCTGTTGGAAAAGGTGTATTTATTGTCTCCCCCCCCCCCCCCCATCCTGATAGAGACACAAGGCTGAAGGAATGGGTTTTTTAGTGTGATGGCAGCCTGGCTGGGCACAGTGCTATGGACTGGGAGGAGTCGGGAACCGAAGACCACGAGAGTCTGGTGTTATGGGGGAGATAGATGAGGACTTCGAGATGAGTGGGTTTGTGTTCTTGGATCTGTCCCTCCTGCTGTCTAACCCCCATAACATGGAGATTGGAGCACTGTGGTCCTGCCGGTGCTTTTTCTGGATTCCTCACTGCGTTGCATCCTCTGGATACGTCTCTCCTTCCGAAACGTTCCCTTCCCGAAGGCATGAAGAGCTGAGCAGTGTGGCTTCCTCTGCTCCACTGCACCCCCTCCCCCCAACCCTTTCAATCATTACTCCTCCCTAGAACTTGCCCTTTTCAATATCCATTTGCTACGTGGTACATCTTTCCTTATTCACAACCTCATTATTGATTCTGATTTGGGTATGATCTGTCTTTCTGAGACTCGGGGAGTTAAGGTTTGGAGGGAGAGGCAGCATCTTTTATTAGTTCAAGTGTGATGTAGTTGGGTGGGGAGGAAATACGTGAGCTGTGGGATGCATGAGGCCCACTTGACATTTCTTCACAGGGTGTTTGCATACCCAGAAGGCTGACTGCTTTCTCCACTTACCTGAAGATGTTACCTTTCCCTCTAAAGTTCACCTTCCTCTTCTTCTAACACCATCACAGAAGCCAAGCCCTTTATAGAACTACAGAATCACAGAATGGTTAGAGTTGGAAGGGACCTTAGAAATCATCGAGTTCCAACCCCGCCTGCCCTGGACACCTCCCACCAGACCAGGTTACTCAAAGCCCCATTCAACCTGGCCTTGAACCCCTCCAGGGATGGAGCTTCTCTGGGTTCTCCAGCTTCTCTGGGCAACCTATTCCAGTGTCTCACCACCCTCACAGTAAAGAATTTCTTTCTAGTATCTAATTGAAATCTCCCTTCTTTCAATTTACAACCATTCTCCCTTGTCCTATGGCTCCTTTCTCTGATCCAGAGTCCCTCCCCATCTCTCCTGTAGCCCCCTCCAGGTACTGGAAGGGGCTCTAAGGTCTTCCCGGAGCCTTCTCTTCTCCAGGCTGAACAACCCCAGCTCTCTCAGTCCATCTTCACACAAGAGGTGCTCCACCTCTCTGATCATCTTCATGGCCCTCCGCTGGACCCGTTCCAACAGGTCCATGTCCTTCCTGTGTTGAGGACTCCAAAGCTGGACACAAGCTCAGCCCTTTCCTCCTGATACTCTCCTCCCTCTCACTTGAAGTCAGTGAGACCTGGATTAGAGTTGTAAGAGCAACCTACAAAACCATATACATCTGCGTTTATCTCACTCTACCTTCCTTTTTTTCATTTCTTGTCCCCTGACATGAGTTGGTTTCTCTGCATTTTTTTTTTCCTTTCTGCATGGCTCTCCTCTTCTCCAGCAGAGCGTTAAGGATTAAGCTTGGTCAGGTTGATACTGGCCGTGCAGGGAGGACCAAATAAAGGCAATTACTAAAAAAACAACCAGAACAACCTCTGCAGAAGCCTGCTAGCCATAATTACCAGTAAGAAGAGGCAACCAGTTATGATACTTTCCTTGAGTAATCTCTCGGGCTCTAATTATTTTCAGCTCAGGATATTTTTTGTGTCTGATAAGACTCGTCTGTCTAATAATCCTTCCTCTCCCTTCATGAGGAGACGGTCTGAAGTTGGGGCAGGGGAGGTTTAGATTAGGTATTAGGAAGAATGACTTTCCTGAGAGGGTGGTCAGGCCCTGGAACAGCCTGCCCAGGGAGGTGGTGGAGTCACCATCACCGAAGGTATTTAAGAAACGTGTAGACGTGGCACTTCAGGGCATGCTCTAGTGCCTGAGATTGTTGTTTGGGGTTTTTTTTGTGTGTGTGTGTGTGTGTGTGTGGTTGGACTCAATGATCTCAAAGGTCCCTTCCAAGTATGAAGATTCTGTGATTCTAAGTACTTGCCCAGCCTTGCCTTGAACCCCTGTAAACTTTTCGCACCCCCATCTTCTCACAAGCATCTACTGCCTGTTACATGACAAACCATCTCTTTTTGTTCGCTGTGGGCCTGTTTGATTACTTTCCTCTGATACCTCTAGTTCTTGGGTGGGACAAGATGGTTCAACAAGTAATCCCATCCAGTGGACTCAAGATTTTGCAGAGCTCTGTTAAATCCCCCTCGCCTGCCTCTTTTCTAGGCTGAAGCATCCCAACTCATCGGGTTGTTTTTTTATGAAGAAGCCATTCCAGACCTTATATCCTGCTGGTTGTCCTCCTGTGAACCCTGCTGTATTTCTTCTGCTTTGCACCACTGTGGCCATGCCATGACACTAGCCGTGGAGTTTACCTGGCTGCTAAAGAAAGTTTTGGGGCACGTTGTGTTGCTGGAGTGACCAGAATTAGCTGCGTGCTCTGGAGAAGCCGGCCCTTATTTGCAAAGGCTTTTATTACATGAACCTTTTCAGCGAAAGAGCAATTATTATGAATCCTGAAAGAGGACTCTCTGCAGCTTCCAATTACAATTCTGGCTGCATCCGATTTGAATGTCATTTGCTATTTAGGGAACATTTGAAAATGCATTTTGGGAGGTGTCTTTCATTTCATTTATGGCGGCTAACATTATTTCTAATGCTGAAGGAAATTAAAAAGTGCTTCCTGCTTGGAATCAATTAGTTTTAATGAAAAAGAAATAGGTTGCTGTATGCTGGCCACATGGCAGCTTCAGCGTGGAGAGGGGAAACCAAAGTGTCTGGAAGCAGTGCCAGGGTGGTGTCCCTGTGCTGCTCTGTAAGTTCAGCTGCACCCGCAATGACTCGGTGTAGCTTCGTTGGCCTTTGGAACGGGAGACACGAGTCATCAAGCTGCAAACCGAGCTGGGTCTGCTCCGAGGAAATCCCCTAAATATGCTCCATCCATCCGATGCCTACACAGGTAATTTAGTTTTGATGGGCTGATTAGCTCACGTGCCATTTATTCTCTTTTAACTGTTGGAAGTTCCGTGAAGTGCAAGGGGTAAAGGCTTATGAGAATTTGGTTTGGGGAGCTGTGGTTTCAGGATCTGGAAATGTCTCTTTAACCCGGTCATGTGTGTTTGATTCAGATCAAATTCTGAATTTGATTCAGATGTTGTTTCCCCTTTGTTGAATTATCCAGATCTCATGACACAGGGTTTACGTTGGCTGAGGAAAAGGAGTCGACCTCTTCTCCTATGAGGAAAGACTGAAGGACTTGGGTCTTTTTAGCCTGGAGAAGAGAAGACTGAGGGGGGAACTGATCAAGACCTATAAATACTTAAAGGGTGGGTGTCAAGAGGATGGGGCCGGTCTTTTTTCAGTGGTGCTCACGGACAGGACAAGAGGAAATGGGCACAAACTTGAATAGAAGAAGTTCCACCTAAACATGAGGAGGAACTTTTTCACTTTGAGGGTGGCAGAGCCCTGGAAGAGGCTTCCCAGAGAGGTGGTGGAGTCTCCTTCTCTGGAGACATTCAGACCCCACCTGGACACGTTCCTGTGCAACCTGCTCTGGGTGACCCTGCCCTGGCAGGGGGTTGGACTAGATGATCTCCAGAGGTCCCTTCCAACCCCATATCACTCTGTGATTCTGTGATCCAGATCTCATGACACAGGGTTTACAATGGCCAAGGAAAAGAAGTCGACCTGCCATAAAGCCTACCGTGTCATGGTCTGAGCAGATTAGAGCCACCTCAACCAGGTGAGTCCCATACAAGGGGCACTAGAACAGGATTCACGGTACCATCAAATGATGCCTGTGAGTGTTGTCTTGTGCTTGTGTTTGTATTAACACCTTCCTGCTTGGAAACATGCACAAGTAGATCAAAAAGCAGGCAGTCTAGTAGATTCCAGCATTAAGTCAAGTGACTATTAGACTTTTTCAAGGGCTCACCCAACTCTACCTAAAAGGGGGTTGTCACGTGTTAGTCTGGAGCCCTTTTGTTCAGCCTCAGATGTTTTTATTCCCTTTATGGTATTTACTGAAAGAACGAGAAGAAAATAACTCAAGGTGGCATCGTGCAAAAAAATCACGTTCAGAATGAGAGTGCTACATTTTGGCTTTTCCTCAAACACGAGTGTGATACCTTGCCCCCTTTTAAGTCAAGTATCAGTTTAGAAGAAAAGAAATGAAGATAATAACCCCCTAAATCAAAATCCCACTGAAAGAAAACACTACACTACACAATTTTCCTCCTCTGTGTGTGGGGAGAGGTGGTAAGGGGAGGTCGGGACAGGAGGATGCGAGAGAAGGTACCACGCGTGATGGATGTTGGTCGTGTTGTTTGACGCCCAAACTCATGCACTCACGTGGCATCAGTGAGGATGAGGAGATGCAGAAACATTAACACAACTTTAAATAATTAACTGTAATTGAACATACTCATCCAGTTTTGCCTGCTTATGCAGCGGCAGTTCTTCTCTTGTTTTTTTTTCTTCTTCCTATTGTTTCTTTGTTTCAAGGTGCAAATTATTAAGGAGTCTAGTAAAGCATTTCATTTAATCTCTGGGAAATATTCCTAACTTGATTTGTAATTTGGAATCCCAAAAGCTGCTTGGCTGGGGAACTCAGGAAAACACTTGAATTTATTTCAACTGTATGTCCTGGAGCCTTGCCTTGATTTGGATGATGTATTTAAGCTGAGGGGAGACTAAATAAGAGGGCCTGGCCATGTGTTTTGTACAATGGATTTTGCAGGCAGAGATTTAATAAGAGAGATTCATTATTTTTCGTTCAATGGTATCGTTATCCATATGCCACTTTCCAAAGCCTGCAAGCTTCCTGAAAATGCCTCGGTGTACTTGTGGGCTTGTCTTGTATTTTTGGTTTTTGCTTGAAAACGGAGGGCAGAGTTAAGGTTATTTATGGTATTTAACTCTGACGGTAGCATCTCGTTTGTTGTCTTCACTTTTTCAGGGGTTTTTCAGCGCCACCTCATTACTGAATCTTCTTGTTTTCTAGATGAGAGTGTACCGCTCATTTTAAGGACCTTTAGTGGGCAGCTAAAGGTATCTATAAAGCATTCAACTGGGCATATGTGCCTGAGCCAAAACTGTGCTTCTTTTCACCCCAAGCAGAGAGACCAGTAAGTTAAAGCTTTCACAAGTGCAGCCGTATGTGGTTAAAACAAGCTGAAATCTAGAGCGTGCGGAGGTGATTAAAAGGATTTAATCAGATAGTGCATTAGGCTATCATCCTAGTCCTGAGATTTGAATTTGAGAGAGGAGAGAGCCCTTGGTCTGGGATGGCCAGCCATAGTGTTCCCCATGATGGGCAACAACCACAGGCATCCAGAAGCTGGAATGCCCTGCTCAGCCCTGAGGGACGCCATTTGTTTCTCTCTTCAGGCTTCCCTTCCCTCTGGCTTGTTTAAACGTTGATAATCTCTTTGGTACAGTGGGTATTTGTTGTTGGACTTAGCTGTAAAGCTCCTGCAAAGCTCAGGGTGAAGGCAGGGAGCAGCTGGCAAGACGTTCCTCTAATGGATTCAGTTAGCCCTCCCCACCTCGTGTGCTTGTCCCCACTCACCTCTTCATTTTGCTTCCTTTCTCCTCGCTGCCATCTCTTTGCTCTCTTTATTCCACTGCCTTCTCACTTCTCCGTTCCTGGCACCTGACACCCAGATTGCAGAGTTGACATCTGCCCATAACACGCAACCCTAATGGGACACGTCCCTGCCCAGAAGCCGGGGAGACTTGTACTGGGTAGGAGAGATGCAACGGGAAAAAGGCAGGTCATTTTTCATTTCAGGCTTCTGATAGTCAAAGTGGATGACAAATCTCATTTCTGCTCCTCCTTGCCTTGATTTAATTGAAGGGGAAGAGCTCTGGAGGACCAGTCTCAGCTTGTCTGGCCTTTTTGCCACACTTGAAAGGCTGAGGGACTTGGAGCTGTTCAGTCTGGAGAAGAGAAGGCTGAGGGGGGGGATCTAATCAATGCCTATAAATACTTCAAGGGTGGGTGTCAGGAGGATGGGGTCAGTCTTTTTTCAGTGGTGCCCACGGACAGGACAAGAGGAAATGGGCACAAACTTGATCATAGGAAGTTCTATCTAAACATGAGGAGGACCTTCTTCACTTTGAGGGTGGCAGAGCCCTGGAAGAGGCTTCCCAGAGAGGTGGTGGAGTCTCCTTCTCTGGAGACATTCAGACCCCACCTGGACACGTTCCTGTGCAACCTGCTCTGGGTGGACTTGCTCTGGGAGGGTGTTGGACTTGATGATCTCCAGAGGTCCCTTCCAACGCCATGTGAATCCGTGATTCACCCATGGCCATCGTAGGGAGATCCTCGGAGAAATCACATAAAAGCCTGTGGCTTGTGCGAGTCCTGCCTTCTGCTGCAAATTCCTGGTCCCTCGTGGCATGCCCCTCTCTCTCTGAGCAGGACCTGAGTGACACAAGCCAAGGAGGCAAGAGCCAGAGCAGAAGCCTGCCAGGATGCTGCGTATTCACACTGACTCGAGTCAAGGTACTCGCCACCTCTCCCAGCTCTACTCATGTGCCGGCGTTAAACATGACCACAGGCAGCTCTCTAAAAGATTTAAGCACATCAGGCTTTTGCCAGCCACCCAGGTGAATGAAATCTTCCTTCCCTCTCCAGCTCTCCATAGAGACCAGCTCCCTGCTGCCTGGGTTGCCAACCAGCCACACGCTAATTGGGGCTGTCATCAAAAGAAATGAGTTTCCAGGCGAGCTGAGTTCAAGCAGGTCCGGATCTGAAGTGTGCAGCTGCCCATTCCCTTTTGTCCCCCTTCCCCTTCTGCCTTTCCTTTTTCTTCTCTCCCCTCTGTTTCTATTCCCTTTTCTTTTTTTTTCCCCCCAGTGTTTTATTTTGAGGTTATGAATGTAAATGTGCTCCCCTGAACAGGAGGGGGTGAAGCTCAGGATCCAAGGAACTTCAGAGAGACACAGAGGGAGCGCAGGGGAGGCTGCAATGTGGATAGATTTCTTGGCATGGAGCATCTCCTGACCGCAGCCAGCCCCCTGGAAAAGGCTGGGAAGGAGAGGAAGCCTGGTGCAGTTAATGCCCCTTCCACTTCCATCCCTCCGGATAATCTCTGACCACTCACTTGGAGATGGTATCTAATGCTGTTGCTTCTGTTTGGCCACTGCTGGTGGTCCCCAGAGCCATCAGACCTGTGTGTTGATCGTTTGTACCATCTTGGTAGTTTTTCAGCACTTTGTCCCGTGTTGTTGAGCTTTGCTGATGCCCCACCATGGCCAGGGCTGATCATTCCTCTTTCAGACTCCCTTCTCCATGCAGAGCAAATGTCATTTTGTCCTCAGAGCATCATCAGTTTTGGTAGCACGCTTGACACCCCCCTGCTTCTCATTCTTCCAGGGCTGTAGTAACGGTTGAAGTGTGATGGGGCGTTCTGTGTCATGCCCGTAAGAAATTCCATTTCCATCACATGAAAACACACAGCAATCCCTTTCCCAAATGCCTGTGGCATTTAGGTTTGTCTGGGACCCAGGAGATCATGGAATCACAGAATCAGAGAATGGTTAAAGTTGGAAGGGACCTTAAAGATCATCCAGTTCCAACCCCCCTGCCCTGGGCAGGGACACCTCCCACCAGACCAGGTTGCTCCAAGCCCCCTCCAACCTGGCCTTGAACCCCTCCAGGGATGGGGCAGCCACAGCTTCTCTGGGCAACCTGTTCCAGTGCCTCACCTCACAGCAAAGAATTTCTTCCTGGTATCTAATCTAAATCTCTCCTCTTCCAATTTAAAACTGTTACCCCTTGTCCTGTCACTGCACTTCCTGACAAAGAGTCCCTCCCCAGCTCTCCTGTAGCCCCCTTCAGATATGGGAAGGCTATGAGAGATATTGGAGATATCTCTGTCCCAATGGTCTTGAGAGGTTGAACTGGGCAAAGACTCACCAGAAGCTGCAGACGTGGGCTACGTCTCCAGTATCTCTGCTGGGGTACCCTCACCAAAGGGTGAGGAGGGTATCTCAAAGCTGTCCAGTACTGTTGTTTGTCCAGATTTTCTGAACCCACCACGCAGCCACATCAGTGCTGGGCTTAGGGTCACCAGATAATCCAGCTCCAGCTCTTAGAGGAGCTGAGCTGTCTCCTAGTCCTAACGTCGCCTGGCAGATTGCTCCCCAGACCTCCTGCAGACCAAACGTGGTTCCCCCATGAGTCTGGTCCAGCAGCGAGGGAGGGAGCGGAGAAAGCCATGACAGGCGGAGAGACTTCTCCGTGCTGCCAGAGAGCCAGCAATTACTTATTCATTAGCTCAGGAGGTGATGCTCTGGCTTTTGCAAGCAGCGTTTCGGCCGGAGGAGATGCTGAGTGAGCACCTGCGTTGGGTAGAGGGGATTATTCTTGAAGGGTGAGGAAGACAAGGGCAGATTCTCCCGCCCCCCAGGCTTTGCTGTCTCGGAGGAAAAGGTGAGGAGTTTCACTCAGCCTGGTGCTGACAGCAGTGTTATTAATTGAGTGGGAGGAGGAGTGAAGAATGACACCAGCAGCTCAGGGCTGGAAGTGTTTTCTTCCTCTTCTTTTACCCCGCACATCACCAAATCTGACTGGGGCAAACTGGGGCAGGTGCTACCCACCACTGGAAACCATCTCCCCCTTCCCAGACCCGCTTTCCCGGGGAAGTGGACCAGGGCTTCTCCCCGCAAGGGAGGGAGTTTTCTTCTAGCGAGCTAAATTCATGGACTGGGAGGTCGTGGAGCCAAATGCCACCGATGGGTTCCATAAAGGGCTGGATGATTTTATGGCCAATAATAACATTTGTAGTTATACATGCTGGAGTAAGATAAGGCTAATCAATTCTCATGCTTCAGG
Source organism: Calidris pygmaea (assembly GCA_003697955.1). Classification (NCBI taxonomy): domain Eukaryota; kingdom Metazoa; phylum Chordata; class Aves; order Charadriiformes; family Scolopacidae; genus Calidris; species Calidris pygmaea. Next base: position 307,941 of record QJSC01004037.1, read on the forward strand.
TCAGCAGCTGATTGCTGCAGGGGTCAGGAAGGAATTATTTCCTCGCCATTTACGGCTTTATTTAATTGGCCAGATGCATTAAGAGCCTTTTAATTATTTTTTTTTTTTCCTCTTCTGTCCTCTGAAGCATATGGAATTAAGCACTTCCAGAGACAACGCTCTGCACTGGTAGGGCACCACTGCTCTTGTCTGGCAGGGCAAATCTTGCCTGCATTAATGAACCCTTTTAATGCTGGGATTTTTGCTGGAAGTTAGCAGGGTGGAGGTTTTTTGGTAGGTTTTTATTTTATTTTATTTTATTCTTTATTCCAGAAAAGGATATTTCATTAGTGCTTCCTGATAACTTGGAGGAAAATTAATTTGGTTCTAAGCGAATCCTGCGTGCAGGACCCGCTCTCTGTTTGGGAGCTGGATGGGAATTTTCCACTGCAGTGGAAAAAAACCCCACGTGGGCACAGCAATTTCTACAGTTCTTGATCTCTGTCTTACACGTTTAAAAAAAAAAAAAAAAGGCAACTGGGGCAAATCCAAATTGAAGAGCTTTGTTTTGAGTTGAGTCAAACTCTTTGCCGCCTTTGCTTCTGCCAGGACTTTAATGGAGATGCTCTCTACCTTGGCATGGGCTTCTCCTCTTTGGCTTTCTCCTCTTCACTGCGCTCTGGTTTCATGCTCTCAGCCGGAGGAGAGGAGCGTCCTGGAAAACATAGCCTGATCAACCTCCCCCCACCAGCTCAGGATTTATCCAGAAGCACCCTTCTGTTTTATCACCAAAGGTGACCGATACCATCCATTTGAACCAAAAAAATATAATGCCTGTTCCTCTTCAGAGGAAGCCCACAAAAGAGTGTTTCGTTTCAGAAGCTTTTCACTGAAAACCTGCTTTTTTGCCAGGCAGTATTTTTAAAAATTAATTTTCTCGTTCGGTTAAAAAAAAGAAGCAAATCTGGGATGTTTGAAATATTCTCTTTAAATTAAAGGCTCCAGTTGTTATGTGGGACTTTCTGATGGGCTGAAGCTGACCTGTTTCAGACTGGAGCACCACAATCCTTGGATCAAATGTCTTCCTTTTTTTTTTTTTTTTTTTAATTGCTTAGGCAGAATTTAGGTATCGCTGACCTTTTGGCTGACTTTGGGGAGGGAAATATATCAAGCACTCCCCCTGCGCTTGCAGGACAGTGGCAGTGTGCCCTTCCATACTCTAAATTGACAAGTTTCTTGTTAGTCAACCTTGCTGCGTCATTTTGCTCCAATCCCCCTGATTTTTAGCCACTTTTCACTTCTTTTTCTTCTTTTTAGAAGCTCTTTTTGCACAGGAGCATCTCCAGAAGGGGCTGTTGTCCTCCACCTGCCTCAGGGTGGTGAGCTTGGTGATAAGACAGGCTGCCTCACCTCTCCTGCTCTGTCATCATGAAGAGCTCATGCTGGAGTAAATGTGAGGTGCCTAACGAGGTGATTAGATAACGAGGCAGTGATGTGAACCCCTGTGTTACCCACCCTGGGACTTCAACCGAGGTGACCGTGCAGGAGACCAGAGCAAGGTAGGGAAGAGGAGGGTGGGAGTGAGGACGGGAGCTGCAGCCCAGGCTGTGATGCTGAGGAAGGTCTTAACTGAGTCTGGGGTTGGGCTCCTCTTGGGGCAGTTTCAGACTTGTGCAAATCATTGTTTTCATCCTGGCTGCAGTGAAAGAAACTCAATTTATTCTTCCTCCTTAAAAATCCCTGTGGTGCCCCGGGAGTGAGGGACCAGGATCTTGTGGGGAGTTGGACCCTTTCCGCAGACTGGACCGGGTGAGGATGAGGGTGAGGATGAGGGTGAGGACTCTCCATCTCAGTTCTGCAACAAGCGCTTCCTGAAAAATTTCATTCAGGCCATCTATGAAGAGACAGTCCAATAGGTAGATGGATAGATGGTCCGATGAACCCTGCAGAAAACTCCATTTTGAGGGCAAAATCTGTATTTGTTTCTCTTACCAGAAGCTCTGTTGCAGGATTTGATGTTTCGAAGTGGCTTGGTCGGGACGGAAAGGGTTGCAGGCTGCTCAGAGCGTACAAGATTTTAACAAGCAGGAGAGCATTCCAAGGGCATTCTCCAGGCTGAAGGCAAGACCCCGCTGGGCTGCTACGCTCCAGCGCCTCGCAGGGGACACGTGTCCTTCTGTCCTGGCTTCTGTGCCCCCGGTGTCTGAGCACATCAAGACTTTTAAGTGCATTTATTGCCGGGGAATATCTCCGAGGGGGGTTGGCGCGTCCCAGAAGGGGTCTGGGGTTGGGAAGCGATGGCTGGGACTGCGGTGACATTTGCAAGCTCAAGCTGTCCCCCTGGGGTTGTCGGAGCTGCCGGGCTGTGTCTTGATCCGTAGCAGTCACACCTCTCCTTTTTACCTATTGAGAGGTAGCAGTAAATTAATTGAGGATTATTAATTAAATTAATTGTAAAACTTACGCAAATCGCCGCCTTCTTTCCCGGTCTATAATCACTTGCCTTCCACGATCAATTAAATGCTGCCAGTCAATATTTTAGCTTTTTTCAATACCAAGGCGGCAGTGCTATGGTTTGTGCATTGGGCTGGAATTGTACAGATCAAGAAATCATTGTTGTCATTGCTTTGATATAGACTGGGGAGAGTGAGGTTCACCTGCTACAACTTGGGCTTAGGAAAAATGCACCAAGAAAATGGCAAATTAATTCTTTCAGTTGTGGTTTGCTGAGCAGAGGGGGGAAAAGAGGTGCATTTATTTGCTCTCCGGCCAAAACCTTCTGCAAAAATCTCTGCTGGGTCTCTAGGTGGGGAGATCCTGGCGCGGTTTCAACCATCATAGCCTCAGTTTTGCTGTGTTTTTTGAATCTGATGTTCAAGTTGCAGCCGAGTTCCCTCTCCGTAGAGCTGGCTAAGTGGGGAAGAAGAGAGGGAGATTTACACCTGTTCTCCCAACTGGAAAAAAAAACCTGCTATTACTAATGAAACTTTAAAAATGCGAGTCAGTTCTTCATTTTGATACCGCGTAACTGCCTGTACGGATGGGAGAAGCGATATGACTAGTAATTTGAGACAAATTCTCTATTTCCTTTAATTGTTTCTGTAACTTGATTTACTTTGTGGATGCTTTGCTTATTTACCGTCTCTTCGTATTGCTACCACTTCTTCTGCCTTGACTGATGAAGCACATTCATCATTTCTTTTCATTTGCCATGGACAGATACGGTTGCTCTTAGTAGCAGCTTGCTTAGAAAAGGAGCTTCTGGCGAAATGGTTAATATCAATTTAAAACAGAATAAGTGATTTATAAGGAAGAGGCAGAAGTAGTGTGAAACTGAAGAAAGCAACCTATGAACGTCGTTTCGAGAGCGCTAAGGAAAATCTAAGCAGGATTAAATAAGTTCGAAGGCAGGGAAAGGGAAAAAAAAGCTGGGCCAATTGGTGCAGCTAGGGGAAATCAGAGATGCTGTTGGGATCACAGGTACCAAGACCACGTCTTCCCTTTGTCCTGAGACCATCAATGCTGCAGTGAAATACCTCCAGAAGGAGTTCTATATGGCTTGAGGACTTCACTTGGCCCCTCAGGCTTAACTAGAAGGTGACAGTTGGGGTACAGCCACAGTGTGTGCATAACCCCCACCTTACCAAGCACTTCAACAGGCACAGGCACGCGTGTTTCTCTGGGTATGTGCTGGGATGACAGGGGAATACAGCTCAATTTCCATGGCATCACGAGAGGATGCTGCTAACCTGGCCCTCTTCAACATCCCTTTGCTTCCCTTCCACGATGCTGCCCTTTCTGCACATCTGGAGCCCACCCTTTATGCCTGGGAGATGCTGCTCCCACCTCCCGCTTCTGTAGCTGGCCAAAAATACTTGCTGACTTCATCTGCTGCCCCCAGGGGTCCAGCCAGGTGTGTTTCTTGCTCAGCTCTGCACCTGCATCTCCTTTCCCCGCTATTGCAATGGCATTTTTTTCCTCCTGTGGAGCTGTTGGACACCTGTGCTCAGCTACTGTCCTCCTTCCCTCCTAGAAAAGGAGGCTGGAAGAGCTATTTTCATTTCCTCAGGTCCGGCTTCAACTTCCATCCTCCCAGCTCCAATGATTCGACCCTTACCTAAATCTAAACTAACCAGTTTTTTGGCCAAGACCTGAGACCCATTCTATATCTTATTTCCCATATGCTCTTTGTAACAGTTCATCTCCAAACAATTTTTTGCTTTTAATTTTGCAGTGAAAAGATTCTAAACTGGCTGAATGAAGTGTTTCAAAGATGACTTCTTTATTTTAAGCCAAAGCTGCCGCCTGCCTTATATAGATGTGTCCCAAGCGTTTCCTTCAGGAATAAGCAGCCCAAAAGCTGGTCTTGGGGGAGGGTTGTGGATGAGAATTATCAACAGAGGTTTTTATGACACACGAAACTTGCATTCAAATTTCAATTTGGATAAAACACGCCAATTGAAGTGTATCTCTCCCTTGTCACTTCTGCAGAGAGAGATTTTATTAACACCAATTGCAGGGAAAGAGGGGTCAGCCGCGGTGCCCCCGTGTAGATAAAAAGACATTAATGCACTTAGGCTCTGACAGCAAAGAGCAGCTGGTTTTGTTTTATGTTCCTTTTGACTCCAGTGGGAGCTTTGCATGAGCAGTGCAGGACTTCGGGGCCGAGTGCGATGATGGATCCTTCTAGTGAAAATACCCCATGGAAAGGATGGGAAGGAGCAACCTGTAGCACTGATGGCAAGATCTCCAGTGACCCCAGCTATACGGTAGCATGGGTGAGTGGTGAGGACCTTGGGATCGCTGGGAATGGATAGGGGATGCTGGACCTGAGGATGCTGAGGTGGTGACCACAGGCAGATGCCACCCAGATGCCCGCCAAGCTGTAGTGGCTCGATGCGGGTATACCTTGTGTCTGGGAGCGTGCGAGGGGTTATTCTCACCACCCACCTCCAGCCATGGTCATGGTTTGGGTATCCTGGTCTCCTCTTTCAAAGAATCTTAGAATCACATGGGGTTGGAAGGGACCTCTGGAGATCATCCAGTCCAACCCCCTGCCAAAGCAGGTCCACCCAGAGCAGGTTGCACAGGAACGTGTCCAGGTGGGGTTTGAATGTCTCCAGAGAAGGAGACTCCACCACCACTCTGGGCAGCCTCTTCCAGGGCTCTGCCACCCTCACAGGAAAGAAGGTCCTCCTCATGTTGAGGTGGAACTTTCTATGTTCAAGTTTGTGCCCATTTCCTCTTGTCCTGTCCCTGGGCACCACTGAAAAAAGACTGGCCCCATCCTCTTGATACCCACCCTTTAAGTATTTATAGGTGTTGATCAGATCCCCACTCAGCCTTCTCTTCTCCAGACTCAAAAGACACAAGTCCCTCAGCCTCTCCTCATCAGAGAGATGCTCCAGGCCTCTCATCATCTCTGTAGCCCTCTGCTGTCCCCTCTCCAGCAGTTCCCTGTCCTTCTGGAACTGGGGAGCCCAGAACTGGACCCAGTGCTCCAGATGGGGCCTCCCCAGGGCAGAGCAGAGGGGGAGGATGACCTCCCTCCACCTGCTGGTCACACTCTTCCTGATGCCCCCCAGGATGCCATTGGCCCTCTTGGCCACCAGGGCCCATTGCTGGCTCGTGGGCATCCTGTTGTCCACCAGGACTCCCAGGTCTTTCTCCTCAGAGCTGCTCTCCAGCAGGTCAGCCCCAACCTGTCCTGGTGCAGGAGGTTATTCGTCCCCAGGTGCAGCACCTTACACTTGCCTTTGTTGAAGTTCATCAGGTTCCTCTCTGCCCAACTCTCCAACATGTCCAGGTCTCGCTGGATGGTGCCACAGCCTTCTGCTGTGTCAGCCACTCCTCCCAGTTTTGTATCGTCAGCAAACCCGCTGAAGGTACACTCCATCCCTTCATCCAGGTCAGTGATGAATATACTGAAGAGGACTGGACCCACTACTGACCAACAGATTCATTTTACACTGTCTCAAATTACTGTCGGAGCTGGAGATGATCTTTAGCCTGACCCAAGCAATGGATATAGAGAGCGTTGGGAAAGGATTGGGATCGATGTGGGGATGCACATCTGAATCCCAGTCCAGAGTCCTGCATCCCTTGTGGTTTTTCTCACAGGGTGCCCGGGCAGGAGAAGGACCGTGGCTCTTGCACGGGGTGCAGGGCGGGGAAGCTGCCAAGGCTTCCTCCGTTTCAAGCTCAATCACAAGCCTCATTTCACTGAATTTCACTGAATTTTTAGAGTTGGAAGGGACCATAGAGATCATCTAGTCCAACTCCCCTGCTGAAGCAGGATTGCCTAGAGCTTGTCAGAGCATGTTACTCAGGACTGCATCCAGGCGGGGCTTGAAAATCTCCAAAGAAGGGGACTCCACACCCTCCCTGGGCAGCCTCTTCCAGGGCTCTGCCACCCTCACCCCAAACAAGTTCTTCCTCAGATTGGAGTGGAACTTCCCGTGTTCCAACTTGTTGCCCCTCGTCCTGTCACTGGGAACCACTGAAAAGAGTCTGGCTCCCTCCTCCTTCAACCCACCCTTGAGATACTTGTCAGCATTAAAAAGGTCTCCCCTCAGCCTTCTCTTCTCCAGGCTAAAGAGCCCCAGCTCTCTCAGCCTTTCCTCATCAGGGAGATGCTCCAATCCTTGAATCATCTCTGTTGCCCTTCGCTGGACTCTTTCCAGTAGTTCCTTGTCCCTCTTGATCTCATACCCCGGGACGGCGCTGTTAAAAAGGCTGAGGTTTTAAAGCTCTGCTGCAGGCGTTGCTCCTGCCTGGCGTAGCCAGCTGTGATGATGGATGTATCTCTCAGCCCTCGGCAGGAATTGTACAACACCTCATGACTGCACTGCCCGATCGATTAGTACATCTCCTTCCGTCAAGCAGACTATTTCGCGGCGGGCTGAAGCTGGCTTCCCCACATTGGGGGGGCTCCAACCTGCCCGCGACTTCTGCGGCACGTGGGCCACCTCCCCCCTGAAAGGGGGTGGGAGCTGCTTCTGGAAAAGCTTTCTCTTTCTAGGTCATCTCATTCGAAGCTTTCTAATAAATAGGCTGCTCGACATTTTTTGATATAAAGGTCAACATCCTCTGCTTAGACTCAAGGATTTTAAGATAAGTGGAGGAAATGGCATTGGTAGGCTGATTTTTATAATGATACTAATCTCGTATCTGATCTTTGATAATGATACTCACCCCATCAATGCACTGCTCATATCTCTGAAAGCGTGGCTGGTATCTTTTTTGGCAGACCCAATGCCTATTAGCACGGAGTAGCTGTGCTGGAGACTTTAACTTGTGTAGCAGCTGCCAAACAGAATGCAGAAAAGGGAGTTTGAAGTTTTTTTTTTTAGGAAAAAAATCAATCAGAGCAAGTGTTTTTGGCTGAATATGGTCACAACCTTCTGAGTCAGCTTTCCCAGACCTGTTACGTGTGTGCTCATTAATTATTGCAGTGATGACTACATATTTGACATAGCAGCCAAAGGACGCTTATAGGTGGAGACTCTTGGTTTGGAGAACATCGAAATGCTAGAAATCATTTTATTGAGGCAGAGAAGGTCAGGGACTGCCCTTTATTGGTGGCACTGAGGAAGCCACGAGTTTTGGGGAGCTCTGTGCTTTGGGAAGCTTGAGAAGGGGTTCAGCACAGGGATGCACCGCATCCCTTCTAGGCTCCATGCAACAGATTTTGAAGCACCTTTCATGCTGTGCGTGTTGGAGAAGGTTTCTGGCTGCTGTGTTTTTTTTTTTTTTTTAAATGCTGAAGGAAGAGCAGAAACAGATTTGTTAGGACCAGGGAGGTTTATCTGTCCTGATGGTTAACAGCGCCAGGGATGTGGGTTGAGATCTTCTCAGGCTCAATGGCACTAGGACCATGGTCTCCAAGGCTGGATGCTCACCACTGAAAGCAAGGCTGTGGTGTGGCAGTGAACAAAAGCTTTCCTCCTGAGAGCTGCTCGCTCCAGTCTAGCTGTGATTGTGTTTCTGTGAGGGTAAGCATGGTCCCCACTGTCCCCATCTCAGTGTCATGCTGCAGGGCTTGGCTGAGCTGGGAAGGGGTCTGGCTCCTGGAGAGGGATGGGAGCCTATCTCCTCTGCAGCTGCTCTGTGGAAAAAGACCTGGGAGTCCTGGTGGAAAACAGGATGCCCATGAGCCAGAAATGGGCCCTGGTGGCCAAGAAGGCCAGTGGCATCCTGGGGGGCATCAGGAAGAGTGTGACCAGCAGGTGGAGGGAGGTCATCCTCCCCCTCTGCTCTGCCCTGGGGAGGCCCCATCTGGAGCACTGGGTCCAGTTCTGGGCTCCCCAGTTCCAGAAGGACAGGGAACTGCTGGAGAGGGGACAGCAGAGGACTACAGAGATGATGAGAGGCCTGGAGCATCTCTCTGATGAGGAGAGGCTGAGGGACTTGTGTCTTTTGAGTCTGGAGAAGAGAAGGCTGAGGGAGGATCTGATCAATGCAGAAAGGGTGGGTGTCAGGAGGGTGGGGCCGGCCTTTTTTCAGTGGTGCCCAGGGGTAGGACAAGAGGAAATGGGCACAAACTGGAACAGAAGAAGTTCCACCTCAACATGAGGAGGACCTTCTTTCCTGTGAGGGTGGCAGAGCCCTGGAAGAGGCTGCCCAGGGAGGTGGTGAAGTCTCCTTCTCTGGAGACATTCCAAACCCCACTTGGACACGTTCCTGTGCAACCTGCTCTGGGTGGCCCTGCTTTGGCAGGGGGGTTGGACTGGATGATCTCCAGAGGTCCCTTCCAACCTTGTGTGATTCTGCGCAGCTCATTAAAGTGAAGGTCTGCTCTCATTTACCTCAGTACAAAACAAAGGTGTCTCTTTGGATTTACACCAGTTTAACAGGCGTTGTCTGTGGTCCATAGTGGTCCGTTTACACCACTGTAGCAGATATGGACTGTGGTCCGTAGTACTGAGCTGGGGACTCCAACACAGTTCCTGCAGCGTCATGAACCTGGTGTAGGAAGAAGGTCTACCTCTGTAGACCCCAACAGTAGCTAAGGACCCCAACAGTGCATAGCACACACAGGGCTGATGTCTGGAGGGAAATACCCAGGTCACACCTGGGCTCTAGTTCCCTAGAGCGCTCTCCCAGCAGAGCTCTGAAGCACCTGAGGATTTCTGGGGACATCAGAGCTAGCAAGGTCTGTTTTCCAGCATGTTTGTGCCTTGCGTGCTTTGCTATCTCTTGTGAATGCTACTTAAAATTGTCTCAAGTTAGAGTGATACATGGTCTCCTCTAAACGGTCCTCTGGTTTCTAACACAATATATAGCATTGATTTTAGGGAAGTCTTAGAACCAGGTAACTTGCAGTTTGCTTGTCCTCTCTCTAAATGCCTGGGGTTTTTTTTTCCTCAAAAGTTCCATGTGTGGTGTTCTTGGAACATGGCTCGCGTGGGTCTGCTTTCTCCCCTGCACAATTCCTGTCTCTGGATGGTTCTACGCCTCCCACGGTCCGAACAGCCTTTATTCTCTTGGCCCGTGATCTATCGCAGGCGTGCGCTGAGAGCTGATTAACAACTCTCATCAGGTGGGTCGGTTGTTGCTCTGGATCCGGCTCAAGCCTGTAGATGTTGGGTTTCTTTGATAAGGTGCCAAAGTGACACTCTGCTGTCTGAGCCAGAGCACCGAGTAAATGCTTCTCCCATCTCCCACCGTGGTAGACTCCCAAATCCCAGTAGAAGCAACTTATTTCGATGACTCCGGGTGCTTGCTACCAGGAATTATCCGCCCTAGCAGAAGAGAGTTTGCTTTCTTTGCCTTTGTTAGGCTCTTGCTATTGCTCGCTTCCTGTAGAGAGAAGTATAAAACTCTTTCCAGGTGACATTTGCAGGAAAAAAAAATAAAAATCAATTGTTTATCAACATCCCGGCAATCAATAAATGCAGTGATAGGTGCAACTGTCTCTATTGGAGCTCAACCTTGATTGCTGAGTAGCCAGCTCTTTTTTTGCTATAGCCACCTATGGCTGAGGCTTGGCCGTTTCTGTGGGGCCAAAGCGCGGAGTTGGTCTCAGAGGACAGGTCCTCAGAGGAGGAAAGAGTTGCCTTGTGTTCTCCTGAGCCCTTCCCTTCGGCGGGACGGTGGTGCTTACTGCTCTGTGTTTATTCTCTCTGAGCTGGTGGCCTCTGCTCTCTAATTGAGGGAGCTTGGGAGACGCTTGTGCACAGATGGACAATTAGCAGCCAGGAAGGTGTCTGGTCTCTGGGTATTTCTACACCACACCACAGTTTCACAGTGAAGTGAACCAGAGACAAGAGACTCACCCCAGAGGAATTCAGCTCCTATTTTGAAGTCTTAAGTGAAGTAGTGTCTGCTCATCCAGTTCTGGGCTCCCCAGTTCCAGAAGGACAGGGAACTGCTGGAGAGGGGACAGCAGAGGGCTACAGAGATGATGAGAGGCCTGGAGCATCTCTCTGATGAGGAGAGGCTGAGGGACTTGTGTCTTTTGAGTCTGGAGAAGAGAAGGCTGAGGGAGGATCTGATCAACACCTATAAATGCTGAAAAGGGTGGGTGTCAAGAGGATGGGGCCAGTCTTTTTTCAGTGGTGCCCAGGGACAGGACAAGAGGGAACGGGCACAAACTTGAACATAAGAAGTTCCATCTAAACATGATGAGGACCTTCTTCACTTTGAGGGTGGCAGAGCCCTGGAAGAGGCTGCCCAGGGAGGTGGTGGAGTCTCCTTCTCTGGAGACATTCCAAACCCACAAGACATGTTGCTGTGCAACCCGCTCTGGGTGGACCTGCTCTGGCAGGGGGTTGGACTGGATGATCTCTGGAGGTACCTTCCAACCCCATGTGATTCTGTGATCCCTCTCCGCTAAGCCCCTGGACTCTCCTCCCTTTTTCTGAAGTACCCCAAATACCTGTATTATATTATTTCCCTCGATGGTTCTCTTGGCATCCTGGGCTTGGTGCTGGAGAAGATGGGCATGGAGGGGGACATCTTGCAAGGCTTGAATGTTCCTGCTGTGGCTGTTGATGCCACACTGGTAGGCATCTTCAGACATCCATCGTCTTCCTTCTGTGCTACCTCTACCCAGCTGGTGCTGGGTGGTGGGCACAGAGCTGCTCCCTTTGCTTGGGACTCCCACAGGCTTGAACTCTTGTTGGTATTTCATTAAATGAGGGAATTTAAAGATGGTCCTATTTGCACAGGGTTCCCGAGCCTGAGCTTTCCCATCTAATCCATTTTGAGGTCTCCTAGTGGTGGCCATGTGGCCAAAATACCCCTGACAAAAAAACGTGGCTAGGAGTGGAAGAGTTAACATCAGCAGCTCAGAGACACGCTGGAGAGTTACATCATGTTGCTGTGGAAACTAACTTTCTGAAACCACAGTGATGTATGGGAAAGCTTTGGGTCAGCGGGTAATAAATTCTGTTTAAAAAGTGATTTTTTCCCCATCTGCTGATGTAAACATCATTAAGAGAAATGACGGCTGAGAGATGGATTTCTTTTTATATCAATTTTCAGACAAAGAAAATAATTTTTTTTATAATAAAAAAGTTGCTGGAAATCAGAGAGTGCTATAAATAATAAAATAAAGAAAAAGCACCGGTGATGGAACAGAAATTTTCCCTGGTGATTGGTTTACAGCTTTCTGTGATTTAATGGAAACTTGCAGTTGCCTGTGGGAAGCTGCAGCAAAGCCCTGAACGGGCTCTGTAAAGCTGATGCTTTGCAAATTATAGCCTCAATCTCAGACTTTGAGGACTTCAGAGCATCGTTGTCCTACAAAGTCCTCTTGTCACCTGCATTTTCTTGCCCATGCCCGTTGAGGGGGCATGTTTCGAGCTGGCCTGTGCTGGGTCATGGCCAGCCCTGCTGCCATGGGGATGCTCGTCTAAGGTGATAGGGGATCTGGGCTTTGGATTTCATCCTTCGGGACCCAGGAGGGTCTGGAGTGAGGCAGCGAAACCACCTCAAGTTTACACAAAGCAGCGTGACAGTCCCCAGCTGACTGCAAGCGTGCGACCGGGAATGCAGGAGGAGGTGTCACGGTGATTAATGGGGTAATTAATAAGCAATTAATGTGCTTTAGAGCATGGCTACACGTTTCATCCCAGCCATCCACTCAGCACTGATCCACTTGCTCTGACGACTGGGGTTCATGAACGGCTTGGGCTGATGGAGGTGATGCTTCCAGATCTCCTCCTTGATGTCACCAAGGTGCAACTTCGCATTGGCACAGCAGGGAGTCTGCTTTGAAGGGAAGGAAATTAGTTTTTGTTTTTTTTTTTCTTTTCACTTATTTAATTGGATTGGGATTAGGATTTAAAATGATTCAGTGGATTACCCTTTGGAATGAGTGCTCTGAAGTGTCCTTCTTTGGCAGCTTTTCCATTCACATCCCCAAACTCTCCGAAAAGCTGGCCCACGTGCAGATACCCTGCTTGGCATCACAAATTCACATTTCCCTGACCTAGAGCATTGCTCTCGGCTTGTCTTTCTGCCTTTTGCCTCTCCCAGCTCAGCCTGCATTTTTACATGCCCTCCAGCAGCCCCCGATTCTCCATCGTGCCCAGGTGGGTTCTCTCAGTTCTATTAAAGCCCATCAAGGTGTTATGCTGACGTCTAGAGTTGAGCAAGAAGTGTATTTTCCATTTCATGGCAAAATTCTGGAGTTTAGTTTAAATGCATTTTTGTTCCAAAAGGTCCCTGTGAAGCCACTAAAAAAACGTTTACATATTTTAAGTCGCTTTTGGCATTTAAAAGCAATCGGAATATAAGAGAAACTTCTAAGTGAGAGGTTGATTTAGGATGAAAATCAAAGTATTCTTTGCCCTCAAAATAATGAAACATGGTGTTTTCATGTTATCAGAACATTGGGGTCATTTTTTTGTTTGCAAACAAGAACGTGTTGGTATGAACGTGCCCAGGTGAGTTGTTTCTTTTGCAAGAAGCCAGCCTTCTCCTGGTGGAAAATCCCCAAGCAGCTCTGGTAAGAGCAGCCAAACCTTGCCCACTTGTGTGGTGCCATCCTTTTCACCCCTCAGCCTCAAGGCTTGTGCTCTGTGAGCAATCCCAAAGGCTGATAATTAATCAGGGTAGCTCTTTCATAGACAGAGAGGAAATATGACAGCAAAAAAAATAAATAAAAATGTTTGGGAGTGATGGGGCAGCCATGGAGGGCAACCAGGGCTTGCTGAAGCACCCAAGTATCTTAGAGGACATGAATGTTATAAAAAAGTGCAATAAAATAAGAAATTAATGTGATAAAAAATGTTGACCAGGTCAACAAGAGGCAGAAGATATCACAGCTCTGACACGGAGGAGATGGGAAATCTTACACTTTGTCGTAGGCTAAGGGGTACGTTAACAGGAATGAAAGTCCACAGGTTGCTTTTTAAAAAGCAGAGGAGAGGGAAAAACGCATGTGTGAGATTGCAGGAAACCTCATTCCCCCCCAGGCCAACACACGTGCGTCATTTGAGCTCGGTGTTTCGTGATCTTAAGTGATTTAAGTTGCCTCCATTGATGGAGACCAGATGTCTTTCTGGGGGTCCTGCCTGTGTGCTGCTCCGACAGCATCTCCTCGGCAGTCCCCATCCCTCCACAGGAGAGATGCTCCCTCAGGACAGCACTTCTTGGTTGAATCTGCCACAGGTTGGACGTGGTCACAGGTGTGAGACCAGGTGGACCCAGGACCACAGTGCCCATCTTGCACAGTATCGGAGGGGCTCCTACCTCATCGCATCCTTGTTTACGCCTCCAGGAATAGGGTTATCCCTTTGCTCCAGGAGCCTCTTCTCAAACTGCCTGCACTTCTAAGTGCATTATCAATCATAGAATGGTTTGGATTGGAAGGGACCTTAAAGACCATTCAGTGTCCCGCCCCTGCCCTGGGCAGGGACACCTCCCACCACACCAGGTTGCTCAAAACCCCCTCCAACCTGACCTTGAACCCCTCCAGGGATGGGGCAGCCACAGCTTCTCTGGGCAACCTGGGCCAGGCTCTCACCACCCTCACAGCAAAGAATTTCTTCCTAATATCTCATCTCAATCTCCCCTCTTTCAGTTTAAGACTGTCCCCCCCTCCTCCTAGGGCTCCCCTCCCTGATCCAGAGTCCCTCCCCATCTCTCCTGGAGCCCCTTTAGGGGCTGGAAGGTCTCCCCGGAGCCTTCTCCAGGCTGAACCCCCCAACTCTCTCAGCCCGTCCTCCCAGCAGGGCTGTCCTCCAGCCCTTGGATCATCTTCGATCAATAATCTGTTGTTTCTCAGGCCCAGCCTGGCACGTGGGTCTTTTAAAGGCCACTTTTAGCCTGCCTATCTGCCAACACAGCTTGCCTACTGTAACCAACCCATTCATGTCATCATTCACTGCTCCTCCAATATTTGTGTCAACTGTGATCTTTGCTGGCAGCAAGTTCCTGTTTTCCCTTCCAGATCGTGGAGAAAAATCTCCAGCATCCCAGGGCTGAGAGCAGAGCTTTCCCTGAGCCACACTTGAGCTCCTGCTTCCCTCCGGAGCAAGGCAACGGTGGCCTCCTCTGCTTGGGGAGGGGTCAAGATTTCAAGTCTTTTGGTTCTTTTACCTCCTTTTTGTCCACCCGGCATAATTACAGGAGGTGTGCTGGGGAAATTGTTTGAGCCGTGGTCTTAGCTTGACAGCAGTGACGAGAGGGCGAACGATCTTTCTGTCAATGCAGGGAAAGCCATCGCGTGCTATTGATTTTTTTTTTTTTTTTCATTTTATTTTATTTTTAAGCAGAACGCTCCGTTCAAAGCAGCGCAAAATACTCCTTTAAATATATTAGTGCTTTTCCCACCCGCTTTCCCCCTCTGCCCCCTCTCTCCTCCTGTTCTGCCGCGGGTTCCCCCAGATCTCTGGGCGGCTGGAGGATGCTCCCACCAAAGGATTAGCAGGTCGAGGATGGGGCATAAACCACTCAGCAGTGCCCCTTTAACATGGAAGCAACTTGACTTTTATTGCCAGTGCTGAAAGCGTCTACAAACGTAGATTTAGCATCAGCCTCCAGGCTTAAGATACAGCTGTTATATTTTTCTTTCTTCCTTTAATTTTTTTTTTTTTCCCTCTCCTTTGCACTAATGTAATGCTTATTTAGGAACTGAAGCCATCTGTGGCTGCTACGGATGGCACTGTTAAATTTGCTACTGCTTTCTTTCCCCTGGTTTGATGAGACTCCCAGTGCATAGAAAATTTCCCAGGACAGCAGAGACTTTCCTTGATTGCTTTTTTTGATTCACTCCGAAAAGAGATTGTCCACAGTGCTCTTTGCCTGCTTGGAAAAAGGTGGCCAGCCAGAGAGCTAAGGATTGGGTTAACGAGGTGAGTTTATGAAGAGACGGCCAATTGAAAAAAAAAAGAAAAAAAAAAAAAATTAATGGTGGGGGTTTTATCTGCAAATAAAAAGGGAGGGAAGGAGGAAGGGCTGGGACCGGAGCCCTTCCCGTTCCTCCGAGCAGCTTGTGGTTGACGGTGAGACGGTTCACGCGGGAATCGGGACAGTCGCAGTACTCCGGGGAATTTATTTTTTTTTAATTTTTTTTTTTTTTTTTTTTTTTTTTTTAAACCTGTTTTTCAAGTGGAATAATTCTGCCTCGACAGATGGACGGGGACCTATCCCAAGTCGGCAATCTGGCGACCAGCGCGCGCAGCGGGAGGCTGCGGCACAGCTCCCTTCCAGCCAGGCAGAGCAAGGACGGGTGTGTGGCTTCGCCGTCAGGCGCTGGGCTATTTTTGTCAGGCGAGGCAGGAGTTGATTTCTTCCTGTTTCGCCGCCGCCGAGTTGCTTGCAAGTGGCTCCTGGTTCGCCCTGGTTGAGGAAAGGTAAATCTTAAAAATATCTAGGAAGAGAAGAAAAAGAAATAGCCCTCGCTTGGCAAAACGCTGAAAAGAGAGCTGCTCTGTGCACAGCCCCCAGACCTACAATGATTTACCTTTTAATGCCCCTCTCTTTGATTTCATTTAGTGTTTTCTCCGTCATCGGCTCCTTTAGACTCTCCTCCATGAAAACTGTAGCTCCTCTTTGCACCCCGGGCCCTCTACCCCGCTGATCGCCCTCTTAATGGGAATCACAGAATCACAGAATCTTCTAGGTTGGAAGGGACCTTGAAGATCATCTTGTCCAACCGTCAACCTAATTTTGACAAAAATAGACACCCGCACAACAAACAAAAAGCAACACCATCACTAAACCATATCTCCCAGCACTACATCAACCCACCTTTTGAACACCTCCAGGGATGGGGCCTCAACCACCTCCCTGGGCAGCCCATTCCAATGGCTGAGAACCCTTTCGGTGAAAAAATTGTTCCTAATATCCAGCCTGAACCTCCCCTGGCGTAACTCGAGGCCATAAGTTAATGAAGTTTAATAATGAGTTTGTCTGAAAATACTTTTCCATCTTATATAGGCATTATAGTACATTACAGGGCCCAGGCATTTGGTGGTAGAGGGGCTGCTTTATGGTTCGTAGGGGCTGAGGAGTTGGGTCTTGTCTGAGCATAAACCCTTTGGCCGCATCTGTTTGGGTACCCAGGACCGCTCCTTGTCCCCTGCCCATCCTCATCCTCCTCCTTCTCCTCCTCCTCCCAAGTCAGGCTGCCCATTTGAAACGGCCCTGCCATCCCCCAGGATGGGACGAGGCCTTGTTCGAAACGGTGATAACCAGCTTGGTTCAAAACCATGACAGGGACTGCTGTGGTCACGAGATGATGGAGTTGGTTGAGTCAGTACTGGGTCCAGTCCTCTTCAGTATATTCATCACTGACCTGGATGAAGGGATGGAGTGTACCCTCAGCAAGTTCACTGATGATACAAAACTGGGAGGAGTGGCTGACACAGCAGAAGGCTGTGGCACCATCCAGCGAGACCTGGACAGGTTGGAGAGCTGGGCAGAGAGGAACCTGATGAACTTCAACAAAGGCAAGTGCAGGGTGCTGCACCTGGGGAGGAATAACCCCCTGCACCAGGACAGGTTGGGGGTGACCTGCTGGAGAGCAGCTCTGAGGAGAAAGACCTAGGATGCCCACGAGCCAGCAATGGGCCCTTATGGCCAAGAAGGCCAATGGCAACCTGGGGGGCATCAGAAAGAATGTGACCTGCAGGTGGAGGGAGGTCATCCTGCCCCTCTGCTCTGCCCTGGGGAGGCCCCATCTGAAGCAGTAGGGTCCAGTTCTGGGCTCCCCGGTTCCAGGAGGACAGGGAACTGCTGGAGAGGGGACAGCAGAGGGCTACAAAGGTGATGAGGGGCCTGGAGCATCTCTCTGATGAGGAGAGGCTGAGGGACTTGTGTCTTTTTAGTCTGGAGAAGAGAAGGCTGAGGGGGCATCTGATCAATGCTTATAAATACTTAAAGGGTGGGTGTCAGGAGGATGGGGCCAGTCTTTTTTCAGTGGTGCCCAGTGACAGGACAAGAGGAAATGGGCACAAACTTGAATAGAAGAAGTTCCACCTAAACACGAGGTGGAACTTCTTCACTTAGAGGATGGCAAAGCCCTGGAAGAGGCTGCCTAGGGAGGTGGTGGAGTCTCCTTCTCTGGAGATATTCCAAACCCACCTGGACACGTTCCTGTGGGACCTGCTCTGGGTGGACCTGCTTTGGCAGGGGGTTGGACTAGATGATCTCCAGAGGTCCCTTCCAACCTCATGTGATTCTGAGTTCCAGATATCGGGAGAGCCAGGTTGGTTCTCTTGGTTGCCTGAAGGTCCTTGTGTGCCTGCAGTCATGGACTCCCTGGAAGCTTGTTAGCTGCTCCCTATCCATACAGCTTTTGGGGACACCTCTCCATCCTTCAAATCCAGGCAGTCAAGAGCACACGGTGATGCCTTGCATGCTCAGAAACAGTCCCTGGGATGTGCCACCAGCATCCCGCAGAGTCCACGGCGTGCTCGGCTTGCCTGGATCAGTACCTGCAACGTCAAAGGTGCAAAGCACCCACCCCACTAGCACTTGAGGGCCTTCTGATATGGACACGGTTCTGCAGCTGTCAGCATGATGAATGGATGGTATGTTTTATTTCCAGCTTTATCAAATACTAATTATGTATATGATAATTCTAAGCATCATGGTTACTTTTGGTTCATTTGTTCTTCACTCTCTAGAGACGTAACAGGGTATTTCTATGCCCTCCCCGCCCCCCCCGGCTCCTACTCCCATTCTTGAAATTTTGCTTTAATTGTTTCTCTGTGGCTTTTGGTTAAGGTTCCCTACTCTGAACGGGTCAGTGTATCGATCCTGCACTTTGATAAGGTCAGAGGAGATCAGCTGTGACATTTGGAAGAGATCTGCTCCTCCCCTAATGGGCTTAGTCAACAAAGAGTTTTCCAGGGGACAGGGCAGGGGGGAGATTGAATTTAAACTCTTACATATGTTTATTTAGATGGTCCTTCAGGGCTGTGAATAGCGATATCACTTGAGAGATTAGAGCACCCGAGGTAGGGGTTATGAACTCTGCATATGATATGGACCATCGTAATAAAACTTCGTTGAGCCTCCATGTCTACGACCCATGTTACAGGAGATGTTGTCCAGGTGAGGTGGCACTAACTGAGCCCAAAGGGTGCAGAAAAAGGTGACACCCCCCTGACTTTGGGCACATCTACAAAGCCTGGGCTGCGCCTCCAGTGTGGTGTCTCCACTCGCAGTTAATCTCTGCTGATTCAAAGGAAGGTGAGGGAAAATAATAAAAATAAAAAAAGAAATAGCAACCAACATCTGTCTGGCCAAATTAGCCTGGAGAAGGAAAAGAAATAAATGAATTCCTTCCGTATGTCTGCAGGCCACCAGCTGAGGTCCTGGGGAATGAGATTGGACTACAGCTACTTAATGAGGAGCTCCGAGGCTGAGCAGCAGATAATGCAGAATTTCCTGTTCTTGTCATGGCTGAGGGGAGAAGGAAGGGAGCAGGGGCACAGAGGTGTGCCCTGCGCCATCCCGCCCTCTCCCTTTGAGCCTGGGCTTTGGATGTTCTCCCAGGAGCTGAATTAAAGCCTAGCTGTTCAAAAGTTATCTACTGCTAGGCTGGCGATCTCAAACGAGGAGGATCCACACCCTCGCGAGGTCCTCCAGTGCTCGGTTTCCCTCCCTGCTGGGAAATGGCACTGTATTTTGGGATTTATCTGACCTGAACTTCCAGGCATTGAATCTTGCCATGTCTTTGTCAAAGCCTGGGAAGTCCCCTGCGACCCAGGATATTCCCATGTTTAAGATGTCTAGACATCTTGTGATCTTTTAAGCAACTCTTTGATAAACTGAACAAGCTGAGCTGAGTTATGAGTTTTTCCAGCTCCCAGCCACGCGTCTGGCCTCCATTTCAGTGCTCTCTGGTGTCTCCCCTCCCTGCGTGGACACCAAGAGCTGGGGGGGACAGTCTGCGGGGTGCAGGTGGTGAGAGAAGGCTGGTTGCGTGTGGTTGAACCTTCAGCAGCTTTCTCATCACCCCCGAGTCCTGCTTGCCCAGTCCCCGAGGCCGTGCCTTTGCTGGGTTGAGCAACTGATGCTGAGCCCAAACCTACACCATCCTCCCTTAACCTCAGGTGGTCCAGCAGCCATGATTGCCCCACAGCTCTCCTGGAAGGGTCATGTTGATGTCTCCCGAGTGGCTTGCGAGGTTGCTGAAGAAGGGATAGTTGTGGGTTTTTTTCCTGCCTAAGACATCCCCACAAATCCTGGAAAAGCCCTGAAAATGCAGAGTTTGGTATGCTCTGCACAAGGGCTCTCTGAGCCTCTATTTAAAATACTGGAGGGGTGTGTTTTTTTCTATGGAGCCGTGTAAATGTGGGTAAAAGAGGGGCAAAATGGTGGGTAAGAGAAAGGAGCAAATGCAAGTGGCCAGGGAAAGCCTAGTTCCTGTTCCTGCTTGGATGAATACTCACTCCCTGGAAAGCATCTTTAGTTCTCGGTGCTTTCTGAGGTAATCTCTCACTCTGCAAGTAGCTGTAATTTGCATTCCTGGTCCCCAGAGGTGTTATCTTGCGTTTGGTTGCATCAGGATGCCTTTTTCCCACCCTAAGGTGCCTTGGCAGCGCGGATCAGGGGTGAGAAGCTGGTGGCTGAGGGACCACATGCGGCTGAACAAAGCAGCCTGTGTGTTATGGCATTCCCTTCATCCACCTGCGAATGTTTACCCTCTTGAATCCGTGCTTGGCCACGTGGATCAAGGGGCCCTCCATCAGGGGTAGATGCCATTGACACCTGATAGGCCAGGGTGACAAAAATGTATTTAGTGGCTCTATAATGGGCCATGAATCCTGCCCCTTGTATCCGATCTCATTTAGCCCACTCTGTAACCTGCCCTCTTCTCATCATTACTTACGGCGTGACCTCTCTTTCTGCTGTCTATAAATGTTCCCAGCTCCAGCAAATGGTGGATAAAATGCCGAACGATGTGGACAGAGAGCAGAGCGTTGGCATTGATCTAAACTGCCCGGAGGTCCCAGCCGATCCGATCCGTGAAGGAAAAGCTTTTTGTTGATGTTTTCGGACTAAGAAGTGGGGCCATAAAGTTTTCAGGGTATCCCAGGCAATGGCAGAGCAATTCAATCTGGCTCTCTTATCAGATTCTCTTTGTCTCGCTTATCTTTCCCTCCTCTGCTCCTTCTCCCTTAGGGTAGAAAATGCCTTCTCTAAAGGGTTGGTTACACATTGCCTTTAGTAGAGGAGGCAGGTATGAAACTTAAAAATTCAGCTGCTTAATGAAACATCTGTCCTCCAGGTTCTTCCCAGCTCCAGTCCTGCGCACCCTCGTGCCTCGGGGCCCACCGTCAGACTCCTCAGGATGGGAAAGACCTGTTTCTTGCCTGTCCTGTGCACAAAGCCTTCTTCTTCATGGAGGATTTCCAAGGTACCGGTCTCTGAAATGCTCCTGGCTGCTGCCCCAGGGAGACATCCGTCATCTTGAGCCCACAGAGGGAGGTTAAGGGTAGGTCACTTATTAAAAAGTCACTTTAACTAACTTTTTCTCACCTGAGTCTGCATTATCTCGAGGAACAGAAGAGCTTTGGGAGATAGGACAAAGGGAAATGGCCTCAAGTTGCACCAGGGGAGGTTTAGATTGGATATTAGGAAAAATTTCTTCACAGAAAGGGTTATCCAGCATTGGAATGGGCTGCCCAGGGAAGTGGTTGAGGCACCATCCCTGGAGGTGTTTAAAAGACGGGTTGTCATGGTCCTCAAGAATATGATTTAGTGATTTATTTTTTTTTTTATTGCTTATTTCTTATTTTGTCTTTTTGTCAGAGTTAGGTTGATGGTTGGACTAGATGATCTTTAAGGTCCCTTCCAACCTTGATGATTCTATAATTCTGGCTGTGGTCTCAGCCCTAGCCCTGCAAATCCTGCGCAGCTCAGTGAAGGTAGGGCAGTGTGGGAGAGCAGGATCAAGCAGAAGGTCCCCTGCAAGCTGGGATGTCACCGGACCATGCAGATGGATTGGGTTTTGTACCGTACTCAGGTTAATGCTTTGCAAACACTATTTCCACGCAAGCTCCAATGTTTAAATCCCCTTATAGACCGGGTATGAGATCCTTAGGCCTTGGAGTGGATGGAGCAGGACAGTGGGATGCTCAGAAGTGGATTTACGATACATTGCTGCCCTGTTTCTGGTTCTGTCTGGGGTATTGTGCGAGTTAGAGCAGTCAGAGGGCTCCGATGGTTGGGGGTTTAAGGTACCTGGGTATCACCAAGCCTGAAGGGTGCTGCATGGGCTGTGCAGTTACCCTGAGCCCTCTTGAGGACCTCCTTCCTGCATGCTCCTGGGGGCTGTGGGACGATGTGGGCTGCATTGATGGTGGAGCTGCAGTGGTCAAGGTGCAGGGCAGGGCTTGAAATGCCTTGGGAAGCTGGTTTGCTAAATGTGGCTCGGGTCTCAATGACAATGGGGCTGTTGACATCTCCCTGCCAAGAAGCATCTGTGGGCAGGCAGCTGAGATCTTCCTCTTTTCCCTTCCTTTTCTTTCACTCTACTGCTCCCATTAAGCTCTCTTCACTGCACTCACCCTAATGGTCCCTCTCTTGGTTTATGTCCTTCAAATTCTTCCCTTTAAACACTTAGTCATCACTTAGCTAAACTACTGTATACAAATATAGCTCTTTTGATCTTCCTACGTAAATCAATACCTCCTGCCCTTTAATCTTTGTAGTGGCTTTCTCTGAGCTCTTTCCAATTTAACTATCTGTCTTTGAAAATGAGTTGTCTTTTGGGCCTGATTCTCCATAATTTCTAAATCTCCCAAAGCCCCAGTACCTTCCCACAGCAGGAAAACGTGGTGGTTCCTTGCCACCTCCATTTATCTTCAAGTGGTACAAAGCATTACATACAGAGGAGCATCTCTTGTCTCTCCTTGGACTAATGTGGCTCTTCTTAAGCAGCCTCAGCCTGTGCTGGAAGTGAACCGTGATGCAGCCAAGCTCGTCGTCCCCAGACAGGTCTTACAGGACACAGAAAGCCAAGGCACAACCCAGCCTCGATGCTACTGTCCCATTTTGGGGTGAAGGACAGTTGTCCCATTTGGGTTAGGGAAAGGAATTTCTGCAGTAATTGGGGGCTGTAGAGATGAATCCCATGTTCTCTGCAACAATACAGCAAATAATGTGAGATAGATAGGTATGACTGGGTGCACTTGGTAGCAAGCCCATGACGAGTGAAGGGAAATGAGATGCAAGGAGGAGTTATTTGTCCCTTCAGAGTGGGTGATGTGGGCATCCTTTCCTGACCAAGATGGCTAACCCTGCCTGGCTGCTGAGAAGTGATTGTTACTGTCCAAATTACAGAAATGCAACATAAATATATGCAGAAGAGCGAGACCTGGACAGACTGGAGAGCTGGGTGGAGAGAAACCTAAAGAAGTTCAACAAGGGCAAGTGTAGGGTTCTGCATCTGGGGTGAAATAATGCCGTGGACCAGGACAGGTTGGGAGCTGACCTGCTGAAGAGCAGCTCTGAGGAGAAAGACCTGGGAGTCCTGGTGGACAACAGGATGCCCATGAGCCAGCAATGTGCCTTTGTGGCCAAGAGGGCCATCAAGAAGAGTGTGACCAGCAGGTGGAGGGAGGTCATCCTGCCCCTCTGCTCTGCCCTGGGGAGGCCCATCTGGAGCACTGGGACCAGTTCTTGGGTCCCTGGTTCCAGAAGGACAGGTCCCTGCTGGAGAGGGGACAGCAGAAGGCTATGAAGATGATGAGGGGCCTTGAACATCATTCTGTGTAATGACTGGATACTACCTCTAGCAAAACCTGAACCAAAGGTGAAAGAAGCCTTTGATCATCACCCATGGTCGGTGGGTGGGAAGCTGGACTTGGGACATCCATCCAAGGCACGTGTGGGGTGAGAGGCACTTGTCATTGCCGTGGTGGGGAAGGATGGCCTCTTGTCAGCTACTTGGCTGGAGCCACGGGAGCAGCAGGAGCGTCCCTGCTGACGTGCAGTGGGAGGAAACCTCGTGCCTTGATTTAATGCAGGTGTCAAACACGGAGCCCGCCTCACGCTTCAGCCCAAGCGTTCGGCCCGTCGGTTGTGTTATGTCTGGTAAATAAAACTGCCAGTGAAATGGTCTTGAGCGTGTGACCGTGGCTTTAGGGCAAGAATTAAGGCTCTCTGTGGGGCTTGAAGAGACCACTGGGCAATCCTCCCTCCTCTCCTCTTACCTCCAGTTACCCTGGGACCATTCCACCCCTGGACTGGGAATGCCGGGAAGGTAATTTAAAGCCATTACAATAAAAGGTCTTTTTTTTTTTTTCTTCCTTTCCTTTCAAATAAAAGGTTTATAATAGCAATAAACCCCTTATTTTAGCATCTCGTTATGGGTCAAATAAAAGCTGGTCAGAGCATGAGACAGAGAATCTAACCTCTCTGTTCATCCCCACTGGGTAAATGTGGTAGTGCTGCCACGGGCCGTATAGCTTAATTAGTCACTATTCTCTGCTGTTCCTAAAAGGGGAAAAAAAAAAAAAAAAGAGAAAAAAAAAAACTTTGCAAAGCCTAGGCAGGCTGTCTGTGTCATATTTCCTGTGTTCTTAGAGGTGTTAATGAATTCATTAATCACTTAATGGCAAGGAGGGTCTTTAGGGACCAGCATCACAATTTACCGCTCCCAGGAGGCAGACTCTCTCTGTCACTGATCTAAAGTTTTCAGCTCTGCTAATTTGTGCCAGCAGAGCCGCCCAGCTCCTGCCTGCAGCCCCCTGGGCTCCTGCCTGCAGCCCCCTGAGCTCCTGCGAACGACCCCTGGGCACGGCGGCGAGGAGGAGCATCGCGGGGGGACACCGAGCGACGGGGCGTTCGTTTGCTGGGTAAGGTCTTGCAGTGAATAATTAACTGAGGTGTTCAGAGGGTGAAGGGGGCGAAGGAAGCACCTCCCCACCCTCGCCGTTGTGTTGCTTTAATTTATCTATTTATTTATTTCCGCCAGGACAGGCTTCCTGAAAAACTGCTGCAAAAGCTCCCTCCTTGCCATAGGCTCGGGAGGTTTCTTGCTGACTTATAGGAAATATAAGCTATGGATAATCTGGGTTTGGGACTGCAGGCTACGCCGGGAAATGGGTCTGTGAATCTTCCCTAATTGAAGAATGCCAGGGTGATGTATTTTGACTGAAGCTGTCAGTCAGGATGTGAATTTGAATGTTTTGCATCTCTGTTCCGCAGAAAATGTTGATGATTTCAGTCTCTCGCCCTTGTTGTAGGAGAGTGGCTGATGCCAAAGTTCCCTACAAAATGGTTTTTTTGGCTTATTTCTAATCACACGGCAGTTCAGGGAGAGGAGGAGGTGAACAGAGCCCTCCTCTCTGCTAATTCCCTTCCACCACCCTGTCATCACTTTGCAATTGCACCTTTTTAAAGGGTTTTTTGTTGTGTTGGGTTTTTTTTTGTTGTTTTTTTTTTTTTTTCTCCCTGCTTTTCTGTTCTCTCATTTAACTTCTGCTCTGATTTCTCTTCCCATCTTTCCTCTCAGTCTGTTACTTTCCTGGATTGAGAGCCGAGGGAAGCGAGGTACGTAGGATGAGGGGTAGCAGGATGGACACGGGGTACCATGGCTGCCCATACGCAGGTGTTTGCTCCCCATCCTTAGTACCCTCCCTGGGGTTCCTTCCCCACTGTCCTCTTCTCTTCTCAACAGTTATCGCAGGGATGCGCGAGATGAAAGACAGGGGAGAAGCTCCACCTCAGCCTGAGAGAGAGAGGAGAAAGGAAGGAGAGAAGGAGGGAATACAAACCCATTTCATCGTAGCAAACACAAAGGGAGGCGATTTCAATAAATGCCAGATGGTCAAAATTAACCAGAGATGTGCAGAGCCCTACATGCCCAACTGTTTGCTTTGGCAGGGATCCTTCAGCTTTTTAAAAGAGAGTCTCCCAAATGCCCTCTTCTTCTCCTTGGCTTTCCTCATCCCCTTCACTCATCCCCTGGACCCCTCTTCTTACTCCACCCTTCTTCTCCTCCCTTGGGTCTCTTTCTTGGTCTCTCCTCTCCTACTGCTGCCCACCATCCACGTTGCACCTCAAATGCTGCCTTATGTGAAGAGCGATGGTTGACCCATGCATGGGAGATGGCCTTCTTCCACCACAAAGAGATGTCCCCATTCCATAGCAGGCTTGTTGAAGGTAGGACCTTGCTGCGTGGCCGGGCAGAGGACATGTGTCCTGCTGGGGCATCACGATGGTGTCTCCATGGGGCAGCTGCAGGCCTGGGAAGACCACTGCAGCACAACCCCATAGAATAGGATAGGATGCTCCCACTGGAGCATCCCAGCCTTGGGGTTGTCCTTCCTTCCCATGAGCATTAACTTCTTCCTCCCCTCCCTGGGGGCTTGGGTCAGCCTTAATTTTTTTTTGTTTTGGTTGGAAAGCCAGCAGGATCCCTTGCAAGCAGAGGAGCAGGGGGGACCTGGCATTGTTAAAATGGAGCACCACCACATGGCATGTTCCTCCAGACAATGCAATCAGGACGCCCCTTGTCCGCCACAGGCGGAGAGACCCAGCTAACGATGGGCTCTTTTGTGTGCGCGTGTGCTCTCTGCATTTGAAACATTTATTATTCTAAATTGCCTTCTGCACATTTTACAATAATTACGACTAGTGTTTGCCTTGTTATCTCCACAGTTACTAACAAGAATGCCATCATTATTCCAGTCATTAGCAAAATGGATGTTGTTGTCCGGAGTTGCCGGCTGTGGGACTGCTTTCAGGAGGAGGCTGGTGCTCTCCAACCTTGCTTGCTCTGTCTTTCTTACAGAGGGATATTGTTGTTCTCGGTAGGCTTGAACCTGAGGGGATAAAGGGGGAACGGAGATTATGTGGAGAAGAATTGGTTTGAGGGAGTGCTGGTGGGTGTCAAGATTAGCAGCAGTGAGCTCTGGGAAGCTGCTAATGGCAACATCAGTAGAAATTAGAGAAAAAGCAGCCATTTCCCCATGCTCCTTCTGTGTTTGGTGTGCCTTAGGTCTGTTCCTGGCTCTACAGTCTGACACCTCTCCCTTTAAGGCCGCGTTGCTCGGACGTGAAGAGATGCTTCTGCTCTTGACGATGGAGATCTGTGGATGAAGGGGAAAAGGCTGGAATTAAGCTGACAGGACTCATCTGCTGCAAGGTGAGTCCAGCCACATGCTGTCCCATTGCCTGCATGGTGATACCTGTCTCGTGAGCAGCTGGAAGCTCCAGCAGAGATTCCGACCCCACTGGGTCTCTCCCATTGCCTGCACGATGGTACCCATCCCATCAGCAGCTGGCAGCTCCAGCAGAGATTCTGGCCCCACTGGGTCAAATTAAAAAAGACGGGTTGGGTAGACAATGTTTTTCAATAAGAGGTGTGTTTTTTTTTCTGTAGTCTCCCTCCCAAAATTTAACAACCCTGAAACATTTGGTAATTCATTTAGATTTCCCTCATTTCAGAGGGAGGGATATAGGAGGGAAATTGTACCCCCCCCAAAAAACCCTGTTTTACCTTGAAGCCTTCTGTTTCATGTCCTAATGAAAGTGTTGAAGTTCGCATCTCAAATCTCAAATACGTTTTTCTTGAAATCTTACGAAACTCCTTACAGACGTTTGGTGACCAAATAAAGCATTTTGTTTAAGTTGAGTAATAGGTTTCGTTCAAACCCAAATGATTGCTTTTCTCATTTTAGTAGAAAGAAATTAAAAATAGTATTTCTTAATTTTCCTTTGGTTTTTGAAATCTTGGGGGAGCCAGAACTGTTAAGTATCTATCTCACTATGAGACTCCAGAGGGAAGGTCTTATTGGCTTTGGAGCATAAAGATGATACGCACACGGAGGCAAATAACAAGCAAAGTTTGTTTGGTTGGTTTTTTTTTTCCCCAATTTGCACCACAGTGCAAAAATTGCCACATTTTCCCATGGTTCATTCTCCCAAGGCTTGGTTTCTTGGTGGTTTTAAAACATCTTTGGAGGACAGCCACAACCTTGGTACTTTTTAACTACAGAATCACATTGCTTGTCCTTGTTTTTTATAGGAAGCTAGGAAAACATTATTTATGGGCATATTTTCCTCCTTTCTAAATGCAAATTATTAATTCAAGGGAAGATGTATAATTGTTTCCTGATATTAGGTATTTTTAGGTGTGTTCACATCTGAATGCTAGCAAGCAGGCCTTTTCCATTACACTCTGAAAAAAAAACCCAACCAAATTTCAATGGGATTGTATTTGTTGAATACTGATTAAAGTAACTGAACAGAATTTAGAATTTACATGGAAAATAAGGTATAAGGTCTGACTTACTGAGTTAAATGATTTCCTGCATTTTAGAAGACTATCACCAGATTAAGGCATAACTATGATAAAATACAACTCCTAATGCAGATGATAGAATAATGTTCCTTATAATGAAAAAGGAATTTTTCACGTTCTACTGTACTTGGAATACAGTGAAAAAAGTAATATACACATATAATGAATGTCCCAAATCTGCTACAAAACAAGCCATCTGTGTGTATATCAAATTGCCCCAATGCACAATATTTAAAAGTTATTAAGGGTCTCCTTCAAGTCTTGAGTAAAGTCAAAAGAAAAGGTGATATATGATTTCTGTGGAAGTCAGCTTGTCCCTGGAGATGATTCTACAGAGACAAAAAAATGGGACAGTTTGGGTGGTCCTATAGGCCAGGTTCACTAAGGTGCCTAATTCTTGGTCCAGACCTTCAAGTTCTTCTGGTTTGTGACGTTTACAGGGGAAGATCTTGTTCCTCGGGGTTTGTCATTCCCATCAAGAAAACCTGTCCTTCCCTGTTCCACCTCTCCACCTTTCAACCTCAAGTGGGTTTCGAAAACCTCATAGCTCACGATCAGCACACTGTGGATATAGAGTCCTCTGCTATTAACTCATATGACCCCGATCCCACAGATATCATGAGCACTGTGAGTAGACATCAGGCGTCTTTTGGTGGCTGAAACTCAGATTAAGATGGTGACAAAGTTGGGAGGTGGGGAAAAGCAGGGAAACTGTGCGTTACGTCTGCAGCTTTGAATGAGGGCTAAGTGGATGATGGGCTGCACCATAGAAAGGAGGAGGATTGGTTGGAGGGAAGCCATAGTAGATGCCTGTGGTCACTAAACCATCCAACTCCGTGCTTTTACCTTGCAGAGCTGTGATCTCCCACTGCAGCGCAGGGTTTAGAGGGAGTCCGGATGTTAGTGAAGAGCAAGCAGGGAGCTGGAAGAAGGAGGGAGGTGGTGGCCAGTTTGTTGTCATCTCAATATGGTCAGCTGTTGCTGAGGGAAGCGTGCAGGGCTTCAGCCTTCTCAAAAAGTCCTTCACCACTTGGCCATTGCAAAAGAGGGCAATGTTTTGAGCTGTGGTAGGCTTGGGGCTTCTGCAAGATGAGCTGCAATGCTCTAATGATGGATTTCAGTCTTCAGAAAGCTCCATCTGATCTTTGATGCAATAAACCCGACTCCTGTATTGCATAAATCTATAAATCTGATAATCTGTCTTGGTTGATAACCCCAGGTACTTGAAAGGACACAAGACTGCTGATTGTTGGCGGCATTTGTCTGTACTAGAGAGCCTTCACCGCTGTCCTGTGTGTGCTCTGGTGGGCAGCGTGTGGCCCGTGAACGTCTGAGCAGACCCTCTGAAGGAGGTTGACTTGGTGACTTCAGTGTCCCGTGCCAAGGCAGGACCTTACTGCTCCCGCTAAAGCCCTGCTAATAGCATTGCAGTGACCACAGACCCAGGTCTTGTCCTACGGAACTCTCCATCCACCTCTGGCCAGAGATGCTGCTAAGGAATTATGCTTAATTAAACAAGATAAAGAGGGCAAGAGAAGCAGAGGGATTAAAACCAGGGCTGAGTAGCACGGAGTTGCCGTGGCTCTTGTTTATGCTGAGTCTCTCCGTGGGGGATGTTCTTCAGTTTGTCTCAGCATGCCGAGAGTCCTTTAAGTGAGAGGCTGCGGTTTACAGAGTCAACAGATTTAAGCAGGCTACGAATATTAATTATTAATTACTCTTGGAGAGTGCTATACATTAGATTGGTGAAGTAGTTAACAGCTCTGCCTCCTCCTCCCTGCAGACGCGCTCTTGCTGTCAGATTTCTCTCTCCCCGACTCAGACCCCCGTGCTAGAATTAGGCCAGAAACTATTTTCCAGTCGAGTGGCTTTTAATGGGCTCTCCAGACTTGTTCTTTGCGTCCTGTGAGTGACTGGATATGCGGAGAGGAGAGGCGGTGGGATTGATTCATACCCTAAGAAGTATTAGGGTTTTAACCAAGTGGGGTTTGGTGCTGCCGGAGGTCGTATCTCGTTCCCCAGGAGCGCCCACTAATTATCCACACCACAGGGCAGGGCCCTGCTCTGGAGAAGCCCATTTGAAGAATTCCTGAGGGAAGCTGTGTTTCTGAAGAAGGGCACAGTGGTGGTCTTTTTTGGGATCATCTGTTGTAGAGAGAGCATTTTACCGGGGGCTCAGCATGTTTCTGGGAGATCCCTCACCCATCTCAGCTGTGGCAGAATGGATGAAATTGTGTTTTGTGTGATGGTTTGGAGATGGTGGCATGTCCTGGCTCTCTGCAGATGTTGAGAAGGTGTTTGAGTGTCTCTTACAGCTTTTCAAGCCAGTAAGGTACTGCTTCCTTCCCAGGATGTTCCTCTCTGTGTCTTGGTTGGGGGACATGCTCTGTTAAGGTCACCCACGCCTTCTTGTGATCTGAATTTTTGACCAAGTGAAGGGACTTGCCATGGGAGAGGAGTGCCAGGAGGGAAGGCAGTTTGGGATGACATTGGTGGGGTCTTCTCCTGAGCTAAGCCAGCATAGCTCTGCTGGCTTTAGGGATCAGTCTGAGTTGAAGTTGATGTCTTACAGCAGTGGGTGGAAAAGACACTCCAAAATTAGAAGCCAACAGCAAGAATCATAGAATCACATGAGGTTGGAAGGCACCTCTGGAGATCATCTAGTCCAACCCCCTGCCAAAGCAGGTCCACCCAGAGCAGGTCTCACAGGAACCTGTCCAGGTGAGTTTTGAATGTCTCCAGAAAAGGAGACTCCACCACCTCCCTGGGCAGCCTCTTCCAGGCTCTGCCACCCTCACAGCAAAGAAGGTCCTCCTCATGTTGAGGTGGAACTTCCTATGTTCAAGTTTGTGCCCATTTCCTCTTGTCCTGTCCCTGGGCACCACTGAAAAAAGACCGGCCCCATCCTCCTGACACCCACCCTTGAAGTATTTATAGGCGTTGATCAGATCCCCCCTCAGCCTTCTCCAGACTAAAAAGTCCCAAGTCCAGCTTCCCACCCACCGACCATGGGTGATGATCAAAGGCTTCTTTCACCTTTGGTTCAGGTTTTGCTAGAGGTAGTATCCAGTCATTACACAGAATGATGTTCAAGGCCCCTCATCATCTTCATAGCCTTCTGCTGTCCCCTCTCCAGCAGGGACCTGTCCTTCTGGAACTGGGGAGCCCAGAACTGGTCCCAGTGCTCGAGATGGGGCTTCCCCAGGGCAGAGCAGAGGGGCAGGATGACCTCCCTCCACCTGCTGGTCACACTCTTCTTGATGCTATGAGTCAAGCTTCGAGTCCTCCCTGGTGGCCTCATCGCATGCTCCATAGCCCCGTGAGGAGCTCAGCCCAGCTTTCCAGCCAATTCTCCCTTCCTTCCTGTACCCCCACTTCAGCCAGGCATTGCAGAGGGGTGGCCCTGCCGTGGGGCTGGAGGCTTAGCAAAGCTCTGCAGGTGGTGGGACCCCAGCAAAGGAGTTCCCCAAGTTCCCCGAGCAAAAGAGTTCCCCAAGTTCCCCGAGCAAAGGATGAGCCATGAGCTGCCCATCGACTCCAGCTCTTGAACCGACCGGGCTCATCCGCCTCCTGGGATGAGCCTCTGGAATGGCAATTTGGGATGAAGCGCGGTCCTAATTACGGGAACCGCTCAAGCAGCAACAAAAAGGGCAGCGGAGAGGAGGCTCGGGAGCTCCTTCTGCACGAGGAAGGAATATTGGGCTCTGTTTAGCAGCTGCCTTGTTTCCAAACACCTCGCACGCTTCGTGCCTGCGCTGTATTAAATAGCCTGTGGAATTTCAATTCCTCTGGGAAAAAACCCAAAACAAAACAACCTCCCCACCCCCAAAAAGGGCAGGGACGTTGCAATGGGGCTGTGACGAAGCTGGATGCCTCCCGACCGGGGAGGGCTTGTTTGTAATTCTGCATTGTAAGAGAAAAAAGAGAGAGAGAGAGACGCGGTGCGATCCTCTGTCTGGGCAGACAGTTTGGCAGGGAAAGTCACAGCTGGGTGATTCCAGCTCCCCCCAAAACCGGGGCTTTTTGAGTGAAAATGCTGACAGATCCGCAGCACTAGCGGGCAGGACGCTCATAATTTATTTTTAATGCCATGCTGTCTTTTAACTGTGCAATTTCCTCCGGGGTGTTTGCTTTGAGATTGCGAGATAATTACATCTCAGAAACCAGGCTAATTACAGTTAACAGCCTGAAAAAGCGAAGGCCCCCGTTTCCCCCTCTTCACACCCTTCCCTCCTCGCCCCCCACCCAGGTTTTTTCCACCACCGTTCCTCGCGGCCGCCCCTTCCCATCGCGGCAGCACCGCCGAGGAAGCGGCTTTGGCACGGCGCTGGGACATTCCCTTCCCGTCCTCGCCCCACGGAGGTGACGCCCCATTGATTTGCGTTGGGTGGGGACGTGGCAGCCCCTGCCAGGACTGTGATGGAGAGCTCGATAGTGGGAAGGTCACCGCTGGTGCAGAGGGGAGGAGAGGAGAGGATGGTGCCTGGTCAGCGTATCAGTGCCCTCTGTTGGGTGGACCAGCCCGCTCAGCCATGGCCACGTGGAGAAGGATGCTTCCTTCGGCCAAGTGGGAAAAAAATCCTGAATTTTCCAAGCCTCACCCTACAGGGTGTAGGTGCAGCGTCGTGCGTGCAAGCACAAGTTAGCTGGGGAGCATGTTGTCTTCCTCCAGCCATTGTACCATCACAGAATCACAGAATTGTTGGAATTGGAAGAGTCCTTCTAGAGATCATCCAGTCCAACTCCCCTGCCAAAGCAGGGTTGCCCAGAGCACATCACTCAGGAGCATCCAGGCGGGGCTTGAAGATCTCCAGAGAAGGGGACTCCACACCCTCCCTGGGCAGCCTCTTCCAGGGCTCTGCCACCCTCACCCCAAACAAGTTCTTCCTCACATTGGAGTGGAACTTCCCATGTTCCAGCTTGTGCCCGTTGCCCCTCGTCCTGTCACTGGGAACCACTGAAAAGAGTCCGGCTCCCTCCTCCTTCAACCCACCCTTTAGATCCTTGTCAGCATGAATAAGGTCTCCCCTCAGCCTTCTCTTCTCCAGGCTGAAGAGTCCCAACTCTCTCAGCCTTTCCTCATCAGGGAGATGCTCCAATCCCTTAATCATCTTTGTTGCCCTGGGACCTTAGTCCATCCATTCCCATTGTCACCTTCAGTCATTACTTGTAGGTGCACGGGGTGTTGGGAAGCCTTTGGGCTGGGGTTGAGGTTGGGATCTCATGGCCAGACCTGCCACTGCCTTCCCCCTCACTGAAGGATGCTTCTCCCTCCTGCCCCTGCGCTGTTTTATCTCCATTCTTTTAGTGGTGGTGGGGTTGTCATTGTGGTGAACTATGGCTTTTGCAGGACAGTTAATACCTTTATTAGCCCAAATGGGAAAAGGGGAAAAAACGAAATGCAACCCAAAGCTGACAAGCGTGTGAGCTTGGAGTCCTCACTCTGTTCTTGTCCGAAACGTAGGTTCTGCACAGGAACAAAGACAGAGATAGTCGACCAGATTATTTTCGAGGATTACAAAGGAGGTCCGGAACGACGGAATTAAATACTCAAACTACACCCTGGTCCCCGGGTGAGCCGACAGTCTTTGTACTTACCCACCCTCCCTACGATTAAAATTACCCTTGTGTCACTCCGAGAGCAGCCAGAGCTCCCTAGGGAATAGGGATGTGCTTTCCCCAGAGGTCCAGGGGTGGCAGGTTGTGGGGCCAGGTCCTCATGGTGTGTCTGCAGGTCTGGGCTCTCCTGACCACAGCACAGCTCCAGCGCATGAGCTGCCAGGCTCGACGCAGCCCATGCTCCTTTGGAAAGAACTCCAAGAGCTTAAAAGTCTCGTCCTGCCTTGAACGTCTCCTCGCTCTATCACAGCGTGGTTGCCAGGCTCCGTAGAGAATGACAGCGAAGAGCTTCAAAGCGATGCAAAAACCCCCCCACCCCATCCTGCAGCGGCCTCAGATGCTGTCTGGCAGCGTATGCATACCCTCACTCTTGGTGTTTTCACACGATCTGGAAGGTTGGCCCCTAGTTCTTGCAGTCTTGAAAAAAAAATAATTCATTTTCTCTTCTGGGATTCCAGATCGGGGATTAATTGAATGACTTGGTTTTTTTTTTTCCTTTCCCATTGCTTGTTTTTAATGATTAAGGTGATAGTTATAAATTGTTAACAAGTTCTGGCGAAAACGTGATCCCTGGGAACTTTTTTTCATGCTGAAATAAAAAAACCAGTGAGACTGATTTAGCAGAGCCGGTGGAGCTGCTGTGTCTTCGAAGATTATCTTGGTTCTGCATGAAGGGCCAGATTTTCAAGAAGTATTTAGGCCTAACCAAAATCAGGTGCTTAAGCACCTTCAAAATAAGAGAAGCTTCTGTCTGTAGGGAGCGATAATATTGTGTGTTAAATCAGGCAGTGCATTAGACCTTACTTTTTTGGCTGGGTAATTTTTTCAGGCGGATCGTTTCCTCTGGCAAACCGCTGAGCTGGCACAGAGAGATTATTTTGTGGAAAAAAAAAAAAAAAAAAAAA
>QJSC01004037.1:342244-438356 GCA_003697955.1 Calidris pygmaea
GGGGGGGGGAGGTTTCTGGGGAAACGTTTTCAAAGGATGAGCTTCTTCCGATGGAGGTTGTAATTGTTTAATGATTTTTTTCGGTATGGATTTCCGCGTGGGCTGCTGCAGGACGGCCAGAGCTGGTCCGTCAGCAGAGAGCTTCTGCTCCTGCTTTGCCTCCTCTCCTCCCCCGGCGCTCGGTGGCTGGGCTTCTGCGCAT
This sequence comes from Calidris pygmaea, assembly GCA_003697955.1. NCBI lineage: Eukaryota > Metazoa > Chordata > Aves > Charadriiformes > Scolopacidae > Calidris > Calidris pygmaea. The sequence goes on from QJSC01004037.1 coordinate 342,447, forward strand.
CCTCGTCATCTTTGGGTTTATAATTTGCTTGGTTTTTACTGCTCTGTGTCAGACCCAAGCTTCGAACTCTTCACCATTGTTTTTTTTTCTAATTAAATCAGTTGAGCGTGCACAGATGTGTTGTCTCTCCCAGCACACCTTGCCTCCCTAGTGTCCTTAGTTTCCGCTGCTGCTGTAACAGCAGAAGTGGGGCTGGGGCAGGAGCTCTGAACCATCGAGTCCTTGCTACTGCAGACAACGAAGCATCTTCTCTCTCCAACTCCCTGAAAGGAGGGTGTAGCCAGGGGGGGTCGGTCTCTTCTCCCAAGTCACAGGCGATGGGACAAGAGGAAATGGCCTCAAGTTGCGTCAGGGGAGGTTCAGGTTGGAGATTAGGAAAAATGTTGACATGGAAAGGGTTATCAAGCCTTGGAATGGGCTGCCCAGGGAAGGGGTTGAGGCACCATCCCTGGAGGTGTTCAGAAGACGGGTTGACATGCTGCTGGGGGACATGGTTTAGTGATGGTTTTTTTGTCAAAGTTAGGTTCATCGTTGGACTAGATCATCTTGAAGGTCCTTTCCAACCTAGATGATTCTATGACTCTATGATCTTGTCCTTCTCGTAGGGTGGAAAAAACCCCTCTTTGTATTGCATTGGCTTTTCCCCTAATTGTTTGGACAGCGAGAAGCCTTATTCTAGTTTCTCACCTAAATTTATTCATGGCTGGTTTTTGACCTTTTGCTGATGTCGTCCTTTCACCTTAAATAGCACTTTCTCTTCCTTCATGTTAAGCCTCCTGCTACATGGAGAGAGAACAATTTTATCACCTCTCACCCTTCATTTTCTTAGACTAACAAGTCAGGCTCTTGGAGCAGCTACCTCTTGAAGAAAGGCCACCTTTGCTCTGATGGCCCAGATAGCTTTCCTCTGAGCCAGTTCCAGGCTGGACCTCACCATCCTTGACCCCAGTTTTGGGTGACAAGGATTGCACAGCGCTTCACGCGTGGTCTCACCAGGCTGTGTACAGCGACTCTTTGCCCGCCCGAAGCACATGCAGATGTTCACAGAATCACAGAATCTTCATGGTTGGAAAGGACCTTTGAGATCATCGAGTCCAACCACATGTTGATTGAACCACCATATGATTCTATGATTCTATGTTGATGAAGCCCCAATGCTTATGTGGGGCTCCTGCAACACGCAAGACCACCTCAATTGAGGAGTAGGGTTTTAAAAGGTTTGGTCCCTTTCCTAATGAGGTCGCAGCTGAAATTCCCATCCGATGATGCTAAGGTGTGTGTCCAGGACTTAATAAGTCTTGCTGCTCAGTGCCAGAAGGGGTGAACTCCTCTTGATGTGATAAACCACGTGCCAAAGGCATTCACGTGTCTGATGGAGAGCCGATTGGGGTGGGAGCTCAAAGCAGGTGATGGCCATTGGGGGACAGGGATGGGTCCCCTCCTCCTGCCCCCTTTGCTTTGCTCAAGGAGTAAGGAGCATATAAATATTGATAAATCTTTTTTTTTTTTTTAAAGAAAGAGAAGAAACGAGGCAAAATTGTACCCTTGGCTCCCTGATGGATGGGAGCAGAGTGTGTGCAAGGCTGAGGAGGACTCCAGAGGCCTGGATCCTGAGCAGGCAGAGAGATTTTGGACATGCTGTGGTCTGTGTTTGACATTTTTGGGTCCTTTTACCCGGGTGGGAATGCAGGGAGTGGGTGAGTGGGAGAGGGACAGGAGGATGCTCCTTTCCAGCCATGGCACGTGGTGTTGGGAATGGCGGTTGCATCCCGAGGCTGGCCGGAGATCAACCAGAGATCCTGTCTGATGGAAACTGAATCCTTCTGTTTCCTGATCTGAGCCCCGTAACACAAAGCAGATGTAAAGGTCCAGCTGAGATCAGGAAATCTTTTGTGTGCGAGGTGGAGGCAAAAGTCCTCTGCATGCTGCCAGCTGGAGGAGCCCGTGCGAGGGGAAAAATCACAGTATCACAGAATGGAGGGGGTTTGAAGGGTCCTTCAGAGATCATCCAGTCCAACCTCCTGCCACAGCAGGTCAACCCAGAGCAGGTTGCACAGGAACGTGTCCAGGTGGGTTTGAATGTCTCCAGAGAAGGAGACTCCACCACCTCTCTGGGAAGCCTCTTCCAGGGCTCTGCCACCCTCAGAGGAAAGAAGTTCCTCCTCATGTGTAGGTGGAACTTCTTATATTCAAGTTTGTGCCCATTTCCCCTTATCCTGTCACCGGGCACCACCGAGAAGAGTCTGGCCCCACATCACCTACCTCTGGGGCAGGAGAGACCTGGGTCTGCAGGGGATGGGGCACTACGTCTGCTGCGAAGTACAAACGGATTTTCTGGGGTGGTCCAGTGTGAAATTATGCCCGTGGCACCACCACCTCCACCTTCCTCAGGGCGAGGGGGGATGCTGTGCCTGGTTCTGCCTGGCCTCCGTCCTCTCCAGCTTCTCCTGCGCCGCGGAGGTCTCTTCAGCCGGCAGCTGCCTCCCGCGCGGCGGCACTGCGAGTTGCTCAACAAAGCGAGGGGGAAATCAGGCACAAGCTGTGCAATTTGCAGATGATCTGTGTACCTGCTAGCTCCTAACAGATGTTTTCCTTCGCGTGACCGTTCGCGAGCTGCTTCCTTGTCACAGCCTGTGGTCGCTGTAGCGCTCTGGAGTGAGTGATCTCTTACACCTGCACCCGAGCAGCCTTCCTGCCTGTAAACTTGCTCTGAGACTCCAGAAGCCTCCCCTTACACGGAGCGCAAACAACGGCAAGAATAAGACAGAGGTGGTTTTGATACAGGATTTAGGAGGGGGGGGGGGGGGAAAAGAGATATATAAAGAAGAGGGGGAATTGCAGGAACTGGATGGCATCCACGTAACTCCCCGTGGCCAGGAGGGGATGTGGTGAAGGGAGGTGTGAGAGAAGGCAAATCTGCCCCGTGGTGGACCTGCTCATTGTCTCTGCTGGCTGGAGTTTGCTGGCAATATTAATAATGCTTTCAGCGGGGATGTTGGTATTTAGCTGCTGCAACTCTGGCTATTCTCGTTAGCCGGCGTACATGCCTGCTTCCTCTCTGAAATGTCACAAATTCTTGGCCACGGCAGCTTCCCGTGGAAGTTAGCTCCTTCCTAGTTTAAGGATGCATTGTGCAAAGCCCGCGTTTCCTCCCGCGGGGCTGTGCCAGGGGGGGTGACAGCAGCCCAGACCCGCCGGGTCACTTATTAGGGGGCTGCTCCTGAAGAGCAAAGCATCGCACGGCAGAAGGGAGCCCAGCCTTGGGTTGTGCCTGGCTTTTCAGACAGGCTTCTAGAAGATAAAAGGACGGCAATTCCTCATCTCCCGGACAGCTTGGCAGATGCATAGGAATGTGATGTTTTCCTTTGGGTTACCCGTATGGGGAAAGGCTTNGTGTCTATCTATCTCAGAAAGGCTGTTAATTATTTTCCTGACTCCTTGTCAGCTCTACCACTGGACCACCAGGCTGGTATTTCAGATAAATGGGCAGCAAAACTTGAAATGAGCCAAGAAGAGTCTTATGCTGAAGAGGCAAATTTTGCACAGAACCTTTTCCCTGGTATGACTGTCACAGAATCACAGAATGATATGGGGCTGGAAGGGACCTCTGGAGATCATCTAGTCTGACCCCCTGCCAGAGCAGGTCCACCCAGAGCAGGTCCCACAGGAACGTGTCCAGGCGGGTTTGGAATGTCTCCAGAGAAGGAGACTCCACCACCTCCCTGGGCAGCCTCTGCCAGGGCTCTGCCACCCTCAAAGTGAAGAAGTTCCTCCTCATGTTTAGGTGTCCGTTCCCTCTTGTCCTGTCACTGGGCACCACTGAAAAAAGACTGGCCCCATCCTCCTGACACCCACCCTTTAAGTATTTATAGGTGTTGATCAGATCCCCCCTCAGCCTTCTCTTCTCCAGACTAAAAAGACACAAGTCCCTCATCCTCTCCTCATCCTCTCCTCATCAGAGAGATGCTCCAGGTCCTTAATCATCTTTGTAGCCCTCTGCTGTCCCTTCTCCAGCAGTTCCCTGTCCTTCTGGAACTGGGGAGCCCAGAACTGGACCCAGTGCTCCAGATGGGGCCTCCCCAGGGCAGAGCAGAGGGGCACGATGTCCCCCAGGATGCCATTGGCCTTCTTGGCCACAAGGGCCCATTGCTGGCTCATGGGCATCCTGTTGTCCACCAGGACTCCCAGGTCTTTCTCCTCAGAGCTGCTCTCCAGCAGGTCAGCCCCAACCTGTCCTGGTGCAGGGGGTTATTCGTCCCCAGGTGCAGCACCCTACACTTGCCTGTATTGAAGTTCATCAGGTTCCTCTCTGCCCAGCTCTTCAGCCTGTCCAGGTCTCGCTGGATGACAGCACAGGTCTTTCAGGAGCTCTGGGCTTGAGCACACAGGGATGGAGGGGTGGCTGCACACCTCAGTGATGGGAGAAGGATGTTCTGGCTGGGGAACCAGCACTGAACCCCTGCAACTGTGTCAGAACCCTCCCAGATACACCTTCCTCCTCCACTCTAGATGTTGGATAATGCTGAACCCCAGGGACGACTCTTGGAAATTTGCTCCTGCCCTCGTTTTGCACCAAATTCCCAGATGGGCCCTGTGGGAGCCTGGATTCCCCAGGGGAGCTGCTGGAGCGCGCTGCAGTCTGTCGGGAACGGCTGCTTGCCATCTGCTGCGGAGATGGACAGCAGAGAGCAGGGGACCGTGACAGGTTTCCGTGAGGTACCTTCAGGCACAGCATCCTCCAGTATAACTCTGTCCAGAGCCGCAGGATCAGGCCTCTTGCAGCAGCTAAGCTGAAGTGAGAACGTCCATGCCTTTGCTGCACACAACAGAGGAGAAACCTCCACTACATGGCCAAGGTTTGTCAGGCTGAGCTTGGCTCGGTGGGGACTCTTGGAAACTGGTTGGGCAAAATGGGAAATGAGGGTGTGGGCAGTTGGGGGCATCCTTGTACCCCCCCAACTCAACCCCTGTTCTTCAATCCGCAGCATGAACCCTTCTGATGCGGCAAGAAACGCAAGGAGATTTCAGGTGACACCAGCCCTTTGGGGAGAATAAGGTGAGTGACATGAGTTTTGAGGTGAAGCTTGGGCCAGGGTGAGGAGTGATGCTGACTTGGGGAGGGGGATGCATGGGGTGGCAGGAGCTGCAGGTACAGGAGATCTTTCTTGAGGCATCCATGCTTTGGAGATAAGTGACTTTCGAGGCAGGAGAAAGGAGGAGGGGGAATGGGAAGGCCAGGAGTATCCCATGTCATGGATGACAGGCAAAGGGGCATTTTTTTCCACGTGTAGCTTCAAAAACCTGGGACAAAATAGAAGCCAAAAAAATCCCTCTAACAAAGACATTGTCTCGTTCAGCTCAAATCTCTTCTTACATGAAGGGACCCAAAGTAATGAGCGCTATTTAACTTGGAAATCTGGGCCAAGGTCAGGAAAAAAGGGGGTACTTCACCTTGGGACTCTGGCTCTTCCAGCATGATCCCCTTGTGACCCACTTCGGCTTTGTGTGCAGGGGGAAATTTTTCTTCCCTTCCCTCTCCTGTTGTCAGATTCATACCCAGCTAACCGACAAATCCATCTCTTCAGAGATCAATTACAGTGTCTGGCTGCGAAGCCTGGAAATCCAATTAACTCCCAAATATTTTTTTTCTCTGCTTTAAATAAAAAAAAAAAGGGAGGGGGGAGAGAGAGAGACAAAGAGAGAGAAACACATTGAAGCGGGGGCATAAATCACCTCGAAAACATTCCAAACATTAAAATAAACAAGGACGAATTTCAACTTCATTTGTCTCTTTTTGAGAGTCTGTCACTGATGTATTTTACTGCTCCATCCCAGCCTCATTTTTGTCTTTGCTCCCGTTTGGGGTGGGTTGCTATCTCTGGAGTGGAGCCTTGGGGCCGGATGCCTCCTGCAGCGAGGCCAGGATGCGCTGCCCGTGTAGGGCATCCTCACTTCTGCAGGACTGTGGTCCACTCACCTGAGCCTGGAAGGGGTTAAACCCTCTCCGTCCCATAGGGTGTTTGGGGACTGATTAAAATAGATGCTCAGCTCTGCCTGGGTCTGAATGGGCTGGTGGTTTGGGTGAGGAGCGTGACCTGCCGGACTTCCTAGGAGGAAATAACTCTGCTTCTCAATCACAGTCTTCTGACTTTTTGCAGCCACCCAGAACTGGCTGTTGGAATTGAGCCTCTCCATCTCAACCTCGTGTCCTTGATCTTTTAGGGGACGTGCTCCATTTGACCAACTCTACCATGTCCTCAGGCCTCCCAGCGGCTTAAAGGAGACTCTTCTCCACAAAGGGGGTGAAATGGTGCCCGTTTGAAGTGCCTGAAGATGAGCAGGACCCAGGTGTGTGTCAGGCTGATGGTCTCACAGGGATATTAAGAGAAGGAATGGGAAATATTGTAAGAAATTTAAGGGAAAGAAATAAGGACTGACACATTTGTGGTGCTTCTGGCTTTGGGAACTGGCCAACCAAATGTCTAGCAAGTCACCAGTGACACGACTGCTTATCAAAAAAAAGGGGGGTTGAATAGTACTGGAGTCAGAAGAAACCTGAATAAGAGGTTTTTCTGTCTCTCAAATGCCCACTATTTGGCTGAAGACATTTGAGGGTAGGAATGCAGGCGCCGAAGGGTGGTGGTAGGTACCAGTGATGGGTACTGAGCATCTATACAGTAGCTGCAGAGATGACATGGCATTCTTGAGGGGTTGGTGCCCATCTGGAGTGGCAGCAAGGTGAGGGGGGACTGCCCTGGGACATCCCAAACAGGGAGGTGCCAGCCCTGGTTTCTGGGGCTGGGGAACCTCTGTCTCACTCAGGCAACAGGGATTTGAAGCTGAAGCAGCTGTGCTGCTCTCTGTAGTCCCTGTCCGCCTCCTTCAAGAAGCTTTAGTTTTCATTCCAGAGGAGGATGAACAATCCTTGGGGGTTGTTGTGAAGAGGAATTGTCACCCTTCCTTCAGCTCTATCAGAAACTCTTCAAGAGGCAGTTAACAAATAACCTTCCCTTGGGATAAATTAGCTCCCAGTCCCAATTCAATAGCTGCTCATTTTAAGATGTCCTTGTTACCTCGTGTGAGTGGCTGATCTTCCTTTGAATCCTGCTGTGTTTTCAGACCCCGTGATTGCTGCAAGCAATCATGAGTTCCACATTAACAGCTCATGCACTGATTGCACTGAGCAGTCCCAACACAACCTTTTGTGAAAAGTTTTGGAAAGTTGAGCTCCGCACTAACGCTGTCAGAAAGCTCCACAGATCTCGCTCCATCACATCTTCTGGTGACTGAATCTTCAAGTGAGGATCATTTTGCAGGGGCTGGTGTGCAGAGGAGATCGGCGCTTCAGAGTCTGGCTTTAGAAAGAAAACCTTGTAGGCATCTTCAAGGAAACTTGGTGATGGCACAGAGTTGTCCAGCAGCCTCCAGGCAGCCTGGAGCAAAGGCTCTGAGATCTGCAAATAGTAATCCAAATGGATTTTTTTATTTTTTTTTTTTTTTTCTCCATCCCAACATTGTTGCAGAGTAGGAGAATGGCATCAGGATAGCTAAAATAAAACTGCATCAGAAAGAAAACCTCCTGCCATTTCATCTTGCCCACACCTTCCAGGGAGACAGCTTTTCCTGACTTCGTTGAGGATAATTTCTCCTGTACCAAAAGCATTGCCGCTGTTTGCAAAAGAGTAAGTCATCCTTATGAACAAGCCTCTCCAAGAACAACAAACTGAAACGTGCAGTCTTGCACGGGTATTCCAATATATGTCTTTGGCTTTCAGGACAGTTGTGAGATTTTTATTTCCTCTCACACCAACGGCAGCTGTATTGTAAGGTATTTCACATCGATTAAAAATCTCTTTAATCAAATACTGGCAGGGGAAGCGTTCAAAATATTTGAAGAATGACTCCTAAAAGCTGCCACTTGACTGTGAGTGAATTCATCCAGAGACTGGCCTGCCAGACTGGCATGCAATACGAAATCTTCTCGCACCTTTAATTCCAAAACTGCCAACAAACTGCAGTGATGGGTATCAAGAGAAATCTGTGTCCAGTAGGACAGAGCAGGCTGTGGTCAGTTCTTCTGCGGTAAGTAATGCCCCAAGAAACCTTTGTTGTAGATAAAATCCATTACTCAATTTATCAATCCCTAGCTACACTTCAAATTCCTATATCCCAAATCCATGGGATAGACTAGATACTTTAATTGGAAATGTGAAAGTAGGCTGGAAGTCATTGCTGTGCAAATTGTATAGAGTTGGGGTGTTTTTTTTCTGTTCCATGGCTGAACTGGACTTCAAAAGAATAAACAAAATCCGTTCTGGTAGCTCCTAGTGAGGAGTATACTTCTTTGGAGACAGGAAAAAAAAAAACAACAACAAACCAACAAAAACCCTACCAATATTTTATTCAAGCTAGAGTGAAGCATTTTGATTTGAGGGAATTCAGCTAATTTTCTTACTCCTCAAAATAGGTCAACTTTGAAATAGAAAATGTCACGCTGAAACAGAAAGTTGAATAGAAATGTTTAGAAAATGTAAGAGTATATATACACATATATTTGGAAGTTGAAGAAGCTTGTGAATGGAAAGCAAGCATCCAGGCTATTTATAATTCAATTAGGCTTAGATTTAGGACTAGTTTTCACTCTCCATAAACTGCATTTCTTTTTCATTTAGAACAATCTCCTTCCTCCATCAAAGCCCCTTCTCCTAGCTATAGCTGGAAATATATAGCTATAATATAGTTGGAATGACTATAGCTACACTGTGTCAGCTAACTGCTGTATTTTTCTCTCCCAAGGCTCTCCAGGCATCCAGGCGTGTTCACTTGGGAGTGTTCCCTTGGCATTTGGGACCCAGGTGTGGAAACGCAGGGCATGTGCTGCTGGAATTGTTGTCAAGAAAATTTAATCATGGAATCACGGAATGGTTAGAGTTGGAAGGGACCTTAAAGATCATTCAGTGCCACCCCCCTGCCCTGGGCAGGGACACCTCCCACCACACCAGGTTGCTCCAAGCCCCCTCCAACCTGGCCTTGAACCCCTCCAGGGATGGGGCAGCCACAGCTTCTCTGGGCAACCTGGGCCAGGCTCTCACCGCCCTCAGAGTGAAAAATTTCTTCCTAATATCTCATCTAAATCTCCCCTCTTCTAGTTTAAAGCCATTACCCCTTGTCCTGTCACTACATGCCCTTGTAAAAAGTCTCTCCAGCTTTTTTGTAGGTCAGCTTCAGATGCTGAAAGGCATAAGGTCTCCCCGGAGCCTGCTCTTCTCCAGGCTGAACCCCCCCAACTCTCTCAGCACCCCCTCCCAGCAGAGGGGCTCCAGCCCTCCCAGCATCTCCAGGGCCTCCTCTGGCCCCACTCCAACAGCTCCATGTCCTTCTGCTGTTGGTGGCCCCAGAGCTGGAGGCAGCACTGGGGGTGTCAGGTCTCCCCAGAGGGGAGCAGAGGGGCAGAATCCCCCCCCTCGCCCTGCTGGCCACTGTTTCACCTCAGCCACTTCAGTTCAGTAACCCTCTCCTGCAGAACTTCTCAAGGCTTTGTCTCTTTCCCCCCATTCCCCTGCAAATGTCCTATACCATTTTTTCATTTCTTAAACAAAGAAAAAAAAATCTTAAAAAATATTCTTCTCTCCTTTCTTTTTCTTTTTTTTGTTTTGGTAGCTTTTCACATTTCTTGCACCGTCTCTCTTCACGGCACTGGTTATGTATGTGTAAGTAGGAAGTTAGTTTTTATTCTCACTCTGAGGGGTTGGTTTCCAAACTGTTTATTGAGTAATAAAAAAAGAAAATTACAAGCCATTGCCCAGGGATAAAGTGCTAATAATTTTATGACTGGACGAACGGTTGGAACAGCCCACAAAGGGTGGTGAGCGGGAAACCTGGTATCTATTGCCGACGGAGCCACCCCCCAAGGAGATAAAACCTCCCTGCTAGTAATGAAAGTTGATGCAACAATTGTGAGGTATTAAAAATTACTTTGGGGATGGGTGGTGGGATGATGGTTATTACTTTCAGAGTAAAAATGGCAGATAATTTTTTTGAAGGTGTTTAGAAGTTAGTCCTACATGGAGTCTATGTGATGGACCACCATGTCTGCTGGTACTCAGGTCCACACAGCCCACGGCTGCTGGGCAAGAGGGTGAGGATTCCTGGAAAAACAAAGATTAAAGGGTGTTAATGCTTTCAAGCAAGCATGAATCATCCCAGAGATAACAAAGGGTTTAAGTTTCCTTTGACATTGTCTAATTGTGTGGCACTCGAGTCCAGTGAGCAGTGTCCCAGCTTTGGTGCTGCAGAGTGTGGAGACAGAATATGCCCCATCCCTCTCACCCCAAAGCCTGTGGGTTTAAATACTTCTGGTTTTAAGCCCATATCTGTAGCTGGTTTAGTTCCCATCCAGTGAGCCATCCAGCTCCTTTGACACCCCTGATGAGCCCCTGGCCTCTGTGGTGCTGTGGATACAAGAGGAGCTATGAGCTAATTGTAAAGTGTGCCTCTGACCACCCAACGTGGTCAACTGGTGCCAATTGAGCGATTCCGCTCAGTAGCCAAAGAGTCACAAGTAAACAGCACTGCTCAGCTTGCTTATCTTAAACCATTCTGAGAAGATGTGCCCCGTTCACCATCTCCAGGAGGATCTCCTAACCTTTCTTGGGGGCAAAGCATCATATTTACACTATCTTCTTTCACTGATGTGAAGTGCAATGGAGGATTGGAGATGGGGCCAGTCTTTTTTCAGTCTGGTGCCCAGTGACAGGACAAGAGGTAACGGGCACAAACTGGAACATAGGAAGTTCCATCTAAACTTGAGGAGGAACTTCTTTGCTGTGAGGGTGGCAGAGCCCTGAAAGAGGCTACCCAGGGAGGTGGTGGAGTCTCCTTCTCTGGAGACATTCCAAACCTGCCTGAACACGCTCCTGAACCTGCTCTGGGTGGCCCTGCTTTGGCAGGGGGTTGGACTAGATGATCTCCAGAGGTCCCTTCCAACCCCATAGCATTCTGTGATTCTGTGATTGGGCGAGAAGGGCCCTTGAGAGGTCTCAGTCTCTGCTCATCTCCCATGAGGGGGGATGAGCTGTACCTCTTCCAAACCAGCAGCAGATCCAGTCCTCGACGTGGGCAGGAAGCCATGCAACTGGGAGTAGCTGTTTGCAGCTGCCAAGACCTCACATTTGTATGTTAGTGATGCAGATAGAATCTCATAAACCAGTCTCCATCCTGCTTTACTGCTGATTTAATGATCGGAGGAAGAACTTGACTGTTTATTAAAACATTAGACAGTAAACTTTAACAATAGACAGTAAAGGCTTTTGTTTTTCCATCCTTCTGATTGTTAAAGCAACACCACGTTGGGCGGGAGAGGGACCTGCTCCCAGCCTCCAAATCCAGAGCGATGGTAGTTGTGATGTGACTGGGCAGAGCTCCATCCATCAGGCAGGATGAAGAAGTTGGAATTGCCTCTTCCATGTTTGGGAGATCCAATATCTAAAGGGCAGGGCCTCACCTCTAATTGGGCTGTCTCAGGAGGCTGGCTGGCTAATGGCAGAGGGGCAGCTGCCTCTGAAGCCCTCTGTTGTTGCTAATCAGTGACATTAACTCTGCGAAGCTTGCCAAAGGCATTTGCTTCATCACCCCTTCTCTTTCCTCCCTGGCAGAAGGCATCTCTGCTGAGAGGCCCTGGTGGTAGCCAAGTTCTCTAGCGTGTTTGCATGGGTCTGGAGGATGGACAATCTCTGCCAGCTCTTCTGTTCTCGTAGCAGCCTAAGCTGGTTCAGGCCCAGAGCCCATGTGACAGCTGGATGTAAAAATTTGTTCAGGCATCCATCCATTGGTTGACACCTAGTTCTGAACAGTGAAAGCAGCTCCTTAGAGTGTGTTGTGTGGGGTTTTTTTCTCAATTTCTATGAGCCATGGGGTTCTGTCCTAACATCACCCCTTCAGCCTGGTTCCTGTGCTGAGCTGGTTGGTCTGGCTTCTCCTAGAGTCAGTGGAGAAAGACAGGACTTCCTTGGATCACTTATCCTGTCTAAGGGCAACAAAGATGGTGAGGGGTCTGGAGCACAAGTCTTATGAGGAGAGGCTGAGGGAGCTGGAGTTATTCAGCCTGGAGAAGAGGAGGCTGAGGGGAGACCTTATTGCTCTCTACAACTCCCTGAAAGGAGGTTGTAGAGAGGTGGGGGTCGGTCTCTTCTCCCAAGTCACAGGCGACAGGACTAGAGGAAATGGCCTCAAGTTACGCCAGGGGAGGTTCAGGCTGGATATTAGGAAAAATTTTTTCACTGAAAGGGTTCTCAGCCATTGGAATGGGCTGCCCAGGGAGGTGGTTGAGGCCCCATCCCTGGAGGTGTTCAAAAGAGGGGTTGATGTAGTGCTGGGAGATTGGTTTAGTGATGTTGATGCTTCTTGTATGTTGTGCGGGTGTCTATTTTTGTCAGTTAGGTTGACGGTTGGACAAGATGATCTTTAAGGTCCCTTCCAACCTAGAAGATTCTGTGATTCTGTAAGGAGAGCTCAGTCAGCCTCCAGAGGGGTCGACCTCTCTCCAGAGATGATGGTGGGACTCTAGGTGAATTTCTTTGGGCATCTAACGTGTAGACAGGCGAATGTCTGCAAAAGCAAATCTTGCTTTAGGCCCTAAACTGCTTCAGTAAATGTGTTCCTCAGCATCCACCTCCTTGGGCTCCCTTGGAGAAAGGATTCTTGTAGTCAGGAGACTACAAGCACAGCAGTGCTGGTGAGGGGTGGTGGGCTTACTGCACCTTACTAAGTTCTCTGAGTCCTTGGCAAGCTGAAAGCAAGTTACCTTCTAGCTCAAGTCTCAGTCCTGATAAAGGTTCCCCTCCAGTGGGTGTCTGGTGGATCACACAGGAGGGCCAGTGGTTCAGGGGAAGCTTCTGCCCTCCTCTTGTCCTCCAGTGACATCTGAAATCCAAGTGCTGCTGAAGGGCAGCCTGGTGGGTGAGGAGCTGGTTCATTGGGGAGCTTTATCCAATGGACCAGACCTCAAATATGAGAGCAGAGTAAGATGTGCCTTTGCTAGGCTTGAAGGGGTAAGAGGGACAGAAAGCAAGTGTGCATGTGCACCAAGATGAAAAAGAGAGGGTTGATTACAGAATCATAGAATGATTTAGGTTGGAAAGTATCTTAAAGATCATCTAGTTCCAATCTCCCGGCCATGGGCAGGGACACCTCCCACCAGACCAGGTTGCTCAAACCACCATCCAACCTGGTCTTTGCCCATGGTCCTGATGTAAAGCAATATTTGCACAAGCTCAGTACATTTCTGGTGCTGAGCTGCTTTTCCAAGTCCTCCAAAAAGGCTTTCAAAAATATAGTTGTCATGTGATAGGAGTGGAGGTGCTGTTGTGTACCAACAGCCTTCTCCAGAGGTGTCTGAGAAACAGCAATCCCTTCGCACTGTGGGCAGGGATTGCACGTGAAGTCCTTTGAGGATCTGTGGTAGGGCTTGTGCTATCCTATCCACAAACAATCTGCAAAGGGGAACAGACAGAAACCAAAATTTGCAAGGAAGCAGCGTTATTCAGGACAGAAAGAATCACAAAATGATACAGGGTTGGAAGGGACCTCTGGGGATCATCTAGTCCAACCCCCTGCCAAAGCAGGTCCACCCAGAGCAGGTTGCACAGGAACCAGGTGTCCAGGTGGGGTTTGAATGTCTCCAGAGAAGGAGACTCCACCACCTCTCTGGGAAGCCTCTTCCAGGGCTCTGCCACCCTCAAAGTGAAGAAGTTCCTCCTCATGTTGAGATGGAACTTCTTATGTTCCAGTTTGTGCTCATTACCTCTTGTCCTGTCACTGGGCACCACTGAAAAAAGACTGGCCCCATCCTCCTGACATCCACCCTTGAAGTATTTATAGGTGTTGATCAGATCCCCCCTCAGTCTTCTCCTCTCCAGACTTGAAAGACCCTAGTCCCTCAGCCTATCCTCATCAGAGAGATGCTCCAGGCCCCTCATCACCTTTGTAGCCCTCTGCTGTCCCCTCTCCCTGTCCTTCTTGAACTGGGGAGCCCAGAACTGGACCCAGTGCTCCAGATGGGGCCTCCCCAGGGCAGAGCAGAGGGGCAGGGTGACCTCCCTCGACCTACTGGCCACACTCTTTCTGATGCCCCCCAGGATGCCATTGGCCTTCTTGGCCACAAGGGCCCATTGCTGGCTCATGGGCATCCTGTTTTCCACCAGGACTCCCAGGTCTTTTTCCTCAGAGCTGCTCTCCAGCAGATCAGCCTGACAGAAGCTGACTGTGAAGAAGCGCAGAAGGGTGGCCACGTGCTGCTGACTACGTGATGACACGGCGGAGGAAATTTGGTGTTGGGAACCGCACATGCAGAAAGATCAACAGTATCTACACCTATACAGCGGCGCCGTCTAAATGAGCTATTACCGCTCTGGAAGGAGCCTGTAGAGGCATTGCAGGCCATTTCTGGAAATGTCAGCAGTGATTACAAAGGCAAGGGCAATGTGAGAAGTTACAGAGGAAGAAATGGAGGGTAAAACAGAGCCTGTCATTACTCGAGTGGATACATCCACCCTCTCGGATGCTGTGTGTAAGGTCTGGTGTCCGTGTGTCAGGGGGTCACGCAGGAGGAAAGATGGGAAAGGAAACCAGAGCTACCTGTTGTAGCAGCAGGACCTCCAGCGACCAGGAGACCTTGATCTGAAGAGGACTGAAGGAGCAAATGAGAGGAAGAAAGACAGGGGTGGCTTGGAGGAGGTAGGTGTGGAGCTGGGTGGACTCTATTCTGGCCAAGGCTGATGCTCAATAGAGACCCCAACCTTGGCTCTCTGTATTTGACGGTTGGGAATAATAACTGTGCCAGCACCCAAAAACCAGATCAAGGAGGGGACACCAGTAAGGAGTGGCACACATGACCGTACCCCTCTTGCCAAGGACAGCAAGCCCCACGGTGTCCTCTGCCCTTGTCCTGGCCATTCCCTATGAACCCTTCCCGCTCGGGAGGGTTGCAAGCCGAGTGGCAGGAAAGTCCCATTTGTGCACCGTGCTGTCACCTGGGCTGCACCAGGTGACAAATTTCAGCCCTAAAAGACTTAAATGGACTCTCCCCGCTGGCTCAGCCCCGGAAAATCTCTGCGCATCCCAGGATTAAATCCTGGTCCCGGTGAAAACAACCGGGCGTTTTCTGGCTGAGTCCGGCGGGGCCAGAATTTAATACCCAGTTTTAAAGGCTCTTTAAAAGCAGACGTGATATATAACTGGTCTTCTCAGCCTCTAAATACCTCAACAAGATTGGCAGCGCTTCGGGAGGGCCACGGGCAGGATTAGCGGTAAATCCGTAGGTCGGGAGAGAAAGTGGGGAGCCCGGCCGGAGCTGGAATTGCTTCTGGTTGGGGCTGCAGTCTGCAGAAAAAAAAAAAAAAAAAAAGGAAAAAAAAAAGCTGGGTAGCAGGTGAAGTCCTGAGCTTTTTAACCACCGAAATGCTGTTGATGTGTTTCTGTTTGTGCATAGGCTGTTTGCAGTGTCTTTGTGCATATATATTTATATACGGATACGCACATACTTACCTCCCCACAAAGTACATGCACCAAAATACATACATTTCCTCAGCCTACACCTTCCTGGAAATTGCAAAAATACAGACAAAAGAATGAAATTAAGTCCCTTATCGTTGCTAAGTCATCAGAAACTAATATTACATCTACCGGGCATTTTTCTCCTGGACCATCCCCACTTCAAGATCCCAATTTAGCGATTCTTTCTGTAGGTCTTTACATTCTATTATTTATAAGAAACAATATTCAGCCCTCCCTTGACAGTATTTGCAGGGCTGCAGAAAGCAGTGCGGCAGAAAGGTGGTAGAACAATTTTGGTTATGTTTCCATAGCTACCTAGCTGCTAAATGTGGTTTATTCCATTTTAAAGTCAACCAACACACACGCACACGCGCGCGCACACACACACACACACGTACCCTGTCGCACGCAGGCACTCGCAAATCACCAAATGAAGTATATTCAGCCCAATCCTTGCTCTGCCTATTACAGCCTAATGTTCCTGCCATTTGTGTGTTTAAAGGGGTACTTGCTGCAGAAATAAACGGCGGGGCAGCGTTCTCGCTGGGTAGATAAAGCGGGATGATAAACATATTGTTTCCTTCTCGCTCTCCTCCCCGACGTGTGTGTTCCAGTCGGTCCCTGTAATATTATTATGGATATTTTCACCCGCGCCGAGGAAGTCGGAGGTAGGAGGGTGTCCTCTCGTGGCAAATGGCATCTTTGCAGCCTCGGAGCACCCACGGAAAGGGAAAAAAGGGGGTGTCCTAGAAACCGCACGGGCGTTTTAGGGGCAAACCTCCTTGTCCGGAGCATCCTTACTTCTGCAACCACGTGCAAAGCCAGCTCGGCAGCCCCCATCCCCCCGAGAGAGAGAAATACAGCCCTGTGCTTGCTTTGCATGCCATTCAGCGGAGCAGACCGGAGGCCACTGGTTGCACTGGGTTTTCCAAGCCCTTGGCTGGTGTAAGTAAGTTGAAGGAGGAAGAAAACGAGGCGTGGGGAAGGGAACGAGGAGAGTTTGCCCTCGGAAGGCACGAGTGTCTAGAGAGAGCTGTGGTTTGTTAAGAGAGCATGCCGGCACTTGGCACGGTGGGCAATGACACTGATTTCCAGCCCTTGGGAGGGGAGGAGAGGGGCGAGGATGCAGTGTCCATCCCACCCGCAGCTGAGCTGCCTCTGCAGATTCTTCCCAGCCCCGGCAAGGAAGGAGACCTGCAGCTTGGGCACGTCTGGAGAGATTTTTCGAGGCTTAAGCCAGCCGTACTGCAGAACACGCAGAGCTTAACCCTCTCACACCCACACACAGCGTTTTTCTCACGGCCTGTGGCATCGCTCCCTCCCGGGAACACATTTCCCAGTGCCTCACTGGTAGGGCCCTGCAAACTGGGAAGGATAAAAGCTGAAAATGGAACAAGAAATAGCTACAGAGCAGGGCGAGGGGTAGAGATAGTAGTAAGAGAAAAGAGAGAAGGAAAATAAGGGAAGGATAAAGACTTACCCAGCAGGACTTTCCTGCCTTAAGGATTATCTGAATGTAAATAAAACATATATAGGGAGAGGAAATAGGATGTAAATATGTATAAATGAGGAGGGTAGGGTTTAGCTCCTGTCCATCCATCCCAGGCTGAGCATCCAGCCCCCGTTCCCTCCCACGCCTCTGCAGTGTTAGCCCTCTGTCACACCAGGACTCCTGCAAGCCTCGTGACACGTGGCCTCGGTGGTGGCGTGTGTCCAGAGCACGCAGCGAGGAGGGGGGTGGCGGTGGGTGTTAGAGCAGCCATGGCTTTTACTGGGATACGGCATGGTCAGTGGGATTCACTCCTCTGCCCTGTCCCGGGCGAGCCCTTCTGAAGGGGAGCTGGGTGGTAAATCTGTGCCAGGGCTCTCCTTGTACACATCGCCCTGCAAGAAAGCTCTGGGGCATCATACCAATATTTTCTGTCCCCTCTTCACTCTCCCTGCCACTGTGGGAAGTGTGGTTGTGGCGATGTCACCTTCCCCTCCCCAGCAGCACTCCTGAAGTCACTTCTAGATCTCAGCAAAATGATCTTTTTTCTTTCCTGCCCGGAAAAAAAAAACCAGGGGAGTGAAAAATCATGTTTTATTAGCATTTGTAACCAAGTGCAAAACAAATAAATCATCATTGTGAAGCAAAAAAAAAAACCTCTGACCATCCCTCACCTGCTCATACTTCTTCTTGTTTTGCAGATTCCCTCTGCTCCGCCAGGTTGCCTGGGGTCTGCCAAGGTGCCAGCCA
The DNA here is from genome assembly GCA_003697955.1 of Calidris pygmaea. Taxonomy (NCBI): domain Eukaryota; kingdom Metazoa; phylum Chordata; class Aves; order Charadriiformes; family Scolopacidae; genus Calidris; species Calidris pygmaea. The sequence continues at coordinate 360,238 of QJSC01004037.1, forward strand.
CAGTTAAGTCACAGATTCCTCCTTCTGGGCTGCCAACGCCGGACAGGCTGGAGTGGCGGAGAGCTAGCCAGATGCCTTCAGGTGGGTCGCTGGGATTCAGCTCAGCCCCGTGCAGCTCTGTTTTCATGGAGCTCACATCTGGGATAAAATCTCAGGCAGGTTTTATTGTCCTAGCTCTACTCCTTCCCAGGCACAGACCCTGCTCTTCTACCAGACCCAAGCTGCCTTTTGCACCAGCACCCTGGTTTCTCCCTGGCTTTTGTGGGGAAGATGCCCCCAGCTTTATTTGTTGAGCTCTTTCCGTGGTGATAAGTGGTTAATGATACTCAGTCTGGGGCCAGCCCATTCTGCCATGTAAAATTGGATCCTTTTTGCTTCCCGAGCTTGCTCCAGCTTTAAGCAGCTGTGGTAACCGCCACCGTTGGCTCCAGCTGTCCTCCAAGCAGTCGCACCATTTCACAGATCCAGTTTTCCACCATATATTGCCATATTTTTCAGTATATATTTCAATCATATATTGCAATATTTTTCACACCTTTCTATGCCGCGAGAGCGCAGCACTGCAGGGCTTGTTTGGACCAGGCTGATGAGCGTGGGCATGAGCTGCTCACACGCTCATTGCCCGGGTCTTGGTTGTGCATCGTGGTGTGCAACACATGAAAATGAAAAGTGGAAACCTTATAAATAAGCACAGACACAGCAGCCCATAACTACGTTATTTTCCTCCACAGTGTGAGATCCAGTAGTGGGTCAAGAGACACCATCATTGATACAGGTGTCTGGTTTGTGACCAAGGCATGAACACGCTCATCAGTGACTTGCCTTGGTATGTTGACTACGTGGAGTACTGTGTGTCCAGCTCTGGAGTCCTCAGCACAGGAAGGACATGGACCTATTGGAGCGGGTCCAGCAGAGGGCCACGCAGATGCTCAGAGGGCTGGAGCACCTCTGCTATGAAGACAGGCTGAGAGAGCTGGGGTTGTTCAGCCTGGAGAAGAGGAGACTCCGGGGAGACCTTAGAGCAGCCTTCCAATATCTGAAGGGAGCTACAGGAGAGCTGGGGAGGGACTCTTTGTCAGGAAGTGCAGTGACAGGACAAGGGGTAACAGTTTTAAATTGGAAGAGGGGAGATTTAGATTAGATATTAGGAATAAATTCTTGCCTGTGAGGGTGGTGAGGCACTGGCCCAGGTTGCCCAGAGAAGCTGTGGCTGCCCCATCCCTGGAGGGGTTCAAGGCCAGGTTGGAGGGGGCTTGGAGCAACCTGGTCTGGTGGGAGGTGTCCCTGCCCAGGGCAGGGGGGTTGGAACTGGATGATCTTTAAGGTCCCTTCCAACCCAAACCATTCTGTGATTTAGGGCCATTTGTCTTTGTTGCTCTCTGTCAGACCAGGAGGGGCTGGCGATAAATCGATTCCCTGTGGCCACCGTGCTCTCCTGTGCTGTCATTATGTGTGATTATAAGCAATAGCAATAATCATCATGTCACTGTTTCCAAGGCGGGCTTTGCTGCCGTTGTATTGGCACTCTCATCTCCAACCCCCCCCCAAAATGGGCAGATGCTGGAGGTTGGTGTGTTTTGCTGGCTCTGTGGTGACAGGTAATAATCTGAAGGCTACAATATCACCCAAGGGTTGCACTCCAGGCCTGTCTCTTGCAAGAAGCAGGTAGCACAGACACATTTCTCCCTGTGTTTTCTGCCCCTTTAGCCACGGGCACTGGGCAGGGGACTTGCAGGACCTGGCAGGACGCAGCTTTGGCTTTCCTGCTGCGGGAGAGGGGCAGGTCCCCTTCTCACTCTCCTGGGAAATGGCAGAGTTGATAGAGAAAGCTGCCTCCACGCAGCAAAGACACCGCTGGCTGCAACATTCATCCAGCCCTCCTCCTCTCTGGATTAAGGAGGGCTTGCTGCTTCTTTTTTTTTTTTTTTTTTTCCCCTCTCTCTCTTTCATTTTTTATTTTTTTTTTTAAAACCAGTTCAATGTTTTACAGCTCAAATTCAAATAGGAGCTTAAGAGCTTAAGCAGTGAAACGTAAGGATGTGTTGGCATGGCTGGACCATCTTCCCCCTCCCTGCAGAGAGCCCGTGCTGGGCTCTCTGGGGGTGAAAATACCTGTGTCTCACCATCACCAGCTGGTTTGCTGGGAGGTGGGGGTGAGACATGCGGGCAGACCGACCCTCGGGGTTAATCCTAACAAGGTCATGCCATCTTACACCCTGTGGGAGAATTCTTAGAAATCAACGGTCACCCCGTGAGCACCCCAAGCTCTGGGCAGCTGTTGACAATAGGCCTCTGACAATAGTCTAGGCCCTTGACAGCGGTGCAGGCCTCGAGGTTACTAAACGGTTAAGTTGTGATTTGTAAACTAATGAAGCTGGCAGAAAAGGAGTAGCTTTTACTAATCAGTACATTCAGAAGACAGCTGAATGTAACCTCGAGGCCTGCACCGCTGTCAAGGGCCTAGACTATTGTCAGAGGCCTATTGTCAACAGCTGCCCAGAGCTTGGGGTGCTCANGTGCTGGGGGTCCCCAGGGCTTTTAGGGAGGCAGGGGGAATAGCAGGCAGGGTCCGGGCTCTCCTGGAGCAGCGTGTGTGTGCGGGGCGAGACAACGTTGGGGTCCCTGAAGATGCCGTTCCCAACCTTGTTCCAGATGGCCTGAAAATAATTGCAGGTGGCTGCCCAGCGCTCGGGGAAGCTGGTTGCTCTTCAGCATCGGCGGTCAGCCGCTGTCTGCTCCTTCACTTGGACGCCTCCGAATCCCAAGGAAGCCCCCCGCCTCCCGCTTGGTCTCCCTTGTTTGGTGTCCTCCACTCTTGACTGCCTCTTGCCCTCATCGGCAGCTCTCCCTCTCTTTCCTCTCTCCGCACCCCCAGCTCGTATCACAGAGCGACTTCCCAAAGCAAGAACTTCACCTCCCACCTTGTAGTTACTGTGAGAAGCAGCAAAGAAAGCCCAGGAAACAGGTCACACCAGAAAAGGTGGGGTTTTCTGCCCGCCATGATGCGTCCTAAGGAGATGCAGTTGCCCCCGGGTTATTGTGTTATCTGGGCACAGAACAAAGCATATCTACAGCCTGGATGAAAAAAGAAAAAAAAAAAAACCACAAAAAAAAAACCAACCAAAAAAAAAAACCAACCAAAAAAAAAAAAAACAGAAGAAAGGATGCTGTTCCATTTGGGGAAGGAAGACTCCTCCCAGGCTTCTGGACCAGATCCCCAGCTGGCGTAAATAAAAAAGCGCTAGACTGGTTTACTCTAGCTGCAGCTGCTGTAAAATTACTTTTTCGAAAGCATTTTTCCTGCCTGGGTTGCTTTTCTTTCTCTACCTTCCTCCAACTTCAAATGTCATGGCTAAAATCCAGACATGCAGCCTGCCCCACCTTGTCCCTCGCAGTCTGACTGGGGAGCAGGATGGCTGAGAAACGTCAGACTCGGGGAGAATTCAGAGACAGAAATCATACAATTATGAAATGGTGTGGGTTGGAAGGGACCTTAAAGATCACCCAGTCCCACCCCCCTGCCCTGGGCAGGGACACCTCCCACCAGACCAGGTTGCTCCAAGCCCCCTCCAACCTGGCCTTGAACCCCTCCAGGGATGGGGCAGCCACAGCTTCTCTGGCTAACCTGGGCCAGTGCCTCACCACCCTCACACCAAAGAAGTTCTTCCCTACATCTCGTCTAAATCTCCCCTCTTTCAGTTTGAAGCCATTACCTCTCGTCCTATCGCTATGTGCCCTTGTAAAAAGTCTCTCTCCAGCTTTCTTGAAGGTCTCCTTCAGACACCAGAAAACTGCTATAAGGTCTCCCTTGAGCCTTCTCTTCTTTCAGCCTGTCCTCACAGCAGAAGGGCTCCAGCCCTTGGAGTATCTTTGTGGCCCCCTCTGGCCCCGCTCCAACAGGTCCATGTCCTGCTGTTGGGGGCCCAAGAGCTGGAGGTCTCCCCAGAGCGGAGCAGAGGGGCAGGATCCCCTCCCTTGCCCTGCTGGGGATGCAGCCAAATGCTGCACTACCCTTCCCATGAATGAGGCCAACCAGTTGCCTTTGCCAGCACTGCCCCTCCTCCAGAGCAGAAAGCAAGCATCCTTCAAAGGCATGAGGCTGTTGGACCCGACGGCTGGTGGATGTGCCCAGACCTAGCTGGAAGGAGGAACATCATCTTAAAGGATGGCTCTCCAGCTGGTGCCTTCAGTTCTGCCAAAGTCCTCGCTAATCCCTCAGTGCCGGGATGCAGCACCGAGGTGGAGATGGCCACCCCAGCTGGAGGGCACGGACCTGGGCTGAAGGGGTCTCCTCCACATCCCTCTTACTGCCCAGTAGGTGAGCTTGTGTTTAAGGATGTCTTCCCCAAAATTAGCCACCTCTGCTAGTTTCCCTCTGAATGATAAACACTTAAGGGTCACCTGCTTGCTTTGATCTCCTCCTGCTCATATTCATCTGAGCTGTGCTTCCTATTAATTGCGTCCCTTCTATTCTTGTCCATGCCAACACAGGGGTATTGTTACTGCTATTGCTTTCTCTTTTTATTATTTGTATGCTCTCAATCACAAGCCCCTGTTACTCTGTACCACGAGAGTACACTTTCCTGATCACCTTCCTTCATTAAGAAAACTTAATTTTAGTGCTGACAGGAAACGAATTGGATTAAAGAAAATAAACCACCCTAAAACAACCATAAGGTTTCTTGTTGGATTAAATATTAAAATTAATAATCCAGTGCTGCATTCAGCCCTGTATTTATGTTAATATTTAATTCAATAAAAGCCCATGTTTTAGAACATTGTCCCATTTGTTTAAAGCTACAGATGAAATTGCAATTTCTGCATAAAGTATAACAATACGTAGCTAACTGCTTTATGGTAATGAGGAGGAATGGCAGCTCAGAAACCCTCTACCTGGCAGGGAGGGGAGGTTTCAGCAGTGGGAAAGGGAGCGGATGGCAAGGCTGCGGAGGATTGCAAATCCTGCTCGCTGGAGGAAAGCCTGACAGCTAGAGAAGGGGCTGTGGGCTGCGAGGTGACAGTGAGTGCTCTACACGTGGGAACTGCTTGGCTTCGAAATCCCCCTGTTGCGTAGGGTTGGATCTCTGTAGCATCAGAGAGCTCGAGGGTGTTGGCCCCTTGGAAGGATGGGGCCACCAGTGAAGATCCAGGTCCTGGGCTGGAGGTGCATCCCCCAAGGACCCATCTGGAGGCCTGGCATGTTCACCCCTTCTCGTGTTTGGGATGTTTTGTCTAGCAGAAAGAAGTGGTCCAGTGGTGGTGTTACCACACAAAGCCTGAGATTTAGATGTGAGCTGGGCTTGGACAAGGATGTGGGGTCTGGTGTGAGGCTGGCCCCAGGCTGAGCTCTCTCCCAGTGGCTCTGAGATGTCCTGGCTCTTGCTGGGAGCACCAGGGAAGAGGCACTAAATAATGAGCTTCAGTTCGTTCTCTTCTCCAGTGCTGAATCAAGCCTGGCTGAAGTAGACCACAAGCACTGCTGTTGTCCTGGGGTTCAGCCTCAGCATCCCAACGGCAAGGAGAACCGAGTCCAGGAGGAGAACCCATTGCCCAGGATGTTTCGTGTTTCAGTGCGGAAAATGAGCTGGGAAGGACTTTAAAAGTCCTGCTCAGTTGTTATCATTTTCCGAGGGATGGAAAAGGGATGTTCTCATTTCCCAAGGGTGGGAAGAGCCCCTTGCAGAGGCTGGTGCTGGGGTTCTACCTACTGGGAGGTACTGAAAAAGCCATTTACTTCCCCAGGATACCTGTGATCTTGAAAACCAGAATTGTATTGTCTGATGTCAACGTGGAGGAAGAATGTGGAGCACTCAGCAGCGATAAGCAAAACTTAAATGCTTTGGAGGTGGAGTTACAAGTGAGTTTTATGAAGTTTGGATACATACCCAAACTTCCTTGAACCTTTTGGGGCCTAATTAAATTTGAGGGGATTTATAAAAAACCTGCATGGAAGATAATACTCTTTTCTATTAAGGAACTGCTTAATAAAACAGATTATGTGTAAAATAGAATGGGCCTTGCGAAGGAAGAGTGAAAAGACACTAATGAGCAGTGTCTGAGTGTTAATGAATCGTATTAGCATGCCATTACCTGCAAATATTATAAATAGACTAACCAGTTTTAGGTTCCCTTTTCTCCAAAAAACCTTACATGATTTCTGAAGGTGCCTTGATGCAGTTAGTCCTGTTTTGTCCAAGGGAGAACTGAAATGCATTCACCCCTCAAGCCTATGGTGGAGGTGGAGATAAGTACACTGTTTTTTTTATTTTTATATGGTATGCTTTGGCCTTTGGGCATTGAAAACCCACCAGGCACCATCCTGACCTCTACATGGAGCACCTCTTCCATCTGCCTAGAGATAGTGTTGAGAAACTCACAGCTTCAGTAAGTACCTCCCTACCTGGATCCCAAGTCTTTAGTTCTTCTCTGGGCCTTTTTGTGGTCATTGACACTTGGGTCTGCTCCAGGAAATATCCCACATGGGTGATGGCAGTGGTCCTCAGGACACTTGGTAGGCGGCAAGTGCCAGGGCTTTGGCTGGTGGATGTGTGCCGTGTGCCAGCACGAGGTCCCACCAGCCACGGACTCTTGGTTAGGGGACCAGAGGTCTCTTTCCTGTGGTGTCTATGGTTTGTTAACCCCTGTTTTAAAAGACAGCAAAGCATCTCCATCCTCCGTCACTGTGTCATCCTCAGCCTGTTCAGTGAAAGCCAGGAGTGATTTAATTTTTGTTTTCTTGCTCTTTGGAGCTCTGCTGGGAGCTGGCATTGACATCCGTGATTGAGAAGGATCCCACTTATAGCCGGGTAGGACTAGGAAAGATGGGCTGGTTTAATGGTAATATCAGTAAATATGTGTTCATGGATGTCTTTGTCACCTCAGACTGTTGCTGTGGAGCAGGGGATTACTGCATTTCATTTGGGCTCAGCCTACAGAGGACTTTGGGGAGGAAAGTGTAAAAGAGACAAAATGCCAGCGTGCTGGGGAAGGGCGAGCAGGGCTCGGAGGCTACGCCGGTTCACAAAGGAGCGCTCCTTCCTTGTTATTATTTACAGCAAAACTCCCCGTTGCAGTGATGGACATGTTCAATAATATCCAGGATGAAGAAGCTGGGAGGAGGCGCTGCTAATAATTGCGAAGGATGTCAAGAAGGAAGAACTAATGTGTTTAAACATATGGGCTGGGATTCCTCTCACCTCACCAATCATGTAAAAATTAGGTGCGTGCTCATTTTAGCTCTCTCTGCAGTCCATGCAGAAGCAGGTTTCTTCCAGAAGGCAATTTGTCCTGTCCCAAAGGGGTGTCCATGATGGACGGGTTCAGTAGTTCTCTGGAGGTTTCTCCTCCTGTTGACAATAGAGAGTATAGACTAAGTTTTAGACTAAATACGTGACTTTTAGTTGGTGCCGTTAGCAGAGACAAGCCCTCTTCCTTCCTGGAAAAAAGCACAAATAACTGTAATTTCGCAAAATCTCTGACAGTGAGTCTTCATTTTTTAAACAGCCCTAGCTGTCAGGAATAGCTGATGCATTTGAAGAAGACGGGTGGTGGTTGTAAAGTGGAGTGAAGAAGCAATGCGTAACTGCTGCTTTCTGGCTGACAACGTGATTGTATTTTTTGATATCCTTCCTTGGCTTCAGCATCGATGTCCAGACCTTTGCTCTGCCCGGCGTTGCAGACCTAGAAGAGTGAGGAACCTTCCTCCCATTTGCCGAGGAAGAGCCATAGTCTTACCAAAAGCCACGGGGACTTTGTCTCCCACATCCCCACATAACGTAGGCAAATGGGTTCACCAGCCATGTATGGATGGGCTGAAAAATGTAGCTATCGCACCGCCAAAGTGTTGGGCAGATTATCACGCATAAGACTGGAGTAGAAAATAGGATGTATTTGCCTGATCAGTTCCTGTTACTTTGCTCCACCGTCTGTTTTGGGGTTTTTTTCCTTCTTTTTTGGGAGGAGAGTGTGAATGTGTTTCACATCTGCTCTTGAGGCACCAGGATTAACACCGGCTTGCAGAGCCTGGAGGTGGGTGGGATGCAGGAGCAGGCATGGTTTCAGGCTGGACTCATGCTCTGCTTCCCACCACGTTGCTCATGCTCGGCTGGGCCGGGATAAAAGCATCGCTCCGTTGGGAGGTGCATCTTCTTCCAGGCTGGGGATCCCAGCAAGCCCTTGCAGAGGAGAGGCTCTCGGTTGGCTGTCTTGCTATTTTTCCCCTCTATTTGTGAACAGATGAGGGGGAAAAAAAGGCAGAGATTACAATGTTTTGCCTTCTTTTACTGCTGGAAGCAAGGATGAGCAGCTTTGTTTTACCAGACGTGTCTCTGCAGGCTCCTGGCAGGTTGTCCATGGACTGCAGTTTGTGATGGTTGTCCTAGGGAGCAGGAGGGCTGTGACTGCATGCACTGGGAGGAAAAGGTTCATCCTCCTCTTTTTCTTTCATATATGGCTTTGGAAATTCTCCCCTGTAATCATGGGCCTCGTCCAGGGCATTACTGTGAGCCTGCAAAGCTGAGATTCCTTCAAGGAGCTGAAGGTGGGGTGAGCTGAGGTGCCTGGGGCTCCGTAGCTCTCCCAGCTCATCCTGCCATGTTTGTAAATGGGTTTTAGTTTGGGCTTCCGAGCTGCCGCTCAGATCTCCTGTGCCAGGACACACAGACACCTGCATACGGACACCCCTGTTTGCACCATCAGGGAGAGGTCTCCTGTCCCCAGGTGAGCACCAGGCTGGGCAGCGGTGCTTGCGTTCCACCTGCCGCCGCCTGGGGACAGCGTCCGTATCCTAAAACACTTACAAAGTCCTAAAAACACCCTAAAACCCTGCTTTGATTCATAGCATGCATCATTCTCCCTCCCACAAGGATAGATGTAGCAGAATTGCTAATGTCCAAGCCTACAAGGATTTCGCTACGCATCCAGTAGCCCTGCGTAGGTTGGTTTTTGTTTTGTTTTGTTTTTTTCTTTTTTCCCCACCTTAGGGGCTTAGACTGCACAGCGAGTCCAGTAATGAACTGTTACTCTGGAAAATAAGACTTTCATTAGGTTAGGATTCTGCCAGGGTATTTGCGTTCCTTTATAATGAACCATGATATTGTGCGAAGCCCCGGCGCGGAGCGGAGCCCTGGTGTCTCCCTGCTGTCCTTTACCCACCGACCAGGAGCAGATCCCCTCGCCCCCATCAGGCGCTGGATGGATGGATGGAGGGGAACACTGCGGGGCTGTGATAAGGTTTCCATCTCACCCAGAAGCCTTTTTTTTTGGGGGGGGGGGTTCAACCCAAGCACGGGTCAAACACTGGTTTTGCCTGTTGATTGTAACCCTGCCTTCTCCTTACCCATGTCTTACAAACAACTGCTTTGGTTTTTGTTTTGGTTTGTTTTGTTTTTTAAGGTGTTCATTATTCATCACTAGCAGGTACCAAAATTGCCGTGCGTGTCTCTTCTGGTGTGAAAACATTAATAACTGCTTTGACTAAGTGCAGAAAGATCGTTTATTTTACAAATACGCAGGAAAATTCAGGCCGTCTGGGACTAAAGCGCAGCGTTTCTTTGTAGGCAAGGGTTTCAGGGCACGTTTTACCAGGAGAAAGAATTACTTTTAGGCTGATCTAGGCTTCCACCAGCAGACACGGCTGGGCTGCTCACCCTCCAGCCACAACCTTACCATCGGACTGGTAGAGAGCAATACCAGCATGTAAAGCACCAGCATGGGGGCTGGTTTTGCCCTATCTGGGGGTCTCGATCAGAATCCGTGGGGGGGTGATGCTTTCTTCCTGCATCTCCCCTTCTCCCGTGCGCGTAAGGCTGGGGCAGGGGGGGCTCAGGAGACCACGGTGCTGCCTCCCCCATCCCTCTACCAGCCTTGGGATGCTCTCCGCGCACCTCACCTCCGTCAAGGACAAGGAGCGGTAAATCCCAGCAGCCTCCTAAAAAAAACATTTTAATTAAAAAACCTGACATAACGGGTGCTTTAAAGGACATGAAAGAAAACAGATGTGGAGCTCCCCTCTGCCCCCCCCTCCCCCACCCCCCCCGCCTTGCCTCACCTCCCTCTGCAGTGCTTCTCAGAGCAATTTTCATTTAAAGCTTTTTGGATTTCATCAGCTTTGGACTCCACTCAGAGCTGGGGGTGCTCAGGTCCTGTTGGCAGCATGGCAGGGACGTTGTTTAGCAATTTGGGAGGGGACAGGTAGCACCCCAGGACTGAGCAAGGTCTCGGCTGGGCAGGGCTGTGGGCAGGGATACCAGCAGGGTACAAAGTGATGACCTGCTGATAGTGGGAATTGGGGAAGTCAGAGAGGAAGAAGAGGGCCTGGAAGTCCTTTGCTGTCTGGACTGGCTCAGATGAGTTTGGGGCTACAGCCAAGTGCAAGGACTTGGGCAGTTGTCATCACAGAGGGGTATCTTGGTGTCCAGCTTGAGATGTGACATGCTGCTGGTCCTGCAGGGAAGGGGGATCTCCACTGGACCCATCCCACTCATCCAAACTGAAGTCAAGATGGTTCTAGCTTGGCTGGTCCATCCAACCTTGGGCCAGTTCCTGGTGTATCTTAAAGCCTGGTTTTGCTGCTTGCTGGATGTCTCCCTGAGCTGGCAGTCCTCTTGTCTGGCAGTGTTGGTGAAACGACGACCCAACCACAGAGGTTGTCGTAGATCTGCCTACCTTGGTACAGAAACTAACTGCATTGGCAAACAGTGCCACCGCGATTGCTCCATCAAGGCCGAGCTGCTGCAGACTGAAATCTGCAGCCAGTGGCTTTTTTTTTTACCGTCTTTAACCTAAAATATGTTTCATGAGACCAGCACTCACCTCGTCAATCCAGAGCTGGGGGTGTCCAACCATCTCACCTTTCCAGGCATCAGCACATCTAGAAGGTATCCCCAGGCCCACTGAGCTAGGCTGGACCAAACATTTCAGCCAAAGATGTTTCCAACTAACACATGATTTGAGGTAAAACATGAGATTAGCAATTAAAATGGCCGTACTGATTCTTTTTTTAAGGAAATCCAATGAGAAGGAGGAGCCCCTACATCTCCAGCATCTTAGGCTTAAAATCAGCAGGCAAGCCAATACAGTGGAATTCAGAGCAGGGCCAAACTGTTCCACCAGGACTGCTCATGCTTTGCATTTTTCAAATGTAAAATACTCGCCGGTTCAGGGCTTCCAATTAGAGCTGGACAAATGAAAAACTTCTCAGCTCGCTGCCCAATCCTCCTCAAAAAAAAAAATAAAAATCACGTAAGAAATGGGTTGGATCAACGCAAAAAAACCCTTTGATTTTTTTTTTCCCCGACCAAAATAAACCCTTCTCCTCCCCACTCCAATTAATTTTAGATCAAATGAAATGTTTTATTCAATTTCAGACTGAAATGTCATTTCAGAACATTAACTAGAGTAATATTCCTTTTTTTAAAAAGTGGCAGAGCAAAAAAAAAGTTCAACTTTTAAAACTTTTTTTCTCTCCCCACGTAGATGTAGGAACAAATTTGTTTTCTGATGAAAAAAATTGTGTTTCTTGTTAACCTTTTTGGCGAGCACCCCCTGGCAGTGTGAGCCCCCAGGAGAAAGGTGGGGGCCAACCTCGCCAGAGCTGTGCATCACAGGTTGGCCAAAATCATCTTTATTCCCCAAGAGCTTCCTCCTTCTTCTCTGCTGGCTGCTCTTTAATCAACTATTTAAAACCCAGCTTGGAGATTTTCATCACTTTCCAAATCCCTAGGACTTAAAAAAAAAACCCAAAAAACTCAATAAAACAGGAGAAGGCACCGCGTTGGTGGCCAGTGACTGGTCTGAGCCAGACCCAGAGTGGTGGGTTTCGCGATGCTCATGCACTGGGTGATGGGGTCTGGGACAGGACGAAGAGGGAGGTTTTGGGGAATGGGCAATAAATTGATTTTCCTGCTGTCTGAGTCCAGGCTCCCATTTTCAGCGTGGCTGCAGCATGCATCACAGGCGGATCTGGAGGCAGGGCTCCAAAGGGATTAGTAAAGATTTATTTTTCTTTTTCTGGAGTGAGATGAAAGGGGGGAGGGGGAGGGAGAGCCGAGCAAGGAGTCCTACAGAAAGGAACTCATTATTTTTTATCTTTTCCAATGACCTTGTTTGTTTTATTCCTACTTGAAAACAGTTTCTTTCCTTGTGAAAATTTGGAGATATCTGGAGACTGGGGCCAGTGAGAATGGGGGAAAAAGGGAAAAAAAAAAAAAAGAGAGAAAAGAGCTGGGTGAAGAGAAGAAACATGGAAAATAAACAGAATAAATGTGAGCCGAGCTGGAAGAAGTTCTGCTGCTCACTGATGTTCCTCCAAGGAGAAACACCCACCTGGGCTTGGCACTGCGATGAAGAACCATATCTGGGGGACGCTGGTGGGGAGGACTACGCCTCTGGGGCTGCCTTTGGCGTGTGTTGAGAGCTCGGGGTTGTGCACACGCGTGTGCACGTGCGTGAGGTGATGCTGATGCTGGCCTGGGATGTGGCCGTTGCTGCCCATGAGCACTGTGCAGAGAGAAGCTGATGCTTCAGCTTTCTCAGCCCGGCTGTATTTATTACACATCAAACCAGAGCAGAGGCATCTTCTGTGCGACTCCCCTGGTCCTAACCCTGATCTGTGTGTCTCCTAAAGGGATTGCTTCAGAACCATTACGAGAGGGATTTTATTATTTTTCCCCCCTTCTCTTTAATTCAGTGGGCTTTGAATCAGACTGGGAAGCAATGGAAGCTCACTAACACATGTCTGCTTCCCTTCTCAGCCTGCATGGGCAGCGTGAAAAGGGGGAGGTTGCCACTGGGGATTCATGCTGCTCAGGGGTGAAGTTTGCCTTGCAGCACCCCATTAATTTAATCCTGGCTTTTTTTTTTTGTTTTTTTCCTTAAGCACCCTGTTCTCCAATTAGTCTCTGCACTGGGAGTGTGTGGACTGTGGAAGAAGGTAGCTGCATCATGAAGATGACCATCTGGGAGCCACAAGGCATGGTCCAAGGGACCACCAGTAGATCTTGTGAGTGACCCAGACCCAAGGCCCAGCTCTGCCACACTTTGGGGGGGTTTCTGCAAGGTGAGAAGAGCTCCCCAAACCCCTGTGACAGGCAACCCATACGCCAGATAACCCCGCATGGTCTCCATAACCTCCATAGTCCCCAGACCAGGAAGGTGCACATGTCCGTGGCCACCTTTGCCACCAGCTCTGCAGCTGAGCTTTGCCCTTGAATTGCAACGACACACTGGCACATTCTTCCACGCTGTCCCCGTAGCCTCTTCCTTTGCAGTAAATTGGTGGCATTTAACCTCTAACTCCTCGTGCTAAAAAAAAATGAAACCCAAAAAGTAGGTCTCCCCACGGTGCAAGGACAGCTGTTAAGCTGGAAAAAAGCCCTCTCGCCAACAGGAGGGGTGGCTAATTTTAGATAAAACCCAACCCTTGCTTTCAACTGGCGGCTTGGGTTGATCTTCTCATGGTTACTCATAAATACTTACGAAAATGTTTCAAGTGCTCAATTTGCATAGCTATAAAGTCTCATAAATAATTCTGGGTACTAGTATTTAATTATGTGACCTATATTGTGGAAGCATTTTTGCCTCATTTATGGAGAGCAGAGTCCTTAGGAATGGAGACCAGGGTATTAAGTGGCCGTTGAGTTGCTGTCAGAGCAGCCGTAGAGAAGAAGGAGATGGGGACCCAGCCCAAGTGCTTACCTGCAGCTTCTTAGCAATACTAGCACTAATCAAGGATAGTTTAACTTAAATACATCTCTTATGCCTACTATTGGGAGCTGCATTTTAACCACGGGGAGTCCCAGCACAGCCCATTTAGAAACAGGGCGGTATTTCCCAAGAAGGTTGAGGTATGTGGCCCCGGGTATGAGCAGAAGACTCTGTTCTGCAAACTGGAGGACCCTGTTACCTCTAAATAACCTGCTGGCAAAGAAGAGACCAGCCCTTACCCAGTGCGACCGCCAGCCAGCCACACATGGGAAAACTCCAGCTAAACTGAGGAGTTTCAAGCTGGGTCTGATAAGCCATGAATTCAGTGGGAAGCCACCTTCTCTAGATTGAGCCCTCGGACTTCAAAAGGAATAATAATAAAAAAAAAAAAATCCAATCTTTTTTTTTTTTTTTTTAAAACCCACTGCACCACCAAGTTTTACCTAAAGCCCACTGAAGAGAAGAGGAGCGAGTAAAGGTTGAGCAAAGGGAGAGCAGAGGAAAAATGGAATGAAAAGTTCTTTGTAGGAACTGTGCTTCAGCGAGAGACTTCCCAGCTGCCGGCTGGGGTCTTGTGTTCATTATCTGAAACCCCACGTGGGGGCAAAGCCTCATCCTCCTGGGCTGCCTTCTCCTTAGGGGGAGCGCTGGTGAGTAATCCCAACCCCTGCCCCCAACCGTGGCGGCTTTTAAACAAACATAACCCTCGTGCGAAAGAAAGCAGGTTTTTATTTCAAGGGGAAAAAACGCTGCCGAGGGGTTTTCCCTGTAAAAGGCGGTGGACCCCTGGTGGACCCCCATCCCAAGGGCAGAGGGAGGGTGATGGCAGGCAGATCTCTGCCCACGGCATCCCCCGTCCCCTCCCAGGGGGCTGCTGGCTGCTGGCATCCAGCATCACAAGCTGTGTCTATCTGCAAGCGAGGGTATTATAAATAATTTATTCTCTGGGCAGGGGTTGGGGGGGAAGGGGGAGGTGGGAGGAAGAGAGAGTGAGCTTTTTAATTAAAACGGTATCTTACAGATCAAATAAATATGAATAAGATGCCAAAAACAACTGTACAAATCCCAAACATTCTCTTGTGTTTTAATTATTTGTGTTGATAAAACAAGAGCGCAGGCATTTTACTCCGCTTAGAGGGCGAGGAGGCAAAAGGTTATGCTGGCATTTTTTTATGTTCTTTTCAAGGAACAAATGTTTCAGAAGCACAGATCTGACAAACTATAATTCATATCAGGAATTAAATTGGAATTTAGAGAACAATTGTTAATATTTCAAAGTAATTGTTTAAGAAATTATCATTTTGGTATCTGCCTCAAAAATAATTACCCACCACTAATTTTTCTTTTTCAAAGGCTGCTATTTGTTGGAATAGTGGAAAGATGAGGAGTTTTTGCTGTGGGCTATTTATGTAGTTCAAATGAGGAGATAAATAGGAAGGGACTTTCATGTTCCTAGGCAAATGAGTCTGACTAATGTACGGCTTCAAGCTCAAAAGTGGGCCCTGGATTTGCTTGAAAATTCGGGGAATTTTTAATGGATGGGATTTGCAAGTCACAGCAGGCAAGCGAAGCATCAAAACCCGTGCATGTTAATTAGAAATGGGGCCCCAGAGAAACCCCCACCGCGTGGAGAAACCCTGGGGTACCAGCGTGGTGGCTCTTCCTCCGGGTGGGCAGACCCCAGTAACGCAGCCCCAGCCCGGGCATCTTTCCTTGCCCCATGTCAAAGGGGATGAGGTTGTATATTTGCAGGTTACACGTGTGCTTTTACCGCTGGTCTTTCCAGCACAGCATACCAGAGAGCCAAAGGAGACATGATTGGGTCCACTCCACAGCCCTACTACACAGCCCTGCAGCCCTTGCAGCACCTTGGGCTGGAAGAGGAGGGCTATTCACACCATCACAGGATGGTCGGGGCTGGAAGGGACATCTGGAGACCATCTCCTTCAACCCTCTGCCAAAGCAGGGTCAACCCAGAGCATGGTTTGGAATCCAGGCATCCAGGCAGGTTTGGAATATCTCCAGAGGAGACTCCACCACCTCTCTGGGCAGCCTCTTCCAGGGCTCACAGGAAAGAAGTTCCTCCTCATGTTGAGATGGAATTTCCCGTGTTCCAGTTTGTGCCCCTTGTCCTGTGGCTATTCCTACTTCTTCTCTTCAGAGAATAGAATCATAGAATTCTCTAGGTTGGAAGGGACCTTTAAGGGACCTTTAAGATCATCTAATCCAACCATCAACCTAACTCTGATAAAAAAAAAATCACTAAACCATGTCTCTAAGCACGATGTCAACCCGTCTTTTGAATACCTCCAGGGATGGTGCCTCAACCACTTCCCTGGGCAGCCCATTCCAAGGCTTAAGAACCCCTTCTGTGTCAACATTTTTCCTAATCTCCAATCTGAACCTCCCCTGGTGCAACTTGAGGCCATTTCCTCTTGTCCCATTGCCTGTGACTTGGGAGAAGAGACCGACCCCCCCTGGCTACCCCCTCCTTTCAGGGAGTTGGAGAGAGCAAGAAGGTCTCCCCTCATATAGGCTATCCGCCAGTTGAGACATCTTGGCCTCCTGGAAAGGGGGCTGGGTACTTGAGTATTTAGAGGATCATGGAAAAAAAAAAAAAAGGTAGAAGGGGTCTTAAACATCATCTTCTGCATCCCGCAGCCCCAGGGTGGGGTTATCCAGACCCTGTAGCATCCTGCCCCTATCCCCTGCTGTGCTGCACTGCTGGAAAGCGTGTCCTCCTCCCTTTCCTCAAAGGACAGAGAGAAACTGCAGTGGTGAGAGCACCAGGAGAGGTTCCACAAACAGCAGTTTCAAGGAACGGCTGTAGATTTCTCTGTTCGGAGAGGAATGTGGCAAAGGGAAACTGTTTCCATGAAAACACAGTTTCAAACGTAAAAGGAGAGACTATTTTCTGGGCATCGTTAAATTTTTCTGCAAAATTATTAATCCGTCTTTGTTAGGAATAATTCTCAAATGCACGTTGAAATATCTCATTCCCCGACACACGCTCTTTTTTAACCAGCTAGTTTTTCTCCAAGCAACGCTGGTGTTGATGGTAATTTTTAAAGTGCGCAGGGAGAAGCAACATCTTTTACCAAGTCTTCTGGGAAGACTCTCGCCACAAAAACTGCAAAATTTTTTTCATCTGAGCTGTCATCACAGTGTCAGGATACCCTCTGGTTTCCCCGGGCACTGTCTGGGGTCCCAGTTGTACTCTTGGCCACCAGGATTTCTTGCCAGACATTTCCCAGCAGGCTGGTCCCTCCACACGGTGAAGGACCCGTGCTGTCAGTAAATGTGTCCGGCAACCTCCTGGAGGAAGATCCTAGGGCTTTTGGGTTGTTAATGTGTCTTCTTCCCCCTTGATGCTACACCTCCCTCTTCCCTTTGATCTCAAGGACTCCAGACTCTCATGAAGACGCTGGTCTGGAGGCTAATGAGGAATACACTTGACCTTTGCAGATGCTGTGATTAAAGATTACCAGAGAATGTGGGGGAAGCAAAAAAAAAAAAAAAAGCTCCTTTTGGCTTCATCCTCCCAGCTTGTTGTAAGTATCCCAATTACGAAGCAGATCACAGAGGCTGTGTTGGAAGACATTGGTATCAGCAAATTAGCAGGCTGCAGCGGGAGCAGTAATTAAGGCAGCTTTGTGTTTGCCGGGGTTTGGGGCTGTCACTCCTGTTTGCCTGCAGCTTGGATTCCGGGTCCCCTCACACGCCTTGGGGTTGGGGAACCTGCTTGTGCCGTACACACCGTGATTTTTAAATAATTGCCATGTTTTAGGCATTAATTGTAGCGATTGCTCGGGAAGGACAGAACACAAGGGAGATGGTCGCGGTTTGTGCTGCTGCTGCCGCTCACAAAGGTATGGGGAAAACACCGTCCATCTGAGCTTGGGCAAGAAAAATCGGAGAGGAAAACGTTTTCTTTCCCCATGGAAAAGGGAGGATGATGGATTTATACCCCCCTGCCCTTGCACGACGGCAGGTAGATCCCTGGTAGCTCCTGCTACACGGGAGAGCTTGGAAAGGGTGGGGAATGGAGTGGAGCTTTGCTCAGTTGACCCCTCTGCTGCTGGAGGGGCAGCTTGGTCCTCTGCTGCACCACGGGCACCCGTCCGGCTTTCGGGGGGCGAGGGAACGGGGTTCACGGCCCTTCCTTTGAGAAGTCAATCTGTAGCACAGACCTGTTCGTATCAGATGTCTCCACCAGGAAGATTTCCCCCACTATTCAGCCAATATTCTCCTATTCTTAATTTAAGCCCATAGCATTTGTTCTGCATCTGTGTAGAGGCATTAAAAAAAAAAACAAAAAAACAAAAAAAAAAACCCCAGATCTCCCTTTCATGTTGTTTATCATCTCTAAATATCAGAGCTAACAACCCAGGTTTCCTTTGCTCTTTGCAGCCTGCCTCATAAATCATCTGCAGACTACTGGGATCGTTTCAGAGCTCTTCCCTGCCACCCCTGTCCATGGGAATGGGCTGCAAATTTCCACCTGGATCAGATCTGAATTGGTTGTCTTAACCCACAGGCTAAAGAAAAGTGATCCTTCCCTCTCCTGCAACACATTTATTTCACAAAGGCTAAAAAAGGTGGTGGGTTTTTTTTTTCTTTTCTTTTCTGATACAGAACAATAAATCTTTTTTTTTTTTTTTTTTTTTCTTTTCCTGTAGGGGTCATTATGGGAAAAACAAGAGAGGGAGAAGCCAGTTCCTTCCTGGGTACAGCTTGCTGCCCCAAATGCATCCACGTACAGAGATTGGAGTGATTTCCTTGCAGTTGCTCTAGGAGAAATCTGCCGGCCCCACAGATCTTTTTTTTTTGGGCTCTTTACCACAGAAAAAGACATTGAGGGGCTGGAGCAGGTCCAGAGAAGGGGAACGGAGCTGGTGAGGGGTCTGGAGGACAAGTCTTGTGAGGAGAGGCTGAGGGAGCTGGGGGTGTTCAGCCTGGAGAAAAGGAGGCTGAGGGGAGACCTTCTGGCTCTCTCCAACTCCCTGAAAGGAGGGTGTAGCCAGGGGTGGTCGGTCTCTTCTCCCAAGGAACTAAAGGAAATGGCCTCAAGTTGCACCAGGGGAGGTTCATTGGATATCAGGAAAAATGTTGACACGGAAAGGGTTATTAAGCCTTGGAATGGGCTGTCCAAGGAAGTGGTTGAGGCACCATCCCTGGAGGTGTTTAAAAGCCGGGTTGACATAGTGCTTGGTGACATGGTTTAGTGATGGGTTTTTATCAGTTATGTTGATGGTTGGACTAAGTGTCCCTTCCAGCCTAGACAATTCTATCATTCTATGATCTTGCTGGCAGGCCAAGGAGCTCCTCAGGGTTGTGAGGCAGGATTTAAGCCACTCAAAGGTGACATTGTCACATCACCAACCTGTTCCCCCCAGGAGCACAGCACTTGGTAGACATCTTCTTCAGCAGCGGCCAAGGGCTGGGTTTTGAAGCACTCCTGCTCTCTGAAGGACGCTCGCAGGGTCAGCGAGGAGGATGCTAGGAGCCACAGCAGACACCAAAGAACTTTTCACACTCATTTTCCAGCAACTCAAATAGTCCATGAAACATGACCCTGCTTGCTCTGCCGAGGAGCATGCCTTAGCATAATGACATAACCTTTGGGCTGAAGCTCTCACCTTCCCCTTGTTATTCCTTAAAGCCCTTATAGTAAACCAATTTGATCTGTGTTGTGCTAGACCCAGAAATGACCCAACAGATCCATGAGCATCCAGAGCATCCTCAGGAGTTTGAACAGAATAGTAATAAAATCATAGAATTTTCTAGGTTGGAAGGGACTTTTTAGATCATCGAGTCCAACCATCAACCTAACACTGCCCAACCCACCAGTAAACAATGTCCCTCAGCACTGTGTCTGCCCATCTCCAGGGATGGAGATTCCACCACTGCCCTGGGTAGCCTCTTCCAATGTTTGATAATGCTTTTGGTGAAGAAATTTTTCCCGATATCCATCGTAAACCTCCCCTGGTGCAACATGAGGCCGTTTCCTCTTGTCCCATCACCTGTGACTTGGGAGAAGAGACCGACCCCCCCTGGCTACCCCCTCCTTTCAGGGAGTTGGAGAGAGCGAGAAGGTCTCCCCTCAGCCTCCTTTTCTCCAGGCTGAACACCCCCAGCTCCCTCAGCCTCTCCTCACAAGACTTGTCCTCCAGACCCCTCACCAGCTCCGTTCCCCTTCTCTGGATCCACTCCAGTCACCCAGCTGGTACCCGAGGCAGGTCACCACTAAGGAGGTGGAAGAGTTCATTCAATGTGGGACATCTCAGGCGCCCAGGATGCTTTATCTACCTGCATGTATGTTCACAAATGGTTGTGGTAAACCATGTCTTCTTAGAAAGGCCATCACAGGTGTAGTGCAATAACCAAAAATAAGGCGACCAGGTTTCTGAAAAGGGTTTTGCAAATGTGAAACAGCTGTCCCTAGTAGTCATTTGATCTATCACCCTGGGCATTTGGTGCCTGCTGGCTTCTTTGGCCAAGGGGGCAACTGTTCCAGCTGAGAAAAAACCAAGCGGAGGATTGGAGAGCGTGGTCTGATGAAGGGAGGCAGCGAACAACTTTTTCCCTCCTGGGAAAGCTATGCATTCACACCGAGGGCAACTTAAAAGAGAGGTGTGTGTTCCTCTCTCTGTGTTGGCAATGCTGCAGGTCCCAGGAGGATCTCTGGATAGTGAGGGAGGTGTCGATATATTTTTGCATACAGGGGAGCTGCTCGCAAGGAAAATGCTCTAATTAGAGGAAAATATTTGATCTCCATAGGCTTTTGGTGAAACATCTTAGAAAGGCAGCAGATGTTGCTGAAATTATTCATTCAACTGTTTTAGCCCTTTTTCTTCCCTTGTTTTTTTATGAGGAACATAGAATTAAAATTCGATAAACAGCTCATGGCGGTTTATTGGGGGGTGCCAAAAAACTTGCTCTAAATCATAGCTGACACCTCAGCCGAAGCAAAGTACATGCATGTGCACCGACATCCCTCTGCCTTTTGAAAACCACGAGTTATCCAGAACCTCCAGCTCACCCTGGGAGCTACCAGAGACTCCCCAAAGGTGTTGTAGCACATATTCCTCCACTGCGCCTGGTGTCACCCTGCTCAGCATGGCATCCAGATGACAGGCATTGTGTGTGGTCCTGCCTTACATCACACCTTCTCTGATGAGCCAGAAGGTTGTAAATCTGCCTCGTTAGTCCCAAAAGAAAACATGCAAATATATAGGACTGCAGCAAGGACCTTCCAGAAGGCCTCATGGAGGCACCTGACTTCTTCGGAGTGGATTCAGATGAGGAGCCTTTCCAGGGAGAAAGCTGAATCCAGGTGTGAACTCTTCAGTTCAAGGAGACTTTGGAGACCAAGGCCCCGCATTTTACAATATTTTGCGCTATTGTACAGTATTAGGTTGCAGTCCCAGCCATGTCAGCTGTGTCAGCAGTAAGCTAGTTCTGAACTGATGCACGGTGAGAGACAGCGTGTGCCACAAGCTCCACTGAATGGATAGAAAAGTAGAAAAATGATTCTCCTTGTGTAAATGAGGAAATGAGGTGCGTATGGAGAATATGGTGGTGGTCTACAACAAAGGGTAGGTGGAAGCTGGAAAATAAGAAAGATGGTAGTGCAACCCCATGTGGAATTTTACCTTTAACGCCAGAAGTAAAGGGATTTTCCCCAGAGAAGGGGTGCTGTTCTCGAAGGCCAGCAGACCACATCCTAAATGCCATCAGAGTCTCCCACAAGCACAGGCAGCACCATTCAGACCAGGAATACTTGCAGACCTTTCTCCTTGAAATGTCATTGTCCAAGGGCCTACAGAGAACCAGCTACGCCAGCTGAACATCAGAGGTTGCCTGAAATCAGAAGCCCTGCTGTTTCGATTACAGAGTCAAAACAAGGGTCTTTATGAGCCTGCTTGTCTTGTGTCACCCCAAAAGCATCTGCAGGACAGCAGAGACAACCCCACAGGACAGGTCAGTTAATTATGCTGAGTGAGTCAATACATTGATCAGTTTATCAAATGATAAACAGAGTTTCTGCTTTCATCAGGGTTGTGAATATTAATTGATTTGACAGGCTGAAGCTTAGTAAAACAAGTAGAAGGGGCATCGGGGCATCACTGTATTAATTAGCCATGTTGAAGCTGCTTTTAGCTGCTTCCGAAGTTTAATCAATATGCTACATTTGAGTCCCAAAAGGCTTATGAAAACAGCCTTTGAAATCCTTTAAATTGTTTCCTCTGTGAGGTGTTGGACTGTTGGCGTGTTCTTGTGCTGCTGTTTTTTCTTCTTTTTTTTTTTTTCCCCTCCTGAAATCAATAGTGCCCCATAAGAACTGGTAGGGGCGGGCTTTCTTATTTGTATCGCAAATTTGCATTCGTGAGGAATAGAAATAAAATGAAAAAGATCTTCTGTTTTAGTACAATAGTAATAATAATCCTAGACATTAATGAGCTGCCCTCTGCCTTCCAGTTTCTATATGCAGTAAATTACCTCTATAGACTTAATCTGATGTGAATGGGCACGGCACCATTTAAATCATGTTTTCCTGAGCCCTTGCATACTGCTCAGACTTTGATTTAATACAAAGTCAGGTTTGAGCTTGTTAAGACATTTTACTGAGAGGGAGGAAGGAGAAGGTGGAGCTGAATATGAAGCCGGGAATGAAGCTGCAGAGGGAAGGGGATGGAGGGACCATGGCCACGGGATGAGGTGGGAAGACAATGGGGAAGGCAGAGCTGCTGCCGTACACTGGGTCTCAATGATCTTCCAGGAGGGGAAAGGAAAGCAAGTGGAGGGGACAGTGGGAACGTGAGGAGAAATACATGACAGCAGGGATGAACCATGACAGATCAGGTGGGCTGGCCCACCGGTCTCCAGCGCTTGGGTGATGGAGCTGTTGGGTGCGTGAAACTGAGGAAGATCAGTTCACCAGGAAAGGTGCCACAGGGAAGGGGATGAGAGGCCATCCCGTAGACTGGATCTTTGAGAAATGTCTCTCATCTTTATTCTCTCTTCATCTTCGCCGCCGTAAAGCCAGCTTTATGAGGAGGTTGGACAAGGTGTGATGAAGGAAGGGCCGTACATCCCTTGCAGAAATATCCTGGTGACCTGCCTTCCCACAGCCTGTTCTATGGCTTTGTCATTAACCCAAGAGCCCAGATGAATCTGGGATACCCTCTTCTTCCAGGGGATGCCTGAGATGTCTTTGGTCTGTGCTTGTGACCAGTAGCATGCTGGGGAGAGCTGGGGAAGCAGAGCCCCAGAAGAAGACCACCCATGGGGACTTCTGGCCACTGCTCCAGCAGATCTGTGAATATGCAGAGACCTGAAAGAAATTTTCTTATTCCGTGAGTTTCTGACCTCATGATTTGTCACAGTGTTCTTCTATTTTGACTTTTCATCCCTTTTTAAGACAAAACTTCCCCTGATGTGCCCGTAGCAGGTTTCCCAGCACACTTCCCCCGTGCCTTCAGCAATTCCGCTTGCGTTGACTCCCCGAGGTCACCACTACAGATGTCGCACCAGCGCAGTCAACACGGGGAGACCAACAGTGCTTGAAACAGTTCTCAGGGCCCCAGCATAATTATAACAATTACAGAGTCAGGCCCTGAGCTGTGCTTTCTGACGCACACATCTGCCACGCAGACCTCATTGCATGTGCAGATCCTGTTGTTAATAATGGAAGATGCCCCAGTCTCTCCGGGGGCAACACTCTTTGCTACGGGCAAGGTACTAAATCACATTTGAAGTTTCTAGGCCAAAAATATTTTACTTTGATTTTTGAGGAATAAAGTTCCCCAAAAGTGTGAGGCAAATTTCCAGGACTAACTTGACTCCCCTGGCAACGGGTGGAAAAGGAGGCAGCCCTGCAGTAGGTGAATGCTAGACCATCCCGCAGTGATGACGTAGAAGTGATTAGATGAATTAGAGAAAAACAGGGCTGAAAGGGAGTTGTGCGTGCCACTCCACTCCAAGGCAGAGTTAACTCTTCCCTTATCCCTGCCAATGCAGAGTCCCAAAAAATGAGAACATCTCGGCCTCATACTGGAGGCACCAGTCGTTTCTCAGGTCTTTGGATCACCAACAGTTCCTGCTACCAATCAGCCCCAAATACGCTCTGACCCTCGGAGCCAGGAGAAGACACAGAACCATTTTACCAGTGGTATTTTGCAAGCATGGGCTGGCCAGCATGCAATGAGGATGCCACAGTCATACCACAGAGTAGCTCCAGCAGAAGATGAATTCAGGAGGCTCTGATGACATCCAGGCCTGTGGGTCTCTCCTGTTCAGATGTCCCCTTGTTTGTTCCTTCCCTCTGCACCTTTAGTCAAAGGACGGAGGATGTGGCCACAACACGGATGTTGAAGGGCACATCTCAGACTCATCAACCTCCCTCCCAGCCTCGGTCACCACCCAGCTCTGCCTGTGGTGGGCAGGGGTGGCCCACCATGTCCCCCCTTCCCAGCAATTCCAACCTTTCCTGTCACACAGGTGTGTGCTTGTGATGTCCTCAAATTTGGCACCATGGCAAAATCTCCTACTCCCTGTGGGATGGTGATTTGAGAAGCCCATCTCAATGCAATTTATGCATCCTGGTGATGAAATGGTTGCGCTCATGAATGTCTCTGTAGGTGCAGAATAGGCTGTACGAGGTCAGGACTCCCTCCTGGGCCATGGACAATGGTAGTAACTAACATTAATAGCTTCTGCTCAAAGGGACAGGTCTGAACACTCAGAAGATCAATTAGTCTGTGACTCCTCCACCGAGGCCTCCCAGAGAGGAGGACAAAAAGACAGAGGTGTCAGAGCTGGGCAGAAAGGCGCTGAGGAAGAGAAGGGAATGAAAATGCACGTTCTGCAGCCGAGCGAGCCCCGTGCTGGCTCGCTTGCTGCTGGCAGATCTTCAGAGGAAGCAGTTCACTGTGGTTATTGCCTTGCTCATGGACTGTAGGAAAGGCTGGATCTACAGCCA
Source organism: Calidris pygmaea (assembly GCA_003697955.1). NCBI lineage: Eukaryota > Metazoa > Chordata > Aves > Charadriiformes > Scolopacidae > Calidris > Calidris pygmaea. The sequence goes on from QJSC01004037.1 coordinate 384,926, forward strand.
GGACACCATGGCACAGGCAGAAATCAAGAAGATACCATTTGAGGAGGAGGCACCCAGGGAAAGCTGCTGGCCAGATGCTCAGGCCATGCAGGTGGGAAAGCAAAATGATGCTGGTGGCTTCCAGCACCACTGTACGCAGCAATGCTGCCCAAACCTGTGCCTGCGACTTTTCTCTGAAGACTCTTGAATAGTTTGGTGGTCCACTGGTTTCTGGGCCCCAAAGCAAGGAGGGAAGCCACTTGCTGTGTGGGACATGGGTAGGAGAGGTCAAGGTAACCCTGCAGGACAGCATGAACCTGTGGGTGAGGAAAGTGCTGAGGAAGAGTCACTGCAGAGGGGAATGACCTGACAGCTCCAAAGCTGGTTTGGAAATGTGCCCTGCGCGAGCGCTTTAGTGTCTCCATCACTCCTCCTGCTTACAGGAGACCAGAGGGAGACCCAGGAGCGTGCATCGCCGTTTATGACGATCAATACTTGGGATTTGTCCAGAAAAAAAAAAGAGCTGAAAAATACATGTCCCTTGCCAGCGGGGCCCGGGCTTATTCTAGGGAAGCCACGAGTGGTGTCAGAGGAAAGGCTGGTGAATATATATCCACGTATACATTTATATACGCTCACCTGCTTTTGCATTGCAGCAGAGGGAGCTTCCCTGTACCCCGCTCTCTCCAGCGTTGCAGTGATGACCCCCTCACCCCAAGAGGGCAGATGTGATGGAGACCCCACCTCATCTGTGGGCTTAGCTCTTCCTCTCCTGCTGGCCTACCTCCTCTGCCGGGGGGGAAAGCCCTTTGTGGAAGAGAAATAATACACGCCTCATGTCATCGTTAGTTTTAAAATTACGAAGGAAACCCTCCATCAGCACCGCCACAATTACCTTCCCATTTTCCTGCTTCACCTCATTAAAAGGAAAATGTTACAATTAAGGCATGGACGGGAGGAACAGATTAATGTTCTGTTTCTAATGCATTGATGAATCGGCACTTAGTCAAGGGGTTTAAAAATATTAAACCCTCCTCAAGAGCCATCCCAAAAGGGAGCATTTCATATTTGAGGGGGACTTTCTCCACCTGGACCAGTGGTTCTCCATCACTGGTGGTAAGGGTATATCGCAGAGTGGGGTTTGCCATAGGAATGGGGTTTGCTCGGTCACATCTGCTGAAGCTTTAATGGGGCTTTCTCCATGGTGAATCTTTTCCCTTCACATCCCAGGTGGGGTTGGGTTTTTTGGTGTGCATGGGGTATTTCACATGGAATTGGAACACACACCCCCCGCCCCGCTTTTATTCTTGCTTTTCAATCCCATTTCTCGCCTTTCAGCACGTCTTCGTTAGAGCCGTGGCTTTTGTTCTGTCAATTACAAAAGCCCTTCAGGTTTTTATTCCATTTTTTAGGTCAGGTCCCCACTGCGTGAAGGGGGCGGTGAGCAGGTGAGGGGGCAGGGGAAGGCTTGTTCCCAGTCCCCAAAACCAAATCCCTATTTCCTTCGGGATAGCGGGGTGCCCTGGGCCCCCCCAGGAGTCTCCCTGGGGAGCAGCATGCACCTTCAGTGAACTTCCTACTAAGCTAAAGCTGCTTCAAAGGGGGCGTAAGGATGCCTATAATCTACACCCATTTTCATCACATTTTCACCCCTTTTCCAAACCTTTTTTTGCTGCCCTCGTGGCCTTGAGCCAAGACTTAGGGCCCACCCTGCCCACGTTCGGTAAGTCCCAGCCCTCCTATAATGAAAATGTCCCTAACGATAAATATTTAAAGGGATGCGATGCTTATCTTTATATTTACTACCCTGACCTTTATATGTTTGGATTTTATTTTATGTTTTATGTGTCTTGCCTTTGCCTTTTCACAGGCACGCGGGTGCTGCGGAGCAAGAAGTGCTGCAACGGCGCCGAGATTGCTGTTGCATTATAAATACACGCGCAGTACATACAATTACAGAACTTTAATGCCTGGTATAATTACTGTCTGCAGTTTGCATTAATGCTCAGGGTGATATAGTGAAGCAAGCCGCTCCAGACACCAAGAGATCCGCATCCCCAGGGGCCGCAGAGAATCACTGCTTACGATCCGGCGATTAATTATTGCGCGTTGCGTGGAGAGGCTGAGACTTTCCAAAGCACTTGGTGCTCGCAGTTGATTGAGATGCCTACACGGGAACGACGCTGCCGTGCACGGCCCGCAGGCAGGGCGCCGCTTTATAATCAAGCGAGGGTCTTCAATTTTATTCTTGTAATATAAGGGGAAAAAAAAAAAAAAAAAAATTCAGCAGGCGTAAGGAGGAGAACGCGTGTATAACTGGTTGAGACATCTTAAAACATGATGCGTCTTGGATTCCTGCACTTGGGTCACATCAACCCCATGGATGCTACAGGCTGGGGGAAGAGCGGCTGGAGCTGCCCGGCAGAAAAGGAGCTGGGGGTGTTGGTGGCCTGTCGGCTGAACATGAGCCAGCAGTGTGCCCAGGTGGCCAAAGAGGCCACCAGCATCCTGGCCTGTGTCAGGAACAGCGTGGGGAGTAGGACTCAGGAGGTGATGGTCCCCCTGTACTAGGCACTGGTGAGGCCCCACCTCGAGGACTGTGTCCAGTTTTGGGGCCCTCACCACAAAAAAAGACACTGAGGTGCTGGAGCGGGTCCAGAGAAGGGCAACGGAGCTGGTGAGGGGTCTGGAGGACAAGTCTTGTGAGGAGAGGCTGAGGGAGCTGGGGGTGTTCAGCCTGGAGAAAAGGAGGCTGAGGGGAGACCTTCTCGCTCTCTCCAACTCCCTGAAAGGAGGGGGTAGCCAGGGGGGGGTCGGTCTCTTCTCCCAAGTCACAGGCGATGGGACAAGAGGAAATGGCCTCAAGGTGCGCCAGGGGAGGTTTAGGATGGATAGTAGGAAAAATGTTGACATGGAAAGGGTTCTTAAGCCTTGGGATGGGCTGCCCAGGGAAGGGGTTGAGGCACCATCCCTGGAGGTATTGAAAAGCCGGGTTGACATAGTGCTTAGTAACATGAAAATCACTACAAAAAAAATTAGTCTCAATCCAACTACCAACCTGATCTACTAGACTTTCTAAGGAAGGTTGGATCTGCTAAGATACTAAATGAACGTCCTGAAGAGGGTTTCAGAGGAACGTAACGGACTCGACCCTCACACGTGACCCTCTACGACCCCCGATACCCCTCGAGTCAGACAACACACCCCTGTACACGGCCAGCTTGGCCAGCTCCTCCTGGGTAAGGCAGGGTGGCCAACCCTTTCTCAGAGTCCTCCAGGAGCAGGGACGTGATTTATGGGTGTTGAGCAGATCCACATGGACACGGCTGCCAAGAAACAGGGCATCTCCTGCAGCAGTGGGGAGAGGGAATTTCTCCAGACGGTTGCATGTGGCAGCCTTGGCTGAGCCCCACGGTCTTTATCCCTTCAAGGAGAGGGAAAAAATGAAAGAAAGGAGTTAATAGGCTTGATTGGACTTTGCTGAAAAATAAAAAAAAGGGGGAAAAGAAAGTGCTGAGGCAGCTGTTTTCAGCGTCTTTGAACTTTAGGCTTTGAAAAGAGGTGGGGAAAATCTTAAGGAATTAACGAGGACTACTGGGAAATTACTCGGGAGGAACTTTCACTGCTCTCAGCTTGCAAAGAAATAGAAAAAAACCCATACGTATATATATATATATATATACACACACCCCCACACTTGCATGCATGTGTATGTCAGAGTGTGACCCCTTTGGCCAGCCATTCATCTCCGTCTCTCTGATTTTTTTTAAGTGATGTATTAATTATTTGATTTGCTGACACGGCGGCCGGGAGGGCGAGAGCTGCCTTTCTCCCACTCTAGGGGCTGCGGAGGAGGCAGAGGGGGCTCAGCAAAGGCCGGGGCTGCCCTTGCCCTGGCAACGCCTGCTGAAACTCTGCCTTGATCAGAATAGCTCTCCTTTCAGGAAATATCAACTTTTAATTTTTTTTTTTTATTTTTGTGTCAAAAAAAGCCGCAAGATAAATATTCCTGGATGAAAACCTATAAAAAGCTCAGACTGACAAAGTATTTTTTTAGGCACTTCTTTTTCTCCCAACAAGAATATATCTGTCAAGAGAAACAGATGTTCTCTATGAAAAAATCTTCTTTAATTACAACTCTGTCAAAAAACTGGAGACAGATTTCTCTTTTTTTTCCCCCTAAGCCCATTAAAATGTATGTGAATGGCCAAGCTTTTAAAGCCATGGCTCCTATCATAATACAATATTTAAATAAAACATTCCCCTATTAAGCAGGTTTAAGCAGCAAAGCCACAAGTCGAAACGTACAGACAAATTCAAGTTGCTTAAGGTTTGTTTTTTTTAAAAAGTGAGGCGTTGAGTCTAAACTTGAGCCTTCCCCAGCTGGGGCCACCTGCAGCACCAGTCCCTTTTTGGGGACCACCACCTCTGTGAACCGCCCCCCTAGATTTCTTACTTAGTCAGGTGAGATGAATCCCCCCCTCCGGAGCTTAGGACATCTGCAAATCAGGCCAAATATCTCCATAATAAAATAAGAGTTTAAGATCCGCCCATTAGCCAGGCATTTCTTTAAACCTCGCACTATTTCCTCGACAATTCTCTCCATGTGCCCAGTAAATACTTTCTCTATTAAATACATTCAAGCACTAACTAGCAGTCTTCACTTTCTCGGGGCTAGTCTGCTCTCCAGAAGCTCGCAGACGATGGCAATGTGACATAAATGTTAAGAGAGGTTTCTCCGGCGCAGCGTTTCCCCGAGGCTGGCACGACACGTGTTATTCGGGGGAATAAAGTTCTACTGGAGATAGTGGCAGGAATGCAAGGTTGATATTTCTTTATTTATTGGTTACAGTAATTGGCTAGAACACGGCTGAGTAGTTGGATGAAAATAATCAATAGTTCTTGTCCACTAATGAATGATTTTCCAGCAGTCGCTAGTGTAAATAGGTTTCATTAAAATAGCAAATCCTCCCAAACAAGAAAATTAACGAGAGCTTATGAAACCTACAAAATTGCATGGGTCTGAATATCTGACAGAGATGACAAATATCTGCTATTGTTATTTTTGGTAAACAGATTTTCTTTTCAATTTTCACTCATGTCGCTTAAATAATAACAATACTTAGCAAATCCATTATTCCTTTCCCCAGAAATCTTCAAGTGCAAAACGTGTCAGCCCCAACTCAGGAAAACAGCCCTTTCCTGAGCAAACTCCCCCATGTGTGTGCTCAAGTCTTGCCAAGTTGGTGCCCTGTAACCACCCTAATAAACCGGGAACTTTAGGAGCCAAGTCTTTGGATTAGCCCACTCCACATGAAGGGGACTGGGCACGATGCAGCCGTTGCTCTTCCTGACTCCTGGGAATGAAGTGGTGTGAGATCCATCTTCCAATGATGGGTTTTAGTGCAGCAAGTGGGTGTGCAGGGCAGAGGAAAAAAACTTTGGGTCTTCGTATCAAGACTGCTGGAGGATTCTTGGGTCAAAAGAGGGTGGGCTGGAAGAGAAGAGATTGAACTCCTTGGTGTTGCTAATTCTGGTTTTTCTTCCAAATTGTTAGCTTCACTTCCCCATTTCTTTTGCCCAAAGAAGAAAACTCAGAAAGATTATTTGCTTTGGCCAGCCTGGAGCACGGCTCCTTTTTATACCCTGGAGGAAAGTGAAACTCTTCATCCGCAGCTACAGAAAACCAAAACCCCAAAGCTACTTGGTGAAAAGTTTCCTGACACGTTTTCTCAGTTTCTCAGTTACTGCTGGAAGAGTCAGGAGTCCTCTGGGAAGCAGCGAGGATATTTTTGCAAGTGGCAAAACACATGTTAACTCTCAGTGGCAGAGAAAGCTCTTGCTCTGCTTCTTGCTCTCAGAGATCTCCTTCTCCTTCTCCTTCTCCTTCTCCTTCTCCTTCTCCTTCTCCTTCTCCTTCTCCTTCTCCTTCTTTCTCCTTCTCCTTCTCCTTCTCCTTCTCCTTCTCCTTCTCCTTCTCCTTCTCCTTCTCCTTCTCCTTCTCCTTCTTCTCCTCCTTTATCCTTCTTTCTCCAACTTCTTCTTTCTCCTTCTCCTTCTCCTTCTCCTTTATCCTTCTCCTTCTTTATCCTTATCCTTCTTTATCCTTCTTTCTTCTTCTCCTCTTTTTCCTGCTCCTTTTTTCTCCTTCTCCTCCTTCTCCATCTCCTTCTCCCCATTTCCTTCTTCTTCTCCTTGTCCTTCTTTCTCCTTCTCTTCCTTCTCCACCTCCTTCTCCCCCTTTTTCCTTCTCCTTTTTCTCCTTCTTCTTCTTCTTCTTCTCCTTCTCTTTCTCCTTCCCCTTCTCCCCACTCCCCTAAAATATCTGTCTCCCCTTGGTCTTCCCTCCCTTCCCTTCTCCCCATCACCCATCGCCCACTTGATGGAGAAGGCTCTCAAGGGCAAGAGCAGGTTTGGAGCACCATGTGTCTGTGCCAGCAGCATCGACCAGAGCCAGGGTTTCAGATGGAAAATTGCACTGGTAATCTCCCTTCGAAGGAGGAGCTCCCATTTTTCATGACGGCCAGTCCTTTCGGGATGTGGATGAAAAGAGAAAGCATTTCATTTGCTCTTTGGAAGCCGGAGCTATAGATCAAGGCCCTGCTCATTCCCCTGAAGACTAGAAATAGGTTTTTTGTGCAAGAACTGAGGCTATCCTCTGTGAAAACTAAAACAGTTATCTGCGCTTTCATCTAGAGGTCAGCAGTAGAGATTTTTCTCCAAAAGCTGGATAAATCCAGGCGGTTAGTGCCTCTCCTTCCCATTTTCCTTAGTTACTGCTTTTTTATTACATGAAGGGTGAGGAACAAGCAAATACCTTGGGTTCCTGACTTTGCCCTTGCCTGTTTGTAAGAACTGGCCAAATATCTTCTCTCTGATGGACCTGAGCAGCTTTGGTGCCTGCGATGCAGATGCTTAATGCTAGCGGGTGGCACAGAAAAGGTAATTTTCGGAGCACAACAGACAGCCTGGGTGGAGATGCAAACTTTTCTCTATCATGAAGGAGGCAGCCCAGCAGGACAGCAGGTCAGGTAGGTTTTCCTTCTGCAGAGCCTTTAGGGGTGTCTCCTTGTTTTCTCCTCCAGCCAGTGCATCCTCCTGCCACATGTCACTTGTCTTCTGCTCCCTGAGGGCTGGTTTTGGGGAGATAATGACGTCTTGATCTGTCACACCCCCTTCAGGAAAAGCAGGTCCTGGTATTCTATGGACACCTCTGAGAAACCTCATCATGTAGCTGAGGGTAAGTCTTTCTTGAGATGTTCCCCAGGAGATAAGTTGGCTCCAGCTATAGCATGGCCTTGTTACAGCTTCCACTGGTGTTATAGTGGAGTTCCCCCTCTTCTTTGAAAAGTGGCTGTGACCGGTTCGCTGGTGCATTGGCTTCAGCCCTTCACCTTTTCTTGGCCACATGGAAAGCCAAGACCACGACTCGCCAGCAAACACCTAAGAGTCCAAGCATCCATGGACCACCAGCCAGAGCTCTTGGGTTGGTTTTGGGTACCAAAGAGACTTGGGTAAATCTCCATAGTTTAGACTCATATCTGCGAGGAGATGGCTTTGCCGTCAGCCATCCCAGTGCAAATTCCCCTGCCCAGTGAGTCACAGCTCTTAGGGACTTTCCAACATTGCACAGAAAGTCTTGTTACAGGGGCGGGGAACTGGGAAGGTGCAAGCCAAAGCTGGATGAGTACTCTGGCTTTCAGAGCAGCCTGTTTTCATCACATGAACCCCATATGAACCTCGAGAGCCCAGCCAAAGATCACAGCTAAAGTTGCAGGCATGGCCTGAGCACAAGGAATGCCCTTGCTCTTGGATCTGCTACAGGGGAAGCCATGTCCCAGCCCCTTCCCCTCCACCTCTCCGGAGCACCACAAAACATTTAAGATAGAAAACACCGTTCAAGTGACCTCAGCCAGAGCCTTGACTCTGTGTCTCAACCTTGTCTTGGTTTCACCGACATGGACAGCTTTGGCTACCATCCCCATCTCTGTCCCCACTCCACTCACCTGCCAGGGCCATTCCTGCTGCCTGGGTCCAGTAGCACGCAGGTAAGGGGTTTTGAAGCCCGTGTCTGTGATCCTCACAGCCGTAAATCCTCTTCCTCTGTCACCAACAGTGATTGAGCCTGTCTGGTGTAATTTATTCCTTGGGAGCCCATAGAGCTACAGCAGAGATGATCACTCGCTCAAGGAGCAATGCTCGGGGTGAAGTCTTTCCCTGTGGCGAGCTCCTATGGAAAAACAGCAGTGTCCATAAGCCACCAGGATGGGAACATACTCTATATCCCCACCTGGCCATGTCCCTGCGGTGCCCTCACCCCCCTCCTGACCCTTTCTCCTGGCACCGTGGCTCGTATCCATTTCCTACACTGCAGCTGAAGGGATGGAAGGATGGATCAAACCCAGGCAGGACTGAATTTCGGAGCCTCACAGTCTGCTCACACCCATGGCCTTGCCATTCCCAGCAGGTCCACCCCTAAATACCCCCATTCCCCCCCTCCCTGCAGGGCTTTGCCGGGTGCTGACACCTGGAGAGGGGCTCAACTGTGGGATGAATAATTCTTCCCTGGGAAAAGTCCCCTCCTTGGTGTCCCCCGCTCTCCCCCCCCAGCCCCTTGCCTCAGTGCAGCTCCGGAGCCCAGCGTGAAGTGTGCTTTATTGTTTGTCACCTGAAGCACTTGAAAAAATTACACAAATCCATCAAAGTAATGAATCTTCGCAGCAGTGGCAAATAGACAGAGACAGACAGGCACTCATCCGAAACAAGTCATCTTTAAAAATTAATACCAAATAAATAGCTGGCCTTTCGCTCTGTTTCCAGGGGGTGGCTGCCTGGTTTGGGCAAGGGGATGGACAGAGGATAGCTATCGATGGCAGCGCGGCCCCAGGGTAGGGACATGTCCTCCTCCAGGTCCCTGTCACCCTCACAGTGTCCCACGACACCCCCGTCCTCTCAGCATCTGGTTTCTCCGGGAATGATGGAGCAACACAAGTTGATGCTGCCTTACACTGATGAGCAGGTGCTTAGGAAAAGGAGGGATTTTTCAGGAGTGCTGGAGCCTCATCACCTTCCTCCAGCCTTGGCCAGCTCCCTCCAGCCCTCGGGACTCTCCAACTGGTTTGTCTATGTCTGAGCAAATTTGTCAACTCCTCAGGGGAGAGGCTGTGCTTGATTTTACACCTCCATCAATAATAAATAGCGGTGCTTCTGTCTCCTCCAAGCCTTCATTTTGTTACCCAGATCCAATATATCTCTATATATGTGTGTGCAGATATATATATAGATGTACGCTGTGTTTGTATGTGTACATAAACTCAGACGTATATATTTAGTGTATACATCACCATTATCTGGGCTCAGAGGGAACGCATCTGAGACCTTTGCCTGCAGGATGGTGACAGATGAGGTGCCCACCGAGCTCCTCCACTCCCGTACCATCCCCACATCCCCTTGCCCTGCGCTTCCTCCCTCCTTGGAAGCCCCGGGCCCTTCCATCCAGCTGTTACAATGAGTTTTGAAAGACGCAAAAAAATCCTTTTCTTGCTCAAAACTGTTTTGTTTTGTTGTTTTTTGGTTGTTTTTTTTTTTTTTCCACAAAAAAGCTCACCAATCGAGGGGTGGGGTGGGGTAAAAATCAAACCCCGCTCTCATTTGAACAAAACCCAGAGAAATGTAGTGATGGGTGTACCTGAAGGGGGTGGTTTTTATATGGCATTCTGTAAACTTTCAAAATGTTGGTGATGCTCCTTGAGGCGGGCGTCACCGCGCAGCGCAGGGATGCTCTCGGGGAGGTGGCATTCCACCCCCGGCCACGATCCGGCTCCTCCTCCCTACTGAAAAGAAGAAAAACAGCAAAAACCAAATTGCTTTCGACCACAGGAATACCTCTTTTGTTTGAAACTCTCCCATCTTGAGGTTTGGGTTGGGCTTTTTTTGTTGGGTTTTTTTTTATTTATTAGTCTACAAAGAGGCGGCTGTGCCGGTACCTGCGGGGCCTGCCCTTGCCCTGCAGAAAGGCAGAGAACGGGAAGGAAGACGGATGGATCCTGAATTGTTTCTAATTTATGGGGCTCCGTGATTCCTGCTGCCGTATGTCTCCAAGAAATGACACCACTACTTCAGGAGCAGAGATTAATCTGAGCCAGCAGGAGAAGGACAAAACAAATCATCTATTGCAGGAATCTCATTTGATGCCTGTTAGGGAGAGCACGGGGATGAATGGCTTTTGTAAAGACTTCGCTGCAACACGTTTTTTTTCCCCCTTTTCTCTGCTGTTTTGCAAATTGAGGTCTATAAGGTGCGCGGTGGACGCAATCCCAGGACTGCGCCAATGCCGGAGTGTGGGAACCAGCAAGAGACCCGGCACCCGCAGGACTGGGATAAAGTGCTTTGGAGGGAGGCTGGATGAAACTCAAGAGCACGGGATGGAAGAGCAAGAACAGAGCTGTAAGCCAAGCCAAAGCTTCTGTCGTGCCTGTACGGACGGGGACAGGGGAGAGGCGGCCTCACCCTGCAGCACACTCCCTCTGAAGGCATTAAAATCACGGAAATGTCAGAGTTGGAAGGGACCTTCTAGAGATCATCCAGTCCAGCTCCCCTGCCAAAGCAGGGTTGCCCAGATCACATCACTCAGGAGCATCAGGTGGGGCCTGGAGATCTCCAGAGAAGGGGACTCCACACCCTCCCTGGGCAGCCTCTTCCAGGGCTCTGCCACCCTCACCCCAAAGAAGTTCCTCCTCACATTGGAGTGGAACTTCCCATGTTCCAGCTTGTGCCCGTTGCCCCTCGTCCTGTCACTGGGAACCCCTGAGAAGAGTCTGGCTCCATCCTCCTTCAACCCACCCTTTAGATCCTTGGAAGCATGAATAAGGTCTCCCCTCAGCCTTCTCTTCTCCAGACTAAAGAGTCCCAGCTCTCTCAGCCTTTCCTCATCAGGGAGATGCTCCAACCCCTCCATCATCTCTGTTGCCCTACGCTGGACTCTCTCCAGCAGTTCCCTGTCTCTCTTGAACTGGGGAGCCCAGAACTGGACGCAGGATTCCAGTTGTGGCTTCCCCAGTGCAGAGCAGAGGGGGAGAATGACCTCCCTCCACCTACTGGCCACACTCTTCCCTACGCAGCCCAGGGTCCCATTGGCCTCTTGGCCACAAGGGCCCATTGTGGGCTCACTTTTTTAACCATGAGATCACCTGCTGGTCAGGGAGAAGGGTCAGGTTGTGAAGAAGGGACAGTCTGGAAGTAAAAAAAAAAAAAAAGCCATGGAGGAAGTAGGTCCATGCCCCGTGCCACCATGGCTGGGGAACCGGAAGGTCACGAGGAACGGCCATCCCTGGCGCAGCCCAAGACACTTCCTGCATCCACAGATTTGGGCTGCAAGTCTCCAGGCGGTGCAGGGCACGACCCTCCAGGGCATCATCCCCATGCTCCCAAGGAAAAGCCCACTCATTATTAAAGAAAAAAAAAAAAAAAAAAAGCATAAATTCTCAAATTATGAAGCTCGACAAGGGGTAATTGTTTTAAATTGGAAGAGGGGAGATTTAGATTAGATACGAGAAAGAAATTCTTTGCTGTGAGGGTGGTGGAGCCTGGCCCAGGTTGCCCAGAGAAGCTGTGGCTGCCCCATCCCTGGAGGGGTTCAAGGGCAGGTTGGAGGGGGCTTTGAGCAACCTGGTGTGGTGGGAGGTGTCCCTGCCCAGGGCAGGGGGGGTTGGAACTGGATGATCTTTAATGTCCCTTCCAACTCTATCCATTCTATGATTCTATGGCAGCCTGCAAACCTGGCTGCAGACCCACAGGTTTTCCCCTTTCCTCATCCCATTCAATCCAACCCCTTGCCATTGCAGAAAGTCCTACAGCTGTTCCTTACCCCACCCCGGAAGTCCAGCGGGAGCAGGAGCGGTACCCAGCGCCAAGCACTCTTCCAGCGCCACGTGGCGCAGCTCTGATCGACCCAGGATCAATTGGATTGATCTTTTTTTTTTTTTTTTTTTAAGGTGCAGTCTCGGAACGGCTGAGACTGCGTAAGGCGTAGCTAAGCTTGTACTTCCACAAAATAATTTGTCAGGCCCCACTGTAGAAACCTAATGACGGCTGTAATTTATTGCTGACAGACGATATTTATCACCGCAGCATCCCCTCTTTCTCTTTCTCTGTCTCGTTAGGGATGGCATCAATAATGTTTATTGTAGCTTTTAATTTTTTATCGTTGGTATTCTTACCTGTGCTGATGATGGCTGGCTGGAGATGAGAAAAGGCGTTAGAGCAGACAGAGGCTTTGCTGGGTATTCAAGGGGAAGTGATGAATTTAGGAAATTCTCCCTGAATACTCACGCAGGGCGCACGTTGTGGCACAGCCACAGAGAGAGGTGGGAAAAAATGGGGGGGGTTCCTCCCAAAATCTTGCCCTCCCCTTTCTCCCGAGCCTGTTGAGCTGCGCAAGGTGTGCGGAGGATGCTCAGACCCGCGCCCGCCCCAGGAAAAACCCTACGCCGTGGGGTTTCCTCCAAATTACCCCCCCAAAAAGTGGTGTTCCTGCCCCAAAAACACGCCCGGCAGCTCCCGTGGTGGCGAGCGGCGGCATCCTCCGCAGCGTTTTCCACCCGGCATCTCTCTCTGCTCCATTTACAGACCATACCGCTGTGCCACCGAAACCACCTCCGAGTAAATGTTATTTACTTGGGTTTTTTTTTTCTGCACAATTTGCCATTGTCCCCTGCACTGAACGGAGCCCGATAGATGTTTGCATTTCGCACGCAGCCTCTTTTCACACCCATTAAGCGATGCCCTGGCTCAGCCCCGCTGGCAGTTTCTTCCCCGCAGGGGTGGGGGGGTGTTGTTTGATGCCTACGCTTGAATATCCAGGTGTTTGGAGTGACTGACACGGAAGATGCTCTCGTGAAAAAACACTTTTATCTTGGGCAGCACTTCACCGCTGAGCTCGAACCATCTCACACCTGATGCCAGGAAGGCCCTGGGAGCCCCGGCCATTCGCAGAGCCACGGGACGCCTACTTGTCTCCCTAAAAATAGCTGGAATCCCCCCTACTTTGCCATTATTCCTGGCGTTTTTTTACACTTTTACTAATCCCTGAGAGACTGGGGTTTGAAGCCCTCCAAACTGCCAGGGCCAACGGTTCCCAAAGGGGATTCTATGTATTTTTTCCCCTCTTCCCAGACATGAATAATTACCAACCCACTGGTTATTTTAGCATCATTACGGGAGCCTCTCAGACTAGCTGGTCATTTACAGATTAGATAGACGTTGCTTACATTGTTCATAGCTGATTACGGGATTGACAGTTTGGCTTTCACCCAAATTTCCGAGTCCCAATTTAGCCTAATTGGGACTGAGTGGCAGAGCAGGGTGGGGGGAAGGGGACAGTGACTGCTGCCGATTTAGTTAACGCTGATTTTATTGATTCCCTGAAAAGCCTCTGATGCTGCAGGTTACTCTTTATAGGGCAATAAAGTTTATAGTTTGGGTTGTCCTGGGGGAGTAACTTTGACGTGTCTCTAACTGTTCTCGGGTGATTGCAGAGGCCATTGCCAGCTCCAGCCTGTTTGCTGATGAATAATCAAAATCCAAGAAAAAAATAAAAAAAAAGCTGAAATTCGCTTCTTGTCTTGGAATCAAAATTCCAGAAAAGCAATGATGACCAAATTAAAAAGTAATCCCTCCCACATGTAGGGGTTTACTGCTTTAAAAAAGCCCTTTTAACTATTCTATTCTATTCTATTCTATTCTATTCTATTCTATTCTATTCTATTCTATTCTATTCCGGTCTGGTCTGGTCTGGTCTATTCTATTCTATTCTATTCCATTCTATTCCATCCTAATTCTGTTCCATCCCATTCTATTCATGTCCCACCCCACCTTCTATTTAATTCTTCTCTTTCTTTCATATATTATCCTACAAAATGCTGGCATTTATGATGGGCACCCTCAATATGTTTGTAGCCTTTCCTATGTTCATTTTCGCAATCCCTCTCTGGTGTAGGCTGGGATTGGTACCTCTAAAAGCACAAAAAGATCAAGTGATTGATTTGTCCAAAGCAGTAAAATAAAAATCCATGGCAGGAACGAGATAGATTCTGGATCCTCAACTGCCAGCACGAGTGATGGACCACTGAAATTCCGGTCAGATCTGCTGGCCCTGCTGCTAAAATGCTAATTAAAAAAATACTTGCCCCAAAGCAAAGGCTGGGAAGAGCGGAGGAGCCTTCAGCAGGGCACAGGGAAGCCGCCGCCACGTGCACAGATGTGAAAGCAGCACGGCCACCGAGCGAAGGCAAATATTGAGACAAATTCCAAGCAGGTACAGGTGGGTTTCAATCTGCAGCCCCAGCAACCTGAGTAATTGCAAGCTGGGAGGCTGGGGGCATTCCTGGAGGGGCCTGAGGGCTCTTTTTTTCCCCTCCCAACCCCTTCACTCCTTCCCTCTGACCGCTGAATTCTCTCTAATGTACTGGCAGAGCTCCGGTTCCTAGTCCTGTGGCTTTGAGCTCATTTGTCAAACCCAGAGATCTTTATGAAAGGCTGTTAGCAGAGCATTTACTTCCCATTTCTCATCCTACGCTGTCATCACCTTCCAAGATTAATTAAGGAAAAAAGAAAAGACATCTTGTCTTTCTTTTGTTTCCCCCTTCCTTGACTTTTCTTTTTTCTTCTTTTTTTCCACAGCCCCTTTCTCTCCATTCATGCCCTGAATGCTGCTGGGGAGCAAAACAAGCAAAACTCAATACTTTCCTCTTCCCTCTTGTGGATAATAGATCAATTTTTTTTTTTTTTTTGCCTCTCTGTAAGTGGAAGTGGTTGGGTGAGCTTTGTCCTGAACATCAATTCTCTCTCGCACGGCCTCAGCTGCTAAAGCTAAGCCAGGAAAGATCCCAAATCCATTGACTTATGATTGCTTTAAGTGCCCGCTTCAGACTTACAGCCCCAATCCCAGAGGTCGTCCGTCCCTGAATCGCTTCCAGGGTCGCACGGTGCTATCCATCTCGCTCACCGCGGGGTAATTAGGTGCTTTTGTTCAGGCACGGGTTCATATTCCTTTTCCTTGTACCTTTTGCCTCTATTAGGAACCACAACCCACGGTTTTCATGGTGCCACGGCTTTTTTTTCCACGGCCCCCTCTGCCCAAAATCCCACACAGAGTGCTGTGCTTCTGTAGCTCGGGCTATTTGCTCTGCTCCTGAGCCTGCCCTGCTCCCACCTGTGCGAGTGAATTATACTTAAAATAATCCAGTGCTGCCCCTTGCCCTCCCACCGTCCCAGCCCCGCTCCCTCGGTCCCCCTCTGTCCCCACGCTGCCCGAGCTCCCCTCAGGGCATCTCCAGTAACCTCTGTCTCAGGTGATTCCTTTTCACCCTTTTATTCAGAATCGCGTCTTCTTACCCAGAGGTTTATTTTACAGCTTGACCATCCTCGCCAGCTCTGCCTCTCCCTCCCCAGTCTGACCAGTTCACCCAGTGGCTGGCTGTGCCTGACCCAGGGGATGGCACTACGGCTCCCGCTTTGCTGGCAGGCAGAGGGAGATGCCTCCTCAGGCACCCATCATCACCCACCCCCCCCAAAAAAATGGATGTGAACTTGAGGAGAGGCAGGGAAAACGCCTGTCAGTCGGCATTTGCCTCCCTCAGGTACGTGCCACCCGCTCCCCGGCGCATTCCCATCCCTGGCATTTTGCCTCGCAGATGTGAGTCAGCCCAAAGAGGAGGAAAAATAATGAGCTCAGACCCTGTCTTTCCAATGGTGGCTCCCAAACGCTGTCCTCGCCGATGCGTGTGACGGCAGGACACCATCCCTCCTCCCTGCGGCACCGTCCCCGTGTCACAAGAGCTGCCACATCATCCCAACGGTGCCTGTGGCTCCCTGTGGGAACCCCCGGGGAACAGAGGGCATGGGAGAGGGTGGAAAAAAAGTTTTCCTTTCTCCTTGCTTTCCCAGCCACACTCATCCCAACCAACCAAAGCCTCTCCCCGACTTCCCTGGATTTGGGACCCAGCCCCGAGTTAGCGCAAGTTCAGCCCCGTGGTTTTGGTTTTTTTTTTTTTTTTTTTTGAAGCCATCAATCATCTCTATAACCCCAAGCCACACGCGGAATGAAGACGTGAGGCAGCGGATCCTCGGCTGATGTAAATCAATACGGATCTCCCATCGTCGGCGGAGTTCGACTTACAACCAGCCGGGGAGGTAACCCAAAATGCTGCTCGTTGGAGCAAAAGGAATTTCTGCAGTAATTAGATCTGGAGCGTGATTACCCAAAGGGAAACGAAAAACAAATGTGGGTGACAGATATTTCCAGGATAACTGCAGTTATTAATGCTTTTCTCTACCAGTGACAGGCACAAGGGATTAGTATTGCCTGAAAAAGTCTGGTTTACTGTGGGAAAATATGAGGGCTGGAAATGAAGCAAGTAGAAGGCCATATGCTGCTCGGTGTGCTTGTGGGGTCCTGGGAGGATAGCTTTAGCCAAAACAACAAAAGGCAAATATGTGAGGCATATGTGAGAAGAAACAGGAACCTGTTGCTTCTAAGTTTCCAGTTTAAAAATGAAAAAAAAAAAATTAAAAAGGAAAAATTAGGAACCTGTTATTCTCAGTTGCACAAGTTCACCCTGAATTGGTGACCCTATTTGTGAGCGCCCCAGCGCTGCTGAGCACATCCCAGAGCTGGGGCTTGGGATAAGCCTTTTCAGTTTCAAGCCTTGCCTTCCTACTGCCTTGTGTTATTTGGGTGGTAGCGTGAAACCCCAGCGTGAAACCCCCTCCCATACTTGTGCCCGCAGAGCTCAGCGGGCAGGAGATGTCCATCACCAGAGATGTCCACCACTGGAGATGTCCACCACCGGCGATGTCCATCACCTTGCAGGCGGTGGGGCAGCACCAAGCTGCCACAGAGACCCTCCATCCCCAGCATATTCCTGCCAGAGATCTCCTCCTTCGAGCATGGGAACAGCAAGAAAGCTCATGAGCTGGCCCGTGTCCTTGCCACACAGCTTGGGCAACCAACCACCAGCTCCAAGAGGGACCCAGCATGGCCAAGAGCTGCGTGTGGGCTGCTAAGAGGATGGGAATAGGCTAATCCACCCTATGGTCTGCTTTGGGGCACGTGCACTTGGAAACGTCCATCTCTGCTCCAAGAGCATCACTCAGCACGTCTGGCTACCGCAAACCAGATGTGCTCACTCAAAAACATCTAATTCTCTTTTTTTTTTTAAGAAAAAGTTTGCAAGGAAGTAGAGCTAAAAAAACTCCATTGAAATGACAGCAAGGAAGCAAGGAATTTTTTTTTCTTTTAAATATAAGAAGTGCTGACATCCGGGGAATAACAAAATTAATTTCTAACAGGGTTGCTTGTCAAGAAGCATAATTGGAAGCAAACAGTTTGTTTTCTGGAGTCTGCCCTGGACTGTGCTCTCCACGGGTGCTGGAAATAGCCTGGCAGAGGGTCCCCCCAGCCCATGGCCCCATCTCTGCCTGCAGCCAGATGCTTCAGGGCAAGCTGAAGACCTTTACAGCAGGCAGCTGTGTGATAACCTGTCCACATTTAAGCTAAAAATCAGGTATTTAATAGACCATCCAAAATGCATGACACCATCAGGGCTCCTAACCACGATCAGTCTTCTTACCTGCTGAAAAGCCACTTATGTCTTCATTTCTCCTTTGGTAGATGATTTGGTAGGATGGGCAGCTCCACAGCTGGGGTACGTAGACGTGATTCTGCTGAGGCCGGTCTACCTCATGTTTAAAGCACAGCAAGGGCCCATCTGCATCCATCCTTTGGCTGGCAAGTTGTAAAACATCCCATCATCAGTTCAGAGGGGTGGACACCCATCGCCTGGCTGATGAGATGACAAGAAGGTGTGAGAAGTTACCAGGGGAGGTGGGAAAGTGCCACAGCTCGGGGCAGCATCAGCATTTCGAATGCTGCCAAATTTAGAAATAAGAGGGAGGGAACATCCCGGTGTGCTTGGCGGGTGGTAGCTGCTGCCAAAAATACTTGAGTTGGGTGATCCTTGAGAGCAATACCTAATAACTGGCATCATTTACCCTGCCCTTGGATTTTCCACCCCCGATGGTACCAGTACCACCACCCCTAGCAGAGAGCCCCACCTGCTACAGCATCTCATTCCGCAGGATGTCCGCTGTGTTCCAGCTTTGGAGGTATTTAAGGATGATCTGGCTTTTTGAAAGATGAAATCACAGTCCGACACAAACTGACTTTTGCTGTTGATGCTCTGGTTCTCCGCAGGACGCCTGGTCTGGAAAGAAGGGGAAGGGGGACCAGTGGTTCCTCACCTGGCAGCTGGGTCAGCTTTCCCAAGGTCTCCTGGATGAGATGGTGGTTTTTAAGAGTGACACTTACCTCCCCTCTGTACTCCAAATGAGCCTTGAAACATCCCTCCAGGTACCTGGGAAGCACCAAAGTCTGGGCTGAGAGAGAAGTGCTGCCTCCTCCTCCTCCAAGACATAGTCAGTAGAAGCCAAACGTCTCCCAAGCAATAATCAGAAATTCACATAAACACTAAAACCACAATGCTGAGAAGGAGAAAAAGAACTCCCTTTTCCCAATCTGTGAACTGCTTTTGCTCATGGTTGAAAAAATCCCCCCCCAGTCATTACCTATTACACTGAACAGGGGGATTTCCTCCCCACCTCCTTCAGAAAATCATGACTTTTCTCTTTGACCTGAAAACTGAAAGTCTTTGGCCAAAAGACTTGGTGGGTGCAAACTCCTGGAACTCTGATCCAGCGTGGCTCTTCTTTGCCTAAAACAATAAAAAATCCTCCCCAAACCCTTCCATAGCCCAAGACACAGATGAAGAAAACTCAGTCAGCTGGAAAGATGCATCCCAGGTAAGAGCTCCTGGATCCCTCCCCATGGGAAAGCCAGAGATTTATTTAAAGATAGGACTGAATTGCAACAGACGCCGGGGAAAATGTCAAAATATTCCACAAGTAGGAAGAGGAAGGAATACAATTGTCCCTGAAGCCTGTGCATAATGAATAATTTATAGCCTGGGCCAAGCAAAAGTCCTAATAGAGCAAATCCAAGCAAAGCACTGCTCCATGGGTGTTTGCAGAGGGTGACAGCATCTCGTGCCTTGGCCAAAACCTCTTCAACCAGTGTAAACTGTGGGCTGATAGGGCAGGTAGCGAAGAAAAATATAACATATTTCTCTAAAACAACGAGGAGGGAGAGTGGGAAAGAGGTAGATGTGCCCTCCCTTGAACGTGGTCATCTGGCATCTTGAGTGGAGGAGTTATAGGAGAGACTGGTGCTGCTGGTGCCAATCTCCCTCTGAAATACAAGGGAACCACGGTGGCGAATTTAGGCTTAAAACCTCCTTTTTGAATGGCCGAAGTGAGATGAATGACCACCCCGCTGCGTGCTGCGTGAATGATTTGCAGCAGAGCAGAAGGATATGATGAATTAAAGTCTTTGAAGATTCCTGCTTGAAACCATCCGAGAACCGCTTTCCCACAGAGCTACCTTCTCGCGGAGGACAGCAGCATTTACAATTTGTTTTCAAATCACAACTGAAACCTAGAATTAAATTTTGCCGCATATAGACTTGTATAATCCTGCCAGTTCCCGTTATAATGCCTTTATTTATCATCTCTCTCCTAAACACAAATGTGAGATAACTTCAACAGGCCAAGTAGTTTTGTGCAGTTGGCCAAGACTGTCACTTTCAAAAATACTTCAAAAAATACTTAAATTGAGGGGGAAAAGAAATATGCAGAAAGTTCTCTAAAAAGGGACAGAGTAATTTTAGAAATCAATTTCAGAACTGGCTGGATTCTGAAACTGTCTGACACTAAAAACAGAGAGAAACAGATGATTTTTTTTTTTTTTCACCCCCCTTATTTTCCTCTTTTTTTTTTTTTTTTTTTTTTTTTTTTTTTTGTGTGCTCCTCACATTGGGGTCACTTCTAAGTTTACATCCAGCCCACGAGCCTGCGTGCAAGTAAACATTATTTTTGCTGTTTTTCTCGGCTAACTGACAGCCCTGGGCGGCATCCAAGCACAACCACGACAGACTCTACTAGAGCCAAAAGCGAAGGCGAACACCAAAAAACGCCTCAGAGCAATGTCACCGCCGAAGGCGCATGGGATGGCCACCTGGATGTGGTCCCCGAGCCACAAAACCCTTGGAGGTTTCTCCTCTGGGATCCGGCAGGATGGAAGCCCTGGTCCAGGTGCCCGTCTCTGCTGGATAATAATACGTTTTGGGGTGGGCAAACTGGAAAACTGGCTCATGGTGAAGGAGCATCTGCCTTTTTTGCACCGTGTGCTGGTGGCACCGTATGGCTCCAACGCAGATGGATGCTGCTGCAGCACCACAACCCAAACCGGAGTCCCTGGGGCCAGTTGTGGGGAGGGGTGGTGGTGGAAATTTTTCAACCCTTTGACTTCAGCGATGAGGGTGACGATGACAAGAGTGGTGGCCAGGGTCTGGGCACAGCCAGGCTGCCTTGGCTTGTGGAAAGGTTTTTGCTTTAAACATACCGGCTGCTTGGCATTTGGGAGTAGTACAGCGTCGATCAAAGGCTGAATTAAAAAAAAGAAAAGGGGGAAAAAAAAAAAAAAAAAGGAGAAACCATGATGAATTCATCCTTCACTGTGGCATTAGCACAACCCCAGCCTCCCCGTCAGCGGTGAAAAATGCCTCCTCTCCCCCAACAATTACCTGCTTCGGCTCAACCCTTCGGCTCAAGCCCTTCCCTAAATGGCAGCGGCGTCCCCGCTGCCGCCCGGGCGCTCTGCCCGGGGCGGTGATGGATGAGCCCCGGCTCGGACCCGCCGCCGCTGCCATCTGCCGCCCCCGGCTCCCCCACACCCCGCCAACTGACACCCCCGTCCCTCTGCCGCGGGTCAAGGGCGAGCGGGGGAAATAAATAAAAATAAAATAGGGAAAAAAAAAACACAAACCCACCAAAAAAAAAAAACCAACAAAAAAACACGCAACCCAAGCAAGCGGCGGTGATAAAAGGCGCCTGGAAAAGCGTGAATTAGCCCAGGGAAGAGAGGAGATGAATGAAAAGGCGTAGGGCAGGGAGGAGAGGAGAAGATGAGAAGGCGGTAGGAGAGGAAGGGAGGGCCCCTGCCCAGACCCCTCGCTGCCGAGAGCGGGCACCCCTCTGCCCTTCATCAGGCTCCTGTCGGTTTGTTTGCTTCCCCACGGTGAGCTCTCTTTGCCAGGATGAGCAGGCTGCCCGGGCTCCCCCTGGCAAACGGAGCATGTCACAGAATCACAGAATCCCATAGGGTTGGAAGGGACCTCTGGAGATCATCTAGTCCAACCCCCTGCCAGAGCAGGGCCACCCAGAGCAGGTCCCACAGGAACGTGTCCAGGCGGGTTTGAATGTCTCCAGAGACTCCACCACCTCTCTGGGCAGCCTCTTCCACCCTCAAAGTGATGAAGTTCCTCCTCATGTTTAGATGGAACCTCTTATGTTCAAGCTTGTGCCCGTTCCCTCTTGTACAGAAGAGTACTCTTGTGTCCCTGCTCATCGCCCACCACGATCTACAAGGCATGGCAGAGCCATGGATTAAATTATTCAAATGGCAGTCGCCCACCGAGAACAAAATGAATGGAGGTGATTCCAGGAAGTTGAAGAAAACTTCTCCTCTGGCGCCAGGGTGACCAAAGGTGAAGGTGTCTTGGTAGCAGGAAGCCAAATGTCACCTCTGGATTTCTCTCGTGTTGCCTTCTCCTACAGGATGCACTAGGGTGCCTGAGGATGGGAAGCTTCACCTGGAAGAGTTTGGGAAGCCTTTGGAAACCTGCCTCCATCCTCAAGGAGAGGCCTCTGAGAAATCACTGCTTTGCTGATGGCTCTTCTCCAGGCCGGGTGGACCCACCTCCAGAGCAAGCCCAGAGGGACCTGGTTGTCCAAACCCCCCCAGTATTTTCAGGTTTATCCTATCTTTAAGACCTGGGCAACTCCGTTTTTGAGCAGGATCACTTTGGAGGGTAGTTGGTTATTTTCACTAAAAGCTCTGGATTAAATTTATAACGGCGCTAAACCCATTTCACTTCACGGGTTTGATCCCTGAGCCGCCGAGGTCAAATGAAGCTTTATGTTTGAGCTGAAATCCTTCTTCAGCCAGGATTTACAAGGAAAAAAAAAAAGACACACGACAGAGGAGAGGCTGGCACTTCTACAGATGCTCTGAAAACGCTCACACGAGCAGAACAGGCCCCACAAGAATTATTCCTCCCCGGCCAGCCACGCTGAACCCCAGGACACGTCCTTGCTCGTCTGCCACCTCAGCTTCTGACGCTGAGCAAATCTCACTCAGGGTCGTCAGAGATGGAGCGAACGCTGCACCAGGGCCACGAAACAGCCACCATCTCCCTTTAACACGTGAGATATTGTCTGTCTGGAGGCACGCTGGTTGTAAGGAAGATATAAACTCCACCACATCTCCCAGGGAGGCTGGAGAAAGACCGGGCCAGGATCACAGAATATTCATGGTTGGAAGGGACCTTTGAGACCATCGAGTCCAACCACAAAAAAAAAAAAAACAAAAAAAAAAAGCAATCTACACCCACCCACAGACAGACACAACCCAACAATCTCGGGCACTAGAGTATGCTCTGAAGAGCCACGTCTACACGTTTCTCAAATCCCTCCAGGAATGGTGACTCCACCACCTCCCTGGGCAGGCTGTTCCAGTCCATGACCACTCTCTGAGTAGAGTAATTCTTCCCAGTATCTAATCTAAACCTCCCCTGCCCCAACTTCAGACCATTTCCTCTGCTCCTGGCATTATTCCCTTGGGAGAAGAGGCCAACCCCCACCTCTCTACACCCTCCTTTCAGGGAGTTGTAGAGGGCAATGAGGTCTCCCCTCAGCCTCCTCTTCTCCAAACTGAACACCCCCAGTTCCCTCAGCCTCTCCTCGTAGGACTTGTTCTCCAGACCCCTCCCCAGCTTGGTGGCTCTCCTCTGGACACGCTCCAGCCCCTCAATGTCCTTCTTGTGGTGAGGGGCCCAGAACTGAACACAGCCCTCGAGGTGGGGCCTCACTGGTTCCCAGTACAGGGGGACCATCGCTGCTCTGCTCCTGCTGGCCACGCTGGTCCTGACACAGGCCAGGATGCTGTTGGCCTTCTTGGCCACGTGGACACACTGCTGGCTCCTGTTCAGCTGGTGTCCACCAACACCCCCAGCTCCTTTTCTGCCGGGCAGCTCCAGCCGCTCTGCCCCCAGCCTGTAGCGCTGCCTGGGGTTGTTGTGACCGAAACGCAGGACCTGGCACTTGGCCTTATTGAACCTCATCCCATTGGCCGTGGTCCATTGATCCAACCTGTCCAGATCCCTCTGTAGAGCCTTATTCCTCTGTAGAGCCTTAGGTCTTGCTTGGGAGCAAGTGGGCTTCTCTGTTGGGATGAGACCAAGAACCAGCAGCAACGAATAATCCTTTATTAAGACCAGTGGAGGAAACGACAGCAAAAAAACCCTAAACTTTCCCCAACATAAGGCTATTAATGCAGCAACAATTACCTAAGCGAGGATCCCAATTAGCAGAGTTAGTCCTTTTTGTGGGTGGGTTTCCTCTCCATTCCTTCCATTTAGAAACGGGTTTAGCAATAATGCTACAGAGGAGGCTTTCGAAGGCGCATTTGGCTCCTGCGAGGTCAGTACTGGGGGTGGCCTTATTTCTTTTGAGGAGAAATACTGGTGGAAGAAAAATAGGGGTTAGTCACAATCACAGTGTATTTATTTTTTTTTTTCTCAGAAAGTGCTAATTTGGGAACAACGCGTTAAGGGACAGGAATTTTTCACTCCCAAAAGCAACATTTTGGAAAAACACATTCTTCCTGAAGTTTCATGGGTTCCGAGTACTTTTTCTCTGGAAAGGATGAGTGTTGTGATGGACAAAAGTTTGGAGGTCAAAGAGAAAACGGTGGCAACAAGGAGAAAAAAGGCATTTCCATGTTACTCTGGCTTTTAACGCCTCCTAATTTTTGCAAGCCACCTTAACGCTTGTAAGCTAAAATATTAATTTTAAAATAGAGAAAACGTTCTCCCCCTCCTTCCGCCGCTTCTCCCAGTCCTTTTCTCACACGTTTTTCTCTAATGGAAAGAGCTGAATAATGTAATTTGACGTTTTGGGATATATTCCCTGCAGGAACTACAGAAATGCCACCTGCTACCTGCATGCTAGATTTGATCACAAATCAACAGCGCCCAAGTATTTTAATGGCCAAGAAATGCCTGGCCACTGATGACAATACCTCCTCCACCACGCAGCCTAGGTCCTTCTGTAAATGCCAAACGCTGCCTCGCTATTTGTATCGCTCTTAATTGCACCTCCTTAATTACAAGAAGAGAAATCGTTAATTATATTCAGTGAAAAGATCTCCAAACCCTGGCACTCCAGGCTTGGCTCTTTTGCAAGTGTAGAATCATCCTTGGGAAGGAGGATTGAGCTGCTCTGGGCCCAAGCTCCTCTTCGTTCATGCCCATGGTAGAAGACTTCTCCTTCCCTGACTCCTGACACCATGTGCTGCTTCTGAAGCAACCGAGCAGGAGGAGCTCAAGTCTTCTGCTGCACCCAGCTTGCCAAAAGCCAAGCCAGGAGAACATGAGCACTGCTGACCAGGACCCTGGGGGCTGCAGGTTCTCCTAAGGCTGGCTCCAGAAGTCCTGCTGTCATGTGTGGTATTGGGATAAATGCT
Source organism: Calidris pygmaea (assembly GCA_003697955.1). Classification (NCBI taxonomy): domain Eukaryota; kingdom Metazoa; phylum Chordata; class Aves; order Charadriiformes; family Scolopacidae; genus Calidris; species Calidris pygmaea. Next base: position 409,602 of record QJSC01004037.1, read on the forward strand.
AACATTTCTCAGCTCCACCAAATAAAACACTGCAACTGGGAGAAAAGACTTTAAGGGACCTTGCATCAGGCTCTGCAACCAGCACCTTGTGCAGCCTTCCTCCCCAGGACAGCCTTACTGATGAACAGCCAGGCACCTCCTCACATCCCAGGAATGACAGGGAGGCATTTCTGAAGACTCCTAAAGCAATAAATCTGAAAGAACTGGGGTTGTTCAGCCTGGAGAAGAGAAGGCTCCAGGGAGACCTTATAGCAGCCTTCCAGTATCCGAAGGGGCTACAGGAGAGCTGGGGAGGGACTTTTTACAAGGGCATGTAGTGATAGGATGAGGGGGAACGGCTTTAAATTGGAAGAGGGGAGGTTTAGCTGAGATCTCAGGAAGAAATTCTTTGGTGTGAGGGTGGTGAGAGCCTGGCCCAGGTTCCTAGAGAAGCTGTGGCTGCCCCATCCCTGGAGGGGTTCAAGGCCAGGCTGGAGGGGGCTTGGAGCAACCTGCTCTGGTGGGAGGTGTTGTGGCCAGGGCAGGGGGTTGGACTGGATGGTCTTTAAGGTCCCTTCCAACTCCCATTCCATAATTCTCTGATTCTATATCCTCTTCCTTCAGGCATTGCTCTGACCAGTGTTCACAGATATGGGGGGGAAAAAAAAGATCCAACCTACAACTTCCTAGCTAAATACAGTGACAGGAAGGATGCTAACACATCACAGAATGTGACAAAGAGGGAACACAAGACTTCTGTGTTTCCAGGAACTCGCTTAACTTGTATATTAAGCTGTTTAAAAACCAGGTTAAGGTCCAGACCTCTGCTGGCTGCATTGCTCTCAAGAAACCAGAGGTGAAGCGGTTGGGTACTCACCTGACTCTTGTACCAGGCTACGAAGCCAGTGGCCACACTGCTGAGCTGAGAAGCCACTCCATCAGCGAGTTCCCCCACCACACGCTGTCCTTTCTGTACCTTCACTGGGTTATGACATAAATGAACCTGCACTGAAATAAGAAAATTTCAATTATTTTGCTCAAGCAGCCAAGCGACCACAACCTTGCTGCTGCATGGCTTAGAAGAAGATTAGGTTCAGCTTCCAAGGGTTCAAACTAGAAAAGAAAACAAACAAAAAAAAGAATTAATTTGGTAACATTGGCTTAAGCCCTGGTCTCAAACTTAGAAAAGGGATGCTCCAAGGCAGCAGACCCACCACATCTTTGGTTTCCAGCATCTCTCCGTTACCCCGCTTCTCTGAGGACCAAAAGCAGCGAGAGGCCCTGAATGTATCTCACAGTGCCCAAGGGCTCTTCTGACATTGGGAGAGGAGCATCTTGACCGACTTCAGGCCAAGCTGTATTGTAAACAGCGCCAGAACCATTCACAAGACTTCAAAGTTTCCACATGATTATGTGAGCAAATATTTGGAGTGGAAGTGCTGTTAGTCATTATTTGCAGTTCATTTTCTCTTATTTGTTCTCTGTCTTTTAAATAATAAAACAGAGAAAGCCAAGATGACAGCTCACAGTGTTCACATCCAGGAGCAGAAACGCCACCTGGGTTTTTTTTTGGGGTGGGGGAGCAAACACCTTGGTTGCACACAACTGGGCTCTGCCGTTCCCTGGGAGATGCCACAGCCTGTGCTGGGGAGGAATTTAGCCCCTTGCTTGGAGCCACGCTGCTGGGTACCTCCACAGCTGTGGGATCGACAAGTCCTGAGCATCTACCATGAAAACTCCTGGCCTGGCTGTGCTGAGAGCACAGAGTTTTTCTGGATTTACACCCCAGGGCTGTGGAAACACACCAATTCCTTGTGTTTCCAGGCCTCCCTGGATCTAGGGGTTTCCCTGCTTCACTGATGTTTGGCACCCAATTTACTCGAGCTCAAGGCTTAGCACCGTGAATGCTGTCAGGAGGCAGCGTCGGTACCTGCAGCGGGGAATCCTGCAGCAGAGGACAGGGCGGGGGGCTGCAGAACCAGCCCCAAAACATCTTCACCAAGGAAGGGTTTACACCTGCTTGTGTAAGCCCAAAGCTCCCTGGGCACAGAGGAGCTATTCAATAGCTCCGTGGTAATGCCAGGGACCAATAGAGGTTAGGGGTGGACCTGCTGGAAAGCACGCCTGAGGAGAAGGATCTTGGGGTCCTAGTGGACAGTAAACTCTCCATGAGCCAGCAATGTGCCCTTGTGGCCAAGAGGGCCAATGGGATCCTGGGCTGCGTAAGGAAGAGTGGGGCCAGTAGGTGGAGGGAGGTCATTCTCCCCCTCTGCTCTGCACTGGGGAGGCCACAACTGGAATCCTGCCTCCAGTGCTGGGCTCCCCAGTTCAAGAGAGACAGGGAACTGCTGGAGAGAGTCCAGCGTAGGGCAACAAAGATGATGGAGAGATTGGAGCATCTCCCTTATGAGAAAAGGCTCAAAGAGCTGGGGCTCTTTAGCCTCGAGAAGAGAAGGCTGAGGGGAGACCTTACTCATGCTGACAAGGATCTAAAGGGTGGGTTGAAGGAGGATGGAGCCAGACTCTTTTCAGGGGTTCCCAGTGACAGGACGAGGGGCAACGGGCACAAGCTGGACCATGGGAAGTTCCACTCCAATCTGAGGAAGAACTTCTTTGGAGTCAGGGTGGCAGAGCCCTGGAAGAGGCTGCCTAAGGGAGGATGTGGAGTCCCCTTCTCTGGAGATCTTCAAGCCCCTCCTGGATGCTCCTGAGTGATGTGCTCTGGGCAGCCCTGCTTTGGCAGGGGAGTTGGACTGTATGATCTCTAGAAGGTCCCTTCCAACTCTGACAACCTCACACCTTGCTCCCAGGACACATATGGGTAAGAGCTGGCTCCTTCCAAAAGGATGTCATGTATACCCAAGAAAACCTAAACAGAAAAGTCAGTTTAACTTGTGTTTAGGTTTATGGAAGCATTTCAATTTTAAGAGAAACCCCCTAAAGCAGAACATCTCCCCAAAAAGCGGAAGTGTCTCAGGGTGGACGTTTCTTCTCTGGCAGCAGCCAGCAGCTCCCTTGGACTCCAGCCCACAGGGGAGATCTGACATCCGGATCTCCACCAAAACCCTCCCGAATCATCACATCCAACCCCTCCCATCCCCAGTGAGGCATTTTTGGCTCTACATGGTCACTTGTAGAGGCAGAGAAAGGATCTTGTTTCTGCAGCCAGCGTAGACTCATGGCAAACGCTCGTGTCGAGAACAAATAGGCCTTTTTGGAGAAACGATTTCAGGCCTCCTTATTGACAAGGCAAAGAGAAAAATCCCAAACTGGTAGAAACACTTGGCCCAACAGAAATAAAGCTAATGTAATATGGCAATATCCCAACCAGCCTCTGTTTACCAGATAGTCTCTCCTCTGAGTCATGCATTGATGTGACTATTAACAATGCAGTGTTATAAAAATCCATCCTTGTAGGAGGAAGGATGCTGTCAAGACTCAAGCAATTTCATGTTTGCAGTGAAATATGAGTAACATTTGTGTTGTGTTTTCAATTCCTCTTTTCAGGTTATTTTTCCTTTCCACTTTAATAATAATCTTTATGCCTAAAAATAGCATCTCGCGTCGCCAACTGGAGTGACCTTTTGTATTACGTGGGGATTAGCAAGAAATATGCGACTTGTTCAGTCTATAGTTGACAATAAGCACTGCGGCCTTCACCAGTTTAAGCTGCTCTCCATTATTTCGGGTTTGCTCATGGGGAAACCGAGGCAGAGGGCACGAAAACCACTTACTTGGCACTGTCGCCAGGCCAGGTTCTGGGGATGCTATGTCTTCCCTGGAAACAAAAATCTGAGAGTCATGAAAAACATAATTCACTTAATCAGTAGCGTTTTTTAGTTTTACCCCCCTCCTCCCCTGCCCCAAAATAGTGAAAATCATTTCTCTGGAAAGAGACGCTTCTCTTTCGTATTTCAATTTTAATATTAGAAAAACGCCTGTTTCTTTAGAAAGCCACACTTTGTCATTTCGAATGGTTAAGAGTTAGAAGGGGACCTTAAAGATCATTGTGATCATTCCAACCCTCCTGTCCTGGATTTTTGGTCGCCGCCACGGGCTTTGGTGGAGCACCAACAAAACATTTTTCATCTCAGGTTTCATATTTGGTTCCAACTGGGACATTTCCTGTTTTAGCTGCCACAAGATTCCCTCTTAATTTTGTACTTTCTGAGAGCATTTGAATTCAGTGGGGACTACAGCATAAGGTAACACTTGACTTTAATATTAATAGCTACTTTTTATTCTGGAGTTATCTGGCTATAGTTTAGAGAAGATATTCTCCATGGTAAAGTCCTCGTGCCTTGTTTTACAATGGATTCCTGGAATATTTCAGTATTCCCATTTCCTTGGACTCCCTCTTCCGAGAACCCAAGTTAATATTTCCCAAACTCCTATAGGAACCACCTCGCAATTTCAGGCAGGACAATTTCCCTGGCCCGAGCTACGAAGTGTCCCAATGCCCTCCCCTCAAAAAAAGACAAAGTGGTGCCACAATAAACATGTAAATCTTTTAAAGAGGAAATACTCCATTTACCCACCTATCAGGGCTGACAGAGACAGGGAGAAAAGCAAGTTCCGTTTTACAGCTGCAATCTCACTCAAGCCATTGCTTCTCAGAAGTCCTCCTCTATGCAGGGAGCTCCCATTGTTCTTGCTGTAGGGCCATCCTTGAAATAAATGGTACCCATAGAAAGCTCGTAGGTCCTCCAGGCTGCAGCCAAACGGGAGAGAGCAACCCAGTAACAACAGCCCTACAGGAGGAAACGGGCACCTTGGTGTGATAAACCGAGGAGAAGGAGAAGGGAGAAGAGAAGGAGGGAGAAGAAGAGAAGGAGGGAGAAGAAGAGAAGGAGGGAGAAGAAGAGAAGGAGGGAGAAGAAGAGAAGGAGGGAGAAGAAGAGAAGGAGGGAGAAGAAGAGAAGGAGGGAGAAGAAGAGAAGGAGGGAGGGGAGAAGGTAGTGCTGCTCCCAAGAGCTCAGAAATCTTCACTCAAGTCAGAAAAGCAAGGAGAGCAGCTTAAAAAAAAAAAAAAAGGGTGGGGGAGAGACAATTAAACAACAATTAAATGCTGCATCTTACCTGGGAATCTTTCGTGTCATTAGGGTGAATTTTGGTGATGCTTTCTTGCATTTTTGAACAGCCGCCATGGACGAGGAGTGTTGCAGATGAAAACAACTTTGCTCTCTTCTGTGCAGCTGAGCTCAGAAGCTGGGCATTACTATGAGAAGCGCTGCAGACAAGAAGGGCTGAGGTCACCAAGCAAGTCCACGGTGACGAGGCAAGTCCGAGGTCCAGCTCGGCGTTGAGTCTTCATGTCAGGGTTTGGATCAATGGGATTTGTGGCCACCACAGGTACGGCTGTAAGCAAGGACCCAAAACACCACTCCACTGTCTTCCACCCAAAGAAGGGCAAGGAAAAGAACCCACAGACAAACATCAAGTTCTTCCTCGTGTTGATCTAGCACCAATGGTAGAGTGGTCCTACAGGTGGGAGCAAAATGTCCACTTCTTTGTCTGTTCAGGTCGCATTTTTCCATCAGCATCCTGACATGGCCAGAAAGGTTTGAAAAGGCTGGTCCAGCTCCCATTGCTTCTCCTCTTCACCCACTGCACTCAGTTTTGGGCCCTGAGCTGACCATCCGGGGACTAGAGGAGGTCCAAGCCCCCAGTGCCCATGTCCTGCAGCCCTCAGAGAACCTCCTCGCTACTGGGGTAAACATTCCTTCATTAGGACAAGTGATCCATAGTCTCTCCATCAAGCCATCTTTGTGCAAGAAGCGCTTTAAAATCAAACAAACACATGCTTAAGAGTTTTCAGTCTGCTCTGTTGCCACCTTTCATCAAAGAAAAACTTTTTCTTCCAGCCTTTGAAATGGTTTTCCACCTGCTTGGCAAGACCTTGGGCTTGAGACAGACTGAAAAAAAAATTAAAAAAAGAACAGATATGGGGTTTTGGTGTTGGCTTTTTTTAATTTTTTTTTTTTTTAATTTAAAGAAAAGATCTTTCCCCTCAAGATTTTCTCACTTCTGATGGACTTCAGTTTTACAGCTCACTAGGACTGATCAGCATGGGCTGCCTGAGTTGGTTTTTAAGGCTAACTGGGTAACGTCAGCCCCTGTTTTACTGCCAACCTCCCCACCAGTCTGTGACAAAGGCTGTACTTGGAGTTGCGTATTTTCCACACATTCTTCCCAACTGCAGTCTCATGACTACACTAATACGACTTTTTTTAAGTATCTCCTACGTTGCTTGTAGAAATATGACGTGGATGAGAGTGCAGAAGCATGGTCCCACCACCCAGAGTGGTGAATCAACCGGCATACCCAGCCTTGCTGGGTACCGTATGCCAACCTGGAGTCAATCCTTCCATTCAAACAGGTTAGGGGTTGACCTGCTGGAGAGCAGCTCTGCAGAGAGGGACCTGGGAGTCCTGGTGGACAACAGGATGCCCATGAGCCAGCAATGGGCCCTGGTGGCCAAGAAGGCCAATAGCATCCTGGGGGGCATCAGGAAGAGTGTGACCAGCAGGTGGAGGGAGGTCATCCTGCCCCTCTGCTCTGCCCTGGGGAGGCCCCATCTGGAGCACTGGGTCCAGTTCTGGGCTCCCCAGTTCCAGAAGGACAGGGAACTGCTGGGGAGGGTACAGCAGAGGGCTACAAAGATGATGAGGGACCTGGAGCATCTCTCTGATGTGGAAAGACTGAGAGACCTGGGTCTTTTTAGTCTGGAGAAGACCGAGGGGGGGATCTCATCAATGCTGAACAATCTCTAAAGGGTGAGTGTGAGGAGGATGGGGCCAGACTCCTCTCAGTGGTGCCTGGTGACAGGACAAGGGACAACCCAGTGCCAGCAGCAACCTGGGCACCATGGGGACAAGTGCCCCAGCAGGGAAGAAACCGCCCCAGCCCGTCCTTACTCCTCCCAGGATTGCCTGACTCAGCTCCAAGCACTGCTCTAATTCAGAGGAGTATTTGCAGACCAGGCCTAGAGCAGGTTCCAGTGTGGCCCATATCCTCTTTCATCTCCTGGCACACATCCCCTCAGAAACCAACCTCAGGCTACACACGCCACCTGCTTGCACAGCATTAGGGCTGCTCCTTGAAGGGCCACCAGAAAGCCCTGGAGGCCACCACAGCCCATAGCTACGGTTAGTCATGGTGACACCAGTGGTTAAAAGTCACCTTTAATGACCAGATGTGAGACAGCCTCACAAGGTGCAGCCATGATACCTTCTACTCCACATCACTCCAATTTCCATGCAGTGGGATCTTAGCTCCTCACCTGCCTTTTTCTTTTGCAAACATGAACTTGTTTCCTTTACAAAATGGAGCAAGAGCCACTGGAGCTGGCAGACACCTATTTTCTTCCATGGGCAATGGGGATTCCTCCAAGCTTGTGTCTTAGCCTCTCTCATACCAAGCTAACATGAGAGCCCTCAAACTTCTCCTCCCTCCATCTCCCTTGCACAGCTCCATCCAGGCATTGGGATTTCCTGCCAGCCTTGGAGGAAACACCCCATGTCCCCTACATCTCCTTCGGATAGTGGGCCAGGAGGACCATGACGAAGAAGAGGTCCTAGGGAGAAAGTGGTTCTTCTAACATAGGCCTGTGAGGGCTTGTGGACCTCCTGTGAGGGCTGCTCCCCATCCCACCCTGCAGCCAGACCAGCATTGAAGCTGCACAGAAGCTGATTGCCTGCACTGACACAAGTGTTAATTTTTACCTATGTTAAATGCTTCTTTGAATAATTTATTGGTTATTTATTCTGCCTGATAGGAAGGTTAGACCATGCATTTAAATGGAAAAGCTCTTCGCAACAGCTACAGAAAATACCAGTAATTATTGCCACTTCTAGGCTGGACCAAGTTTTAAGACCAGGTTGATCAGGAAGATCTTGCTGTTTATCTCAGGTTGCACCAACCTTCATTTCTGCTGCTTTGCAGAGGGTTTCCCAGAACATCCCACGTTCCTCAATAACCTAAAGTGTCTCCTTCTCACCACCACTCCTACAGAGGTGGAAACGGCATCTCCACGCTTCAGTAAACACACCTGACTTGGAAAACTTCGAGACTAAGCCATGCCAACCTCTTCTCCTTCTCCCTCTCACAAGCTTTCAAGCTGCCCTGTTCTGAGTCAGGGCTGCTGCCGACATTCCCCATCTTCAAAACAGATGAACAGACAGTCACAAAAACAAGCAGGAGGATGAAAATGCTGTGAGGGAGATAACTGGACCTCAACGGACAGTGAAGGACCAAGGAGGCCTCCCCAGAGGTGGGGTCACTGCAGAAGGTCCCCAGATGTGCTTAGCTTTGGGCTACGATCAAAGCTGCAAAAATACATGACTATTTCGTTTTCCAACAGCACCCCTCCAAAAAATGATACTTTATTCCCTGTCAAAAATTAAAGTCACCTCCAAGTGTTGCTTTTTTTTCCTCACTAAAACCCACAGCATTTTCTGTTCCTTGAATTACCACATTTTAATCTGTTTTTTTCATGGTATTAGCAAGGTTTTGGCAGGACTATGATGGGGAAAAGACAGGGCCTAAAACAATCCACCACTGATGACAATCACTTTTGCTAGCTAGAAAGTAAGCTTTTTCAATCAAAGAGAAGTTTTGTGCTTCTCTGGTTGAATCCTGCCAGCTCCCCTCGTGGTGACGACACCAGCGTGTACATCTGCAGTGCAGATTTCTCCTGGGAGTTGTGTCAAAAGCCAGACTTGGGTGGGTTTGATCCCTCCAAAAAAAATAAAAAATAATAAAAAAAATTGTTTGTTGACTTAATAGCATCTGCTTTCCTCCTAAAATAATGTCTGCAGCAAAATGATCCTACTGGGGTCCATACAGAAGAGCAGCACCATATAATTAACTGGGATACAGTAGAGATATTGGGGACTCTGGGTGATGATACTGCAGAGCTGTTCTCTCATACAGGCAAACGGATCACTCCATTGTAATGGGAAAGACAAAGGGTATTTACTATTATTATGTTCTAGCAAGGCTTGGTTTAATACACAGCAGTGAATGGAAACCCACAAGTGAAATAAAAATCCTCTAATTCACATCCTCACTGTTAAAATTACAGATAAAAGTGTGATCTTGGGTGTACAAAAGCCAAGCAAAATAGCAGGATAGATAAAAATAATATATATATGGCTGAAATCCAAAGCACCTCAGACAAACCCTATTGGATGAAACAGTTTATCACGAAGGAGAGGGGGAGGCTGAATGAAGAGGCCACAGCAGAAGAGGATGAATGATTTTATGGGCTTCGATACTTAATGGTCCAACTGGAAATGACATGAAAGTCCGTGATTTTCAAGGTGACTGGTTCGAGGCACCTCAAACAGACCCTCTCTCTAGAAAAATCTCAGCCAGGCACTCTGAAGCTGTCCCCAGAGACCTGCCAAGCAGGACTGCATCAGGCCTCCGAGTTTGGCCCCAATCCAAGCTCTTTAGGCAAAGGCTGATCTTGGCAAAGTTTCTGCTCTTGTAGTTTGAATTCAAAGAGCTCCTTCATGCTTTCTGACCTGGGATTAGAAACCTTTTAATTCAAGAACTACTTATTGTTAATTTCTTTAGTCCCAGTTCTTAAGAATCTAGGGTGTTGTTTTGAATTTTTTTTTTTTTTTAAGTAAGTTTCTTTTATCTCTTTTACCTGGGAGAAATTCTACTTCTTCTGGTGTCATGAAACCAAAGGCATGAACAAAGCCCATTCTTACCTGCTGGGAGGACAGACCTGTCCTGCTCAGGAGTCCCACGCTGTGATTGCTCAGGTGGTGTCCACATTGGTGGTTTTTGGCTTGGATGCAACAAAGTCATTAGTGACTTCTGTCCTCTTTGCACCTCCAAGCTCCATCAGTTCGGCCATTGCAATTGCCACGATGAGGGTGGGCAGGCATGGCCCAGATACTCGCCATAAGGTGGTCCCCAACCCCACCTCACATGAGCCAGGCAGCAGCTATGAGCTCCCACCTTACTCCCAACTGACCTCTTCTCCTCCAGGAGAGCCAAGACACAGCAGAACCACCAAGACCCCCAGTAACAGACCCTGCTTTGACCCACCAGCAGCCGGTCTCCCTCAAGATGAAGTTCTGTAGAACTTAGCTTTGCTTTAACATAGCAGACAGACTCCAGGGCTAAGTGGGAGTCAGTCCTGGACCACCCTCTCTTCATGAAGGTTCACCATCATGAAGGTATGCCATACCTTCTTACCTAGGGGCCTTCAGCTTTCCAGACCTCAAATCCTTGGGTGCTCCGCTACCCTTGGGCAAGGCAGCAGGATTCCTGGCCTCATACAGCTCAGCAAAAAGACAGAAAAAAAAAAAATATCCAAAGCAGTATGATGGAAATGACTAGAAGGACCCTCCGGACTCCTCCAGGGCTTGCGAGTACTAATTGCCAGCAGTCCAATTACATTCACGTCTCTGATGGATTTAATTGCTGAGTTGCTGAAGAGAGAAGTGACCTATTATGGATCATTGTTTACAGCAAATTAGTTCAGAAATTCCCATCTTTCTGCCTGTCATGCTCAGAGGGCAAACTCCCTCAGCTCTGCCACCGAGCCAGCCAAGGACTTCACTGGCTCCAGCAGATGCAAGCTCATTCACGAGGAAAAGGACAAAGACACATCCAGGGCAGAAACACAAGCCTGGCTGTTCAGCAGAAGAAAGCTCTGAGATGAAAGGGGTCAGAGAGAGAAAGCAATAGCTCAGAGAGGGAAAAAAAAATATGCCCAAGGAAGAAAGCTGCAGAGGTTCTGCAGCAGCAGATGAGGGGGACTGACACAGAATAGCTCCAGCCAGCCCTGAGCTTAAATGGAGCTGGTGGAGCAGTGGGCAGAGGATGGTTGGGTGAAGGTCCCAGGTGAGGTTGCTCAGGGCAATTAACACCTACAGGGCCCTGATAGCTTCAGAGAGAGGGCGTTTGATTCTGGAGGAGTCTCTAAAGGAATGTGACAGCAGAAAGTCACAGGACCTCCCGACAGTTTGAAATCTTACAGTAAATAACAGGAATGGGGAGGGGTCATCTTCCTTTGCAGGACATACGTGGGGCTGGGCTGAAAAGATATTTAGAAGAATTTTGCATTTTTTTTAAATGGGGTAAAAATGCACTGGGGGAGGGCTCTAAACCCAAGTCAAGGCAGACTGAAGGTAGGGGCTGGTGGTTGCCCTCTCTCCCCTTTGTCGTGCTGGTGAGGTCTTTCAGAGGTGCTGTAGCTCATTCTGGTTCTTCTACTGGAGATCTTATGGTCTTCTAAGAGAGACCACTGGGTGGTCACAGCCCTCTTGGACTGGAAAGCAGGGCTCTCCCCTCCCTGGGTAGGGCAAGGTTGCGTGCTGCTCTCTGGGCCTGGTTGCTATTGTACATGGATAAATACAACCCGAGGACCACATTATCCAGACTGTTACCTAGAGATAAAAAGAATTAAAGCAGGGGACCGCAGGAAGCTTAAAAACAGGCCTGCCCTTGACTTGCGCAATATATTTCAACAGACCCATAAAAAGATCAAGGAATTCACTCAAGCATGAATAGATACAAGCATAAAAGAATGGCGGTATTATATTTATTATTAAAGCCCTTTTAAAGCCCCCTTATTGCAGATGGATTCTGAGCCTCTGGGGAAAGTCAGGGACAGGATATTTAGCAAAAATGTTATTAAAAATAGAAATTGTTTCCCATGACTTAACCTTATTGCCTAGGGGGAAATCACTTAGGTGATGTTATTGGAGAGTTTGCAGTTACGAGACCATGATTGCTATGGAAGACGATGCCCCAGGTTTCTGGAATAGCAGCAACTTTTCTGCTTCCAGGGAAGGAAACGTACCTGTGGCACCCCACCACATGCTGGCAGCCCCCCCCAAGACCGAGGGAGGCTTTTTCCTCCAGCCCACGTGCTTATTAACCAATCCACGGTCCCTTCTGCCACTCTCAGCTGCCAGAAGGAGCTCCTGAGGATGTGGTGCAACAAGCAGAGGGCATGAGGAACGCAATTCATCGCATCCTCACCCAGCAATTCATCCATTTATCATCATCATGTGTCAAGTCTGCAGCTCCAAGAGGCACCCAGTTCACCCTCCTTGGTCGGGAGGGACTTGGGACTGGTGGCCAAATGGTACCATGCATTGTCTAGGTTGGAAGGGACTTTTCAGATCATCTAGTCCAACCATCAACGTAACTCTGACAAACCATCATCACTAAACCTTGTCACTAAACACTACATCTACCCATCTTTTAAATACTTCCAGGGATGGTGACTCCACCACTTCCCTGGGCAGCCCATTCCAATGCTTAAAAACCCTTTCAGTGTCAACATTTTTCCTAATATCCATCCTAAACCTCCCCTGGAGCAACTTGAGGCCATTTCCTCCTGTCCCATCCCCTGTGACTCGTGAGAAGAGACCGACCCCCCCTGGCTACCCCCTCCTTTTAGGGAGTTGGAGAGAGCGAGAAGGTCTCCCCTCAGCCTCCTCTTCTCCAGGCTGAACACCCCCAGCGCCCTCAGCCTCTCCTCACAAGACTTGTGCTCCAGACACCTCATGGATGGTGCCATGGTTGGCTTGCTGCTCTCGTTCCAGCCCACCATTAATAACAGAAAGCTTTTTTCCTAAGTTTTCTTCAGAACTTGCAAAAAAGGTTCATTTATGACAAACGGGCACTTTCTTACAGAAAACCTCCTCTGCCCCACAGCCGTAGCCAAAGGCTGCTTGTCCAAGCAGCGTCAAGAGTGATCCCCCCCTGCAAAGATGGCCTGAAGCTCTTTGAGAAATACGGCTCCAGAGGCCAGGGAAATGCCAGGGGGATCGCTGAGCTGATCAGATTGTCTCCTGTCTCCCTCCTGGGACACATATCAAGGAAGATGGGCAAATATCAAACATTCATCACAGGCACTTGTCCCTTCAACAGCTGACATTGGTGCAGCAAAACAGTTTTTGATCACTTGAGCTTAATGTCACTGCAATCATTGCCTGGAATGTAATTTTGTCTTAAAAAAAAAAAAAAAAAAAAAAAAAAGAAGAGGGGAAGGAGAATAAAAAATGAGACTCAAAGGTCTCCGTGCTTCAGAAAAGCTGGCTCTGAAGTTCTGCTGTAAGCATCAGATCTCAGCAAATTCTGTAAACTGTCCCCCCCGCCCCCAACCTGTATTTGGACATTTTCCTCTTACTTAATGATATTCCATCAATTATATAACTTCACAGATACTAGAGATCAGTATTAGGGAGTTCAGCTTCATTATTAGAACAGTTATTGTCCTTCGGAGACTGAGCTAATGGCCATTTGTCTTCTTCAATTCAATTAACAACAATCCTCTCTGGACACCACGTAGGTTGCACTCAGTGACATGCCGCTACATCCCCTCCTCCATCAGGACATGACCCCCATCTCCGCAGACAAGATCTGGCTCCTCTCTCGCCAGCTGCACGCTATCCATTTTAGCAGCGCATCAGGAAACGGCACACTAAATTATCAAAGAACTAAACTGGGCAGGGCTTGAGCCACGAAAAATCCATTTATCGATGGCCATTCCTCCTCTGAAGTGCTCGAGTAGGTTGACAAGACAGAAACATGCCTTTCCCGACCAGCCAAGAAGACTCTTCCCAAGGAGGATAAGGTCATATCTTCCAGCAAAGGACGAAGGGTAGAAACTGAAGGTTGGAGTCAAACTGAGGGAAGAGTTCCAACATTTTTAAGAGAAAACAGAGCTTCCAGCTGCTCTGGCTTGTCACTTCTGTACGACTGTGGATCGTGGTACAATTATTTTTCCCTTATCCCTGGCCTCTGCTCCAAGTGCTCTTGTCATTAAGTTCAAGGAGCCTCCAGCAGGAGCTGTTACACCCAAGCATGTTCCTCCATGACCTTGCTGCCTTCCAGCACATGAATAATCCCCTCGCTTCCCCAGAGCAACGGCTTTTGCCTTTGCATCCTTGGCCTCTTCCCTTTCCACCTCCAACTCCACCGTTGCCCGGAGCTTTGCAGGAGTGGTGCTGGGTCAATTTTAGGATCCTTTGGGCTCCCTTGGAGACAGGACTGAGACTCTCCTGCTCCACGTGGTCACCAGGACATGAGCTGCTTGCCTCAGAAGCTTTCACAGCTGGTGACCAAAGCCTTACGAGCAGAGGGAGAGGTGATGGAGCCTGGAACATCGCAGGCAGCTCCTCCAGCAATCCCCAAGGAAGCTCTGCAGGGTTGGAGGCCAGCCCGCTGCCATAAATAAGACACCCTCTGCCCCTGGCATGTGGGGCAGTTTCTATGGAAAGCACTAATTGCTGGCAAATTGCTCTGGTACTAGAACCAAGCCTACACTGAGAAGGTGTGGGACTTGCTTATAATTTAGGGGTGTAGAGAGCAGGAGACTCACTGGGAGCCAGCAGGAAAGCTGGGGAGTCTCCTCACCAACCAGAGCCTGCAAACTTTTCCCTGAGAAGAGCTACCAGCGCAGGCAGAGACCTAAAGGGATGTGTCCTTGTGGGTGGGCTCTCTCCTTTGAAGTTTGTGCCGTGCCACCGGGCAGCTCCACCACACAGCTGGCCTGGCTGACCATTCCCCAATGAAGACCACCCCACCCTCGGCCTCCCCAAGGCTTGTTCCCTTGAAGGTCCACCCAAAAAAAGAGCGGTCGGTTTGTTATCGCGTCCTTCTGCTTTAACAAAAGCAAAATCCATCCTCGCTGCCCCTGGAACATCCCCGCGCTGCTGCCGCTGTAAGTAACAGTGATGGGATCACTGAGACGTAACAAGATTTATCACTTTCTCCTGAAGAACGATTGCCTGCTTGGTGTCCTCAGTAAATAATGTTCTGCCTGCATCATCTGGGGACATCATTAACCCAGGAGACAGTGACACCACTTAACCTTTCACGGGCTCGCTCCGCTCCCCAAAGCTGCCCGAGATGTACGGTTACTCGACGACTCCGTTCAGGGACGAAGTGAGGATGTGATGCCAAAATTCGCACCTGGGAAGAAGGAACACGGCGCCGGCGTTCGATGCCACGCAGGAGGCGACGCGGTACCGCGGAGCACCTACGAGCAGCTCCATGCTCCACCTGCCCTTGCAGCACAGCTTTTACTGGAGACCCACAGTAAGTCGGGGCTTGTCGGGCCACGATGGCTTCAGCAAGGTTATCGGAGTAGCAAGTCACAGACTCCAGCTGCTGGGCACAGGAGGGTGTTTCCCAACTCTCATCCATAGCCACGACCCCTCACGGGGCTGTGGACAAGCAGCGCTCTTCCCACCGAGTGCCCAGGATCTCCTCCTTTCCCCATCCAGAGGCATCTCGGTGGCTTCTTTGATGCAGGGCCCAGCCAGTCTGTTCTCTGAGCGTGCCAAGTGCTCAAGGCTTCGACTCATCTGGTGCTGCCTCCTCGCTACGCTTAATAGCTCCTGCCTGTTCCTTCCCTACCCCTATGGCCGAAACACTGGATTTATTAATGCATTTTTAATTAGCAAACTCAATCTCTCCGGGGGAAGGTGCCTTGCATCTTAACGACCTTCGCTTTGAACCTTCGCCAGAGAGAGACTTCATACCATCAATCTGCGTCTGCAACCAAGTTTCCTGATGACCCTCAAGTCACACGTTGAGCAGCCAGGGCAGGGGAGGTTGGTGTGGGTGAGGAACTTGCTAGGTGGATGTAGACCCAAGTATAGTCCGAGCTGGTGGGAAGTTATAAAACACTCATTTGCATATGAACAAGTCACAGAAATCTTACAAAGCCTCTGCACGGTTAAAGAAGTGCCGTGGGGAAGGCTCGCTGGAGCCCAGCGATGGGGTTCAGATGGTCCCAAGTGCTGGGGAGATATCTCAGTGCAGATACACCCGCAAAGTGTGCTGGGGACGGGCAGGGGACAGGAGCCAGCCCAACTGCACACACCAGCCCTCTTGTTCTCAGGGCCAAGGGAAGGACCACAGTTATTTCTCCTAGGAGCCTTGTTTCTGGCCAGTTCATGACCCAATTACTCACTGTGTATCTCCAGGAGGTGCCTTTTTGCAAGCCTTGTCTTGCCAGATCAGCTTGTAGCATTAGGGGCCAGCATAAAGACCTGTTTTTTTTTTCCCTAGGAGTTAGTGACATTTTAATCAACTCTTCCGGATAGAGTTACACATTTAAATGTTACGCTGTTCCCTTCAGATTTCCCCAGGCATTTCATGGTTTCAACATGGTTTCAGTGTTTTCTGTATTCCGTCAGTTCCAGGTCTCATTCCAGCCCAGCCGTTACAATTGAGCTGTTCCAGGCTCATCAGTGCTGCTGGAGACCATGGTCCTTAGAGCACCATCTCGGGGTCCACTTCCCACCTCTGGGAGGAGCAAGGGTTGGACCCCCATTTCCTCCTCCCTCCTGCTTTGGGAAGGGTTGGTAGGGGGGTGTCGGGGAGGGAAACCATCCACAGCTTCATGGTTTATTAACCACACAGACCTTCTATAGATCTATAGATCCAGACCTTCCAAAGGTTCAGCAGCCCTGGGTGCCCGGCGCCAGCTGCTCCTCTTGTCTTCTGGCTCCTCTGTCACACAAGCTGTTGGTGATGCCATTTGTCCCCATCCTCCTCTGGAACGCACATTCCCAATGGCACAGAATTCCCAAGAGCGGCTGTTGTCCCCCCCATCTCCTCCCCTAGCCTTATCCTCGAACACCACAATCTCTGGAGGAGCAGGAGGACCCAGCACGAAAATCCTTTCAGCCCAGAGAGTAGCAGATGCTAAATATTCACGCAGCTCTCGGCTGGCAGCGCCACGCTACACACGCAGGAGGTATTTATGCTCCGTTGAGTCTCCTGATGAGCATCCCATCCTCGGGGCTCCTTTGGGTCACCGTGCTGAGGCAGAAGCACCCCAGAACTGAGCAGGGCTGGTGCAAACATCAGCAGTAACCGCTGGATTAGAAACACACGTGAGGCTTGTTCCCACAGCAGGACATGGATGAATCCTTTCCTGCTTCTCCACCTACCCACATCCTCAACCTTCTGGGCAGCAGGAAGATGTGTTACTCCCTAACAAGTGGTGTTCCCCCGGGGTCAGTACTGGGTCCGTTCTTGTTCAACATATTCATCAATGACCTGAACGAAGGGATGGAATGTAGCCTCAGCAGGTTTGCTGACGACACAAAACTGGGAGGGGTGGCTGACACACCAGAAGGCTGCGCCACCATCACAGAATCACATGGGGTCAGAAGGGACCTCTGGAGATCATCTAGTCCAACCCCCTGCCAGAGCAGGTCCCACAGGAATGTGTCCAGGTGGGGTTTGAACGTCTCCAGAGACAGAGACTCCACCATCTCTCTGGGCAGCCTCTTCCAGGGCTCTGCCTCCCTCACAGGAAAGAAGGTCCTCCTCCATGTTTAGATGGAACTTCTTATATTAAAGTTTGTGCCCATTTCCTCTTGTCCTGTCACCGGGCACCACTGAAAAAAGACTGGCCCCATCCTCCTGACACCCACCCTTGAAGTATTTATAAGCATTGATCAGATCCCCCCTCAGTCTTCTTTTCTCCAGACTCAAAAGACCCAAGTCCCTCAGCCTCTCCTCATAAGGGAGATGCTCCAGGCCCCTCATCATCTGTTCATGAGTTCAAGATGTGTGCAGCTCTAAGGGGTGAGAGGTGCAGCCCCGACGGGCTGTCCCACCCCTGGGGTACCTCTCCCCAACACCCTGCTCCCACGGTTCCGAGCAGAGCTGTCTCACCTGCACCAGCTCCTTTGGCTTTCAGCGGGCCAACCTTCCCTTCCCACAGAGGGTTTTGGGCAACAGCTGCCATGGAGATGCCAGGGCAGCTCAGCGAAGAGCTTGCAAAGAGCCTTGGACCACGTCTCCCAAGCTGCCATGGTTTGCTTTGGAAGAAAATTCTCTCCCAGATACATATTTTGATGGGTCAGGCACTGCCCCGGTTTCCCTGCGGGTCGTCCAGTTCCTACTCAGTGGACAGACAGAGCAGACCAGCTTTTTGGGGAAAGGCAGACACGGGGAAGAGAGAGAGTTTCGGAAGCCTTTTCTCTCCCTTCTTCCTCCAGGCAAGAGGGAGCAATCGTTTCAGGCAGGTCGATCTCCTGGGCTGCTTTCACAGCCCCTCGTCAACCACGGGGATCTGCCATTGCTGCACGTCGCTCCTCCACCTTGCCCTCTGCAGTAATGTCACTCCTCCTCCACCTTGCCCTCTGCAGTAATGTCACTCCTCCTCCACCTTGCCCTCTGCAGTCATCAGCCTCATTTATCAGCAGCACCGCTGAAAGTGGTGCAAGGTGTAGTGTCCCCGCAGAGGCCACCGCCCTGGTGGGACTGCAAACCTCTATGGGGCAAGGCCAGGGTCCAGAGGCACCTTTCTTCTCCCTGTAAAACCCTGACGGCACACGGCAGCACTCTCAAAGCCTCCGAGAGGGAGCCATTTATTATCCCGCTTCCCCCTTAACGCAGCCCCCACCCTCCCGCATCCCCCAGCGCCGATAGCCAGCAGCAGTTCTTCTAATCCAATTTATCATCGGGTTGTTTCACCCAAGTCAGCAGATGCCCCCTCTGCTCCGGTTACTGACGGATCGATTTACGTCCAGGCCGCAGAGATGCCGTTTGCCAGGTCTCGGAGTTTCAATTCCCCCTCCTGTCTCAGCGAGACGTGGGAAAAGGGGAGGGCGAAGCCCAGGGGAACAGCAAAGTGCCAGAGGCAGCCGAGCGCCCTGCAAGGGGCTGCTGGTGGGGCTGAAGGGGTGCAAGGGCAGCACCCCTGAGCCCTACACATCCCTTGGGAGCATCCTGCCGGTCACTCACCCTCATCCCAGCGGCGTGGAGCGAGGCGACGGCTGGAAAGACCCGGCTCGTGCACGTACAGAAGATGGTACGGTGCGCCCCCACGCTTCGGCCTTTGCATGACGCTGCTCCGGTCGGGTCCCGCAACATCTGGCCTCCAGCTGTGCCCACCTGTGGTGGCTCATGCTCCAGCTGCATCCCTGCTGTAACGACGATGCTCCCCATCCATGCTGTAACAACGATACTCCGAGCTGTGGGCCAGGAGCTACGTCCCTTCCACCCCACGGCGTCCTGAGGGAAGTCCTAATCCTTGCGGTGATCCCCGCCTCAGCTCCTGTGGCCACATCCAACGGGAAACGGAGGTTTAAGGTCTTTGTACTTCTTGCTCATTGTGAAAGTCAAGCTCACCACGAAGCATTTCAGCGGGATTAAGGCTGATTTTTGCTGCGTCCTTCTTCCATTCTGGAAGGGGAAAGGTGTTTAATGAGACCCAAGGGACCCAGCGAGCTCCCCATCTGTCGCTACACGGAAAACCTGACAGGGTGGTACTGGGATTTAACCGTCTGGACAAATAACGAGGCCATTTAGCACTTTCCCTGCTTCCTCTCTGAGAGAAGGACACAGGAACGCAGTAGGCATTTCTAAGGAGGAAAATACCCTGGGGGTCACAACCCAGCAGTTTTCACACTCAGGGTCCTTAATGGATTTCTTCCCACCCCGGTCACCATCCTGCACGTGCAGTTGGTCCAAGCTCCATTTTCTCAACCCACAGGAGTGTTCACTGAATTCTCAATTAGGTACAAAGCCTCTTAAGGAGTGAGGCAAAGCTCCCAGAAGTGGCTTTATGGCATCCAAGACACAAACCCTTCCTCTTCAAAAACACTCTCCAGGCAAATACTCATTCCCTAGCTATCCAAGAGCATTTTCAAACAAAAGCCACAGCTGTGAGAGGTGACCTGGAGACAAGACTGGCCTCGCACCCCACCTCTCTGCTCTGCTTGGAGAAGACCTTCAAGGAAACCAAATGGAAGTTTCTATTTGCTTTCCCCCTCCCACGATGAAAAGCTCCTGACTGTTGGGGAGGTGGCAGGATACCACGTGGATGGGAGGGATTCCATCATCCTTAGCGAGGGGGAGCAAAAGAACCAGTATTAGTAAGGTCTCCCAGCTTCGTTGCCTTGTTTAAGGGACAAAGCACTCACCTCCAAACGGGAACAGGAGAGCGGCAGTACGGGGACGAAAGTTAAAGCAGTGTCATCGGAAAGACTGGGACAGGCTCCATCAGACCCATGCTAGAACTGCCACCTGTCAGCAAAATCCGGCGAGATAAAGAGCTTTAGTTATGCATTGTCATGGTGTATTAAATAAAGGTGTCTGCCCCGGAGCCCTCGTTCCTCAAGCCCTTCACCCTGCTCCCCTTGGGAGGGGCGGGCATGCATCATTAGAATGGCACACCAGCCTCAGACCCAAAGGGTCACGCTACCCAGAGTTGGTGAGCTCAGCATAGCATAAGCAACTCTGTTGAGATGCCTCAGAGTGACAGATAAGGTCTTTGCCCTTTCCATTAGCTTTATTTTAATTTGAAGCCGCGCTGTTCATTACTCCCATTATCTCCAGCCTCAGCTGGCTGGCACGAGGCTTTCCATCACTGCTGACTTTGGGCAAGAGCCTGATGCTCTTCTCTCCGGGGTCCCGGCCGTGAGCGTGTCATGGCAACCAGCTGGCCAGCAGTGACACCTGGGCACTGGGTTTTCTATGCCACGGGTCTGCTTGGACACTGCTCCTCTCCTCCACCGCACCACACCGTACTCATCTCTGTAGCACGAGGTGGCCGTGGGTCTGAGCAGGCTGGGGGATAGTCCACATTGTCCCCATTACCTTGCACAGAAGTGCTTTAATTTACTTACTGAGGGAGCCAGTGTGACGTGGACAGTAAGGAGTCAAGTCAGCTTGCTAGAAGAGAAGTTTCCAAGTGTCAGCTCAGCTTCTGGAAGCTCATACAACCATCATAAGAGCCTACAGGTAGCCCAAGGCCAGAGGCTCCAGATGCTGGAAAGCAGCTGCAGGCTACAGGAATGAGCTAGAGAAGCTGGAGTATATCACTGATCGGCCTGGAGTCCCTGGGCTCTTCCAGTGGCATATCTTCCCAAAGCTTCTGGAAAACTTCAGAGAAGCTACTTGGATCAGGAGCAATATGATCCTCAGACCCTGCCACAACGTTGGGGTTCTCTCCCCAACACCAAAGGGGGACAGAGGTGGAATCACAGAATGGTTTGGGTTGGAAGGGCCCTTAATATCCCATCCAGTTCCAAACCCCCTGCCCTGGGCAGGGACACCTCCCACCAGACCCAGTTGCTCCAAGCCCCATCCAGCCTGGCCTTGAACCCCTCCAGGGATGGGGCAGCCACAGCTTCTCTGGGCACCAGCCAAACCAGGAGCCTCCTCTCAGTAGCTACAGCACACAGTCTCATGCTCTGCTTATCCAAAGGGTCATTTTCCATGTGGTTCAGTGCTGGAAAGCCCTTTCAAAAAGGGAATTTGGAAGCCTTACCTCAAGCTAAAGAGCTACTAGACAGACCGAATACACAGCACCACACAAATAAGGAGGAAGCTGGTACCAAATTGGAAGTCTGTTTCGAGACAGGTTGATCTGAGAAAGATTTTCTGCTGTCCTTCAATATAAAGGAGGAAACCTGGAAACATAATCTTTCCTTGGTAAAAAAAAATGCTAGTCTGCAGCTCCTGCCATCTCTAGTCCATATATTTACAAAGATCCTTGAACAGAGACAGAGCAATTTGCTGGGACGAATGTTCACGAAAGCAAAGCAGCCGGTTTCCTTGCAGAAGGCACATAAACATGGGCCCCTCCTCCCCATCAACCAAAGGCCATTTTCTTGGACTCCCACTCGTGGGGCACCCAAAGGAGCCCCACAAATGCGAGAAGATTGCCAGCCTACAGAGGCAGGACAAAGCAGCAGCCAGGGGACGGTGAAGCAGGGAGCAAGAAGAGGCCTCTTCAGCATGACAAGGATCTTCTCTTGCCGCAAGAGTGGCCCAGCCAATGAAGTATCCACACAAGCCAAGCACGGAGAGCTTACCTGCATCCTCAGAGCCTCGTCAGCCAGGAAAATCCTGATCTCGCCGTCTCCTGCAGCAAAGCATTAGGTGCTGGGAGAGCTCAGCTACCCATCACGCACGGCGTTTCCCTTTCATCGTGGGATGGTAGAGCACTCGAGCTGCAAGACCTGCGGGGGTGTGGAGCAGTGGTACAGACCCCCGTGGAGCACTTCCCCCCGACACTCGGAAGGGAGCAAAGTTGAAGTCCTAAAGCCACTGAGCGAGGGAAGAAAGGATGCTCACTGCAGAGGGCATCTCTGCCCCAGATCAGCTCTACTGGAGAAATCTTGCTTTTGATTTTGTGGAGTCTCCTTCACTGGAGACATTCAAAACCCGCCTGGACACATTCCTGTGCAGCCTGCTCTGGGTGACCCTGCTTTGGCAGAAGATTAGAGGAAATGATCTCCAGAGGTCCTTTCTGATCCCTGCCATCCTGTGATTCTGTAGGAACAGAAACAGAGAAGAGCCTTGGACAACTCCTACCCAACCTCGCCCCGGCCAATCTGGAGTCCTACCAAACAGGGAAGACCTCAAAGTGCTTAAAATGTGGAGTCAAAATAAAACCCGAGATGCTCAGCCCCAGGCTTCTACATTGTGCTAGTACAGCTGCAGGGACACCTGAGGTGGTGAGGACACCCCAGCAGAGTCGGGGTTCTCGCTGCAGGTTGACCCATGGTGCTTTGGAACATGGACCCCTGGTCCCATGTTTGGGCCTCCTGGTGGGACACGCAGTTGTCCCAAGGGATTCTAGAGACATACCAGGCAGAAGAGCCACTGAAGTTCATCAAAGAGGAGGCTCAGAGCACTGCGGTTCGAACAGAAGAGAGCTAAAGAGGGAATTTTTAGATCAATGTACGTGGCTGCCAAGAACCGGCTTAAAAAAAAAACTCGATTTAGCAAAACTTGCAGTAACTTTTGCGGGGAGATCCATTATACTGAAGTAGTTGACAATTAAAGAGCATTCCCAAGCGACTATTTTTCACCAAAATTACTTTTCACACCCTCAATTCATGCGTGTGAGATACACGCTCATCAATAAGGTCACGTATTACCTTGCAAACTACATACACAGATTCCTTCCCCATCCCACCAACACTGTAGTTTAAGTAGAGACCCCCCCCAGCCGGGAAAGGGGAAAGAACTAAACCAGCTTCTGAAATCCCACAGACAACAAGGAAAATCCTAGCAGCCCGCGTTAAAAGGGTTTTCTGTTGCAGTGAGCTCTATATTTATGTTTTGGTTTAATATTAATGTATTTATATATTGTTACTGCAATCTGTTGAAGCTGTTTCCTTGCTTGCAAAAGCCTGGGTTTAGCAAATATTGGCTGGTTAACTATGTTGTTACTTAGCAACCCTAATTGGATTTCAAATTGGAGATTTTGTTTTGGAAATATTACCTGTATCGCTTAGCGCTGTGAAATAAGTTCCTACCTTCATCATGCAGATAAACCCAATCAGCACTCCCCAATTCACAGGGGTTTAATCTTGTTTACACGCTTCTAAGACAAGAACTGACACCTTCCCTCCTCCCCCGGCCAAGACTTGCAGTCCTTCACCGGTATTTGGAAAGCCAAGATCAGCACAAGCTCCACACCAGCTCAAGTGGCCCCCATGGCCGCGCTGGCCTTGTCCCTGGGATGGGTGGCAGTCCTGCAAGCTTGGTGTGTCCCAGCTCAGCTGCTGGGCACATCAGAGATGGCTTCTAGACCAAACAGAGCTTAAATGTAGCTGCTGGGCCACTGGCAGAGGGGTGGGGGTAGAGAGCCCACCTGAGGATGGTCAGAGAAATGAAGGTGCTCCTGGCACCATGGCTGCAGGTCCCCTGCCTGCCTGCCTGCTGCAGTCCACCAGTCTCTCCACACCCATCAAGATTGCCAAGACAGGCGAGGAGACCTTCTGATGTAGCCCACAAAAGGACATTAGCTCCAGCAGCTTGGGACCTCTGACCAGGTCTTCTCTTAATAATGCTTAATAATGCTCTGGGACTTGGTTGCACCAGAATCACCCATCCCTCCAGATGAAGACCTCCTCCAGCTGAGCCCAAAGGCAGAAGGCCCACTCCACACAGCTGGGATGTGAGGAACAAAGCTTGGCAAGGGCCTCCTCTGACAGCAAGCAAGGAATCATGCTGCCATTTGTTCGATTCAAGGACAAGGTGACAAGGACTTGGCCCAGGTACATCCACATTCCTGCTGTGCTGCTGTCTGGTGCTCCATAGGTAGTTGAGATGAGAGTGGGGAGAAGGTAAGAGAGCACTGAACTAAGTGCTCTGCTGCTGGAGGTACCAGCTTGCAGGAGTCTGGAAGACGGGGTGCACTTTCTCTTCCACAAACTTCTTCTCCCCTTTCACTGCGTTACAGAATCATAGAATTGTTCTGGTTGGAAGAGACCTTTGAGATCATCAAGCCCAACCATTAACGGAACACTGCCAAGCTACCACTCAACCACGTCCCTCAGCACCACGTCTACACGTCTTCTAAACACCTCCAGGGATGGCGACTCCACCACTTCTCCTGAGGCAGTGGGGGCGGGAGGTCCCTCTCAGCCTGGTACCGCGGTGGGATGGTTTATGGGTTGCGCAAGAGGTGGACAAGAGCAGATAAACCCCCCGGCTCTCCCTGGGAGCCAGGATGAGCAATGCCACGAGCGAGGGATGCCCAAAGGTGCTGCCCATCTCCCAGCAGCTCAGAGCCTCCGAGCGGAGATGGGGAACCTCAAGGCCGGCGAGCGAACGGCGGCGTGAGCCCTGGCAAAGCCTTTATTCCTGGGGCGAGTGGAAGGCGGCCGATGCCCTGCCGTTTAGCGATACTAAACGGGCAAGCCAGGCATTAAGCCAATTAGAGCCTACAAATCATTGCTCGTCAGCGCGGCGCTCTGACTCCAGCCATGGGCCAGCGACCGCGGGGACCGACAGGGAAATGAGCATCGATCGGTGCTTGGGGCCCTGCGACGGCCCCATCGTTCCCCCCTCCCTCAGGTCCTCCCGCCCGCCCCCAACCTCGGCCCCGGCTCTGGCATCCGCAGAACTGCTCCAAAAGGTGGGCAAAGAGGCCCGAAAAGGCAGCTGGGTCCCGGCGGAACCAGGCGTTTTGGGATGTGCTGCAGGGGGGTTGTCTACCTGCCGTTGCAGGAGGGGTTCCTTCTGGCTGCTTGGTTTCTTGTCTCCGCAGAGATGCGACGGGTGAGGGAGCTGAACAATTAAAGAGAGATGTTGACGTCCTCGTGCGGCACAGAGAGAGGAGAGGCAATTACAGGGAAGTGTCAGCCTGCAAACTAGGCTTTTCATGCTCTAAAGATGTTCATCTCCATTCTGAGGAGGGATAAAGCTGTATTCTCCCTATGGGGAAGACCTTGAGGGGCTTGGGGTGTGGAAACATGGGGGTACACGTGGTCCTCAGCCCCATGCACTGGGACAAGGCCAGTCCCCGTGACGGCAGAGTGATGCCACGGGCTGAGCACCAGCAAAGCTGCCTCTGTTCAATGGGTCATGCAAACACAAGCCCCCTCTCCTTCCTTCCTCCAAACTTATAAAGGGGTCCTGGACCAAGCAATATGGCCAGATGCGTTTGACCCTAACCCCAACTGGTTTTAGCTCACAGGGAAAAACTGGGGTGAGTTTTTTGGAGCAAAAACAGCTAAACAAGTGCCATCTGAGCCATGCTGAATCCAGTTTCTTCTCGCAATGGCTTGGAGGCTTCCAGTCCCAATGCTGGCCCAAGCTTAGGTTGGCAGATAAAGGCTGGGAAGTGAGACGCAGACTTTCTAGACCGTGTCCCAAAAGAGGAAATCATTTCACCCCCTGGTAACTCTCCCCGCCCTTGAGACTAACCCAGGAGATGGCAGGACCCTCCTGGTCTTGCTTGGGCTAGTCCTTCACAGTAAAAAGGTCCCCTACAGGAGCTGCAGTGAGGAAACTGAAAGCAGAGGAAGATCAAACAAAAGGAGAAACACAATCATGTCCACTGAGCCCCCTCATTTTGAGCTAGGCCAGGAAAATGCCATCGATAGCTTCTTGGTGTTGGAAGCAAGGCTGGTGGTGACCATGCCTTAATGGTGGTGACCATGCCTTCGGGTGGTACCAGACCATGTATTTAGAGGGGAAATGGGAAGGAAAGAGCAGCGTTATTCTGCTGAAAATTTAAATGGAAGTAGATTTATTTTGTCTTTGTTCCCATTCTCAGGAGATGGCGTTGACTTATGTGTTGGAAAACCAAACCCTGCAACCGGCAACTATGAATTGTTGTATTAAACCTGCCACCTCCCCCTAAAGCCCTGAAGCAAACAAAAATCTGACGGAAACTGCTGATTTTTTCTTGGCTCCATCCCCAATCTGTTTGTCAGGTTCCAGATGCATTTTACAGTGGTTGAGGGTTGTTTTTTTTGTTGTCGCGGGATGATTTTAGCAAACCAAATGTTGAAGAAGAGCAGATCTGAAAGTGAAAACATTTCTCCGATAAAACTCAGGTTTCTACCGAAAATTGTCAGGGAGTTTTCAACCAGGATTAAGCTACAATTATATGGGTTCTATTTTAACCGGGAATTAAAGCGTGCTGAATAGAAATGTTGTTGTGTTCTGTTTGAACACCCACAACCCGAAGAACATCCTTTATCTTGAAAACGCACATTAGTTTTACCTTATATTATTACTGCGAAAAAACGCCGCTCCGTTAACAGCTGAGCGTATGATATCTGCCAGTCGATCTTCCCTCGCTAAGCCCCTCAGCCTACCTAGACAGCTACTATTTTAAGATCCTGAAATGATATGAAAAATAAAACGTTAAGAGAACGAGCGCGGCGCTCTGCGTAAAGGCTGCCTTTACAGCCCCATCAGCATTCAGCTCGGCTTCCAAATGACCCTGATCGGCAACAACGCGCTGTATATTCCCCCAATTAAACAACATTTGAACTCGGTGTTAATAGCAATAGAACGATTATCTCCAACAGCCATCCACTGAGTAAGCAAGCTGTACCGTCAAGAGTCAGTCCTGGTGCAAATAAAGACTTACCCTCACAAAGGAAAGGGATTGAAATCTTCAATAATAAGGAATAAAGATTCTTTCCTTTACTACCGGCACCATAAAATCAGCGCGTGAACAATATCTTGAACGTCAGAAGCAAGTGTCTACTGAAATTCAGGCAGCATTTCCTTGCTTAATTGTAACCCTTACTGATTATTTCCACTGCAAAGAAGAAAAAAAAAATCTTTAGTATTCTGAGACAGTAAAGAAACATTTGCCTGGTCCTGGTATCAAAAATATTCCTGTAATGTTAGAGCTTTGTGTGGGAAATGCAGAAGGAGCACAACAGACTGCAGCAATGGGGATGGGGGAGCAAGGGAAGGCTTTTAAGGGCCTGAATTTATTTTTACAGCTTAATGAAAGAGACATTTCCATTGTACTTCTGGAAAATTTAGAAATAAATGAGTAAGGGGCTTACTTAATAGGAAATTTCCCCTGGCAGTTTCTCTTTTGTTTCCCACTGAACAAATATATTCCATACTGATGGGAGGGGCAAAAAAAAACCGGTTTTCTGTGGCAGAAAAAAAAAAAAAGGAAGCAGGAAAAGATTCCCTGCTCCTGAGTTTTTCCCATTTTTCCCATCTCCTCTGTGCAAGTGACAGGAAAAACATTTTCCTTCTAAAAAAGGAGGAGCGGATCCGAGTCAGAACCTGGCTCGGAAAAGGACCACGATTCGCCAGAATTGCCAAAGCTGTGTAGTCACGAATCACAGACTCACATGGGGTTGGAAGGGACCTCTGGAGATCATCTAGTCCAACCTCCTGCCAGAGCAGGTCCACCCAGAGCAGGTCCCACAGGAACGTGTCCAGGTGGGGTTTGAATGTCTCCAGAGAAGGAGACTCCACCACCTCTCTGGGCAGCCTCTTCCAGGGCTCTGTCACCCTCACAGCAAAGAAGTTCCTCCTCATAGAATCATCATAGAATCTTCTAGGTTGGAAGGGACCTTAAAGATCATCTTGTCCAACCGTCAACCTAACTGACAAAAAATAGACACCCGCACAACAAACAAGGAGTAACCATCACTAAACCANGACGATGTGCCCAGGGTTGTGGTGCCCTGGGAGGGTTACAGAATCACAGAATAATATGGTGTTGGAAGGGACCTCTGGAGATCATCTAGTCCAACCCTATGCCAAAGCAGGTCCACCCAGAGCAGGTCCCACAGGAACGTGTCCAGGCGGGGTTTGAATGTCTCCAGAGAAGGAGACTCCACCACCTCTCTGGGCAGCCTCTTCCAGGGCTCTGCCACCCTCAAAGTGAAGAAGTTCCTCCTCGTGTTTAGATGGAACTTCTTATATTCAAATTTGTGCCCGTTTCCTCTTGTCCTGTCCCTGGGCACCACTGAAAAAAGACCGGCCCCATCCTCCTGACACCCACCCTTGAAGTATTTATAGGTGTTGATCAGATACCCCCTCAGTCTTCTCTTCTC
Source organism: Calidris pygmaea (assembly GCA_003697955.1). Lineage (NCBI taxonomy): Eukaryota > Metazoa > Chordata > Aves > Charadriiformes > Scolopacidae > Calidris > Calidris pygmaea. Next base: position 437,876 of record QJSC01004037.1, read on the forward strand.
CAGATAAAAAAAACCCAAGCCCCTCAGCCTTTCCTCAGAAGAGAGATGCTCCAGGCCCCTCATCATCTTTGTAGCCCTCTGCTGTACCCTCTCTAGCAGTTCCCTGTCCTCCTGGAACTAGGGAGCCCAGAACTGGACCCGGTGCTCCAGATGGGACCTCCCCATGGTGAGCAGAGGGGGAGGATGACCTGTAGGAGGGTTACAACTCTGCACTTTGTGCTCAACCCCAGGCATTCATGCTCTCCCTAGCGCTCTGACCTCAGTAAACCTGCAGCAGGACCGAGTAATACTTGGAAGAGAGAAGCAAGAGACAAGGTGATAGTGCTGGAGCTTCAAAGTCACATATTGACATGGGGGGGTTAAGTTCCAGGACCCCCCCACAAATCCACATAAGGCTGTTCTTGCTGACAGACTTCAGTTTAGCTTGAATATACTAATATAAGGACTAGTGATGGGCAGAACTAGTTGATGTTTTTCCCTG
>QJSC01004037.1:438972-485404 GCA_003697955.1 Calidris pygmaea
GACATTTCGAACTAGGGAAGCCAGGGCAATAGAGAGCCCCTGCAGCCCATCCCAGGGGAGAGAGAGGATTTAGGGGGAGCCCGGTGCCGCGTTGACATGGCCAGGTTCCCCAACAGGGGGACCATACAGGAGGAGCTTTTCTTATGCCGTTTCTCACCTTTTCTTCTAATAAAGCTTCTGGTTCGTTCCCAGCTGAAAGAAGACATAATAAAAGTGATGGCAGGAAATTGAAGGCTAGCTGGTGTTAAGAGAGACAATAACAAAACTGCTTTTACAGGGGAATCTACAATCCTTTGGTAGCTGGAGCTAAGGAGGGCTTCGAAATCAGCAAGAGAATTAAAAATATTGAGATCAGCTAAAACATTCCTTTCCTTTTGCACATCAAAGAGGATACCCACAGGGACAGATTTGCTGCTATGGAGTAATTTCCACCACTTTTTCCTATAAAAAATGAAAGCATTTGGTGCTTCTCCCCCCAGCTTCCTTTAGCACGAATTCACTGTACGGCAGGAAAATTACCTTTCTGTGCTCCCTAGAAAAATCTCCACCTAATTGAAACAGCGACACCAGTTAAAATACAGGGGGGAAAGTGTCCACCTGGGTGCGGCGGGAACAGGTCTGCAATCCATTAGCCATGTCAGAGAGCTGAGGGACGACGGGGTGGAAGAAGGAAAGGGCGAATCTGCTTCCGAAAACAGCCGAGGAACCTTAAAATATTAGAGAAATATAGGGCTGAACCCAAAGAAAATCTGACCCCCAACGGGGGATTTAGGTGGGATGGAGCGTGAAAAGCAGCACAGAACTCACCAGAAGATACAGGCTGAGGGCCTGGGTCACACTCACTGAGCTTGGAAGAAACCTTTTTGGGCTTCTTCTGAATGCCCTGAAAGGAAAATCTGCGGGCGTGGGACTGTGACAGGTCTGCAAGGAGGATCTGGGGAGCCTGGGATTTGGAATAGAAGCTGTATTAATCAACTGGATAAAAATTAAATACAACTCCTCCATGAGCAAACCTTTCCCTCCCTTGCTCCAGACCAGGCAGAACATCTCTTTTTTTTTTTTTTTTTCACTTTTTCCTTGCTGAAACCCTGTTTTTTCAGAAAAGCCCTGTTGAAAAATAAGCTTTGTTGCAGGGAACAGTTAAATCCCGGGCCAGTCCCCCAGGAGGAGTGGAAGATTCAGGGTGCTGGGCACCTATTTCTGCTGCGAAACTGCAGAATTCCTCCGAATCCCGTGTCGGGAAGAGCTGGGCTTGGCTGCTCTCCATCATATATGACTTCACCCTCTTGTTTTCTCCTCTTCTTTCCTGNGGTGGCAGGAGACCAGCCAGATGGGACTCGGCAGGTCCAAAAGGAACGGCGCGGCACGTTTTTTATCCCTCTAAAAAGAATCACCCAACGCCAGTGCCGTGCGCTGACACAAACCAGACAGCCCCTGCCTATTAATTGGAATCCAGGCTCATAAACACATTGCCTCCACGTGGCGCCGCTACCCCGGCTCCCTTTGTATCTCTGCTCCCGCAAAATAACTAAAATTGACTTAAAAAAGCAGAGCTGTGGGGCCCGCAGCACATGGGCTGGGGAGAGGTGATGCTTGCCCAGCCAGCACGGTCCCTCCTTGGCCCATCCAGCCCCGACGTGTCTGCGCCCATCCAGATGGGGCTTGGGAACCTTGAGCTATGCTCCTCAGACATAGAACGAATCACAGAATGGTTTGGGTTGGAAGGAACCTTAAAGATCATCCAGTTCCCACCACCCCTGCCCTGGGCAGGGACACCTCCCACCAGACCAGGTTGCTCCAAGCCCCCTCCAACCTGGCCTTGAACCCCTCCAGGGATGGGGCAGCCACAGCTTCTCTGGGCAACCTGGGCCAGTGGTTGCCCAGGTTTCCACCCTCACAGAAAACAAAAGGCAGAAAAGCCTTCTCTTCTCCAGCCTGAACCCCCCCAACTCTCTCAGCCCCCCCTCCCAGCAGAGGGGCTCCAGCCCTCCCAGCATCTCCGGGGCCTCCTCTGGCCCCGCTCCAACAGCTCCATGTCCTTCTGCTGTTGGTGGCCCCAGAGTTGGAGGCAGCACTGGGGGTGTCTCCCCAGAGCAGAGTAGAGGGGCAGAATCCCCCCCCGGCCCAGCTGGCCACACTACTAGGGGTGCAGCCCAGGGTGTCTGGGGCTTTCTGGGCTGCCAGAGCACACTGCCGACTCATGTTGAGCTTCTCATCCACCAACACCACCAACATTCTTCTCTGGGCTGCTCTCCAGCCATTCTCTGCCCAGCCTGTATTTGTGCTTGGGATTTCCCTCATCCAGGTGCAGGACCCTGCCCTTGGCCTGGTTGAACTTCATGAGGTTTGCACAGGCTCCATCTCTCCAGCCTGTCCAGGTCCCTCTGGATGGCAGAGGTGTAGGAGGTAACAGGGTAGGTCATGCTCAATGGGTCCATGAACAAGAGCTTCATTACTATGAAGCCCATAGTGGTTGAAGGCATCTTTGCCATGGCAAGGGGTGATCAGGGAATTAAGGCTGGACTTGGGGAAGACTCCTTGGTCTTAGGATACACTCATGCTGGCCTTGAGTGCCTCTTTGCTCCAGAGCAATGACCAAGCCCCCAGTCTGAGCCAGGAGCAAATCCAACCAGGATGAAAGGAGGCAGGTGGACATTTCAATGCACGTGCCTTCTTCTCAGCCCTTGGAGGAGATTCTGCCAGGCTCTGTTTCACCTCAAGTCCTTCTGCTCTCTCCATTTTACTTGTCCTCTCATCCCACGCACGTAGAACACTGCCACCACTTCTATTTTACTATCCCCTGAGACTGCTCTGCACCAATTCTGCAGCCATCACGGACGGAGACGCTAATTAAATTGTTCGAAAATCCAATAAAAATGCTTTATGAGAGTGTCTGTCATTGGCAAAGGTTTAGGGAAGAAAATCAGGCTCTTCCAAAAGCAAAGAAAAAAAAAAAAAAAAGTCCTTCCTCCCTCATCAGACCCTTGATGTCTCTCACTGTGAAGGGTTTCTGGGTGCTACAAGATGCAACGAGTCCGGTGGGACCATTTTCCCAGCGTAGGGCTGATGGAGGGGGCAGGGGACTTTTTCGTTGAGGCCTCGGGTGCTTTCTCCTGTCCCCGTTGGGAAGGACAACACTGTCTGAGGCACAGGCTGGGAGGGACAAACCAGACCAGTTTATAGATTTTTCTCAGTCCCCAGCCAGCGCCAGAGAGTATCAGTAATGCAACCAATTAAGAGGATTAAAAGCTGTATTTTTTAATTTTTTATTTTTTTTTTTTTTCTTATGACAGCAACACTGCCAGGTCCTGTGGCTGTGATCAAGGTCCCCAGGCTGTCCTTGTCCCAGGGACTGATTCACAAAGGGGATTATTGCTCCCCTGGCCCTCAGCGATGTACGTGGCACGGCGAGAGAGGCCAAGGTCTCCTGTGGGTGGTCACAACCATGGGATGCTACGTTCTACCTCCTTCTGTGCCCCAAAGGATGTGCAATCACTTGCACAGAGTGGCAGGGTGTCTCTGGTCCATCCCCATTGCGTGCCCAGGCTCTGGACCTTGGAATTTGCAAAAACCACTGGGAAATGAAATGACCTGTTGCTTGGCTGGTGTGGGAGGGGGCATTTCTGGGCCACGCTGGGAAGATTTAAGAAAAAACCAAATATCACAAGGCTTACGACGTAAATACTACGGGCAGGCCAAATGCTCTGTAGTTTCTCTTAATTATGCAAATAGGAAAGAGAAGAAACTGTCGGGGAGCACAATTCCCACCCGGAACAGGGAGCGCTTGTGCAGGAGCACCTGCGAGCACGAGACCCAGCAGCAGCACGGGGACAAAAAACCATTGATCCATACCCATAAGGCACGCTACGGTTCCACCCCGTGGTTCACCATTCATGCCGATGGAACAGCATCCCTGCAGGCTGCCCTGCATCCAGCTCTGGGGCCACCAACAGCAGAAGGACATGGAGCTGTTGGAGCGGGGCCAGAGGAGGCCCCGGAGATGCTGGGAGGGCTGGAGCCCCTCTGCTGGGAGGGGGGGCTGAGAGAGTTGGGGGGGTTCAGCCTGGAGAAGAGAAGGCTCCAGGGAGACCTTCCAGCCCCTTCCAGTCCCTCAAGGAGCTCCAGGAGAGATGGGGAGGGACTCTGGATCAGGGAGGGGAACCATAGGAGGAGGGGGAAGGGTTTGACACTGAAAGAGGGGAGATGGAGCTGAGATGTGGGGAAGAACTTGTTTGGTGTGAGGGTGGTGAGAGCCTGGCCCAGGTTGCCCAGAGAAGCTGTGGCTGCCCCATCCCTGGAGGGGTTCAAGGGCAGGTTGGAGGGGGCTTGGAGCAACCTGGTCTGGTGGGAGGTGTCCCTGCCCAGGGCAGGGCGTTTGGAACTAGGTGATCTTTAAGTTCCCTTCCAACCCAAACCATTCTGTGATTCTATGAAATGCCCCAGAACAAACCAGAGCCTCCAGCAGCCCCCGTTGACTCAGCTCACGTGGGGACACTGGCTGAACACCCAGCAGGGGGGGTCCCCGCACCCCCCAGGCTGCTCCCCCGGGGCATGGGTCACCTCGTGCGGGCAGGAGACGGGAGCCTGAGTGCGGGGAGAGAAAGAGACTCTCCGGGAAGACACACTTCATCTGAAAGGGGTTTCAGCTTGCTTTCTGCGGGAATTTGGATGTGGGGTCACCCCTTTGAGTCCTCCGGGAAAAGCTGCTGAAATCAAGCCGACTGCTGAAGGCCTTTTGTTCAGCGCATCTCCTGCTAGGAGAGACTCTTATTTCATTTCAAAGACTCAGCAATTTGGATTGGTTTAACCTTTTCTAGGTTTCCTTTGCACAATAGCACAGATGAGCTCTAAAGCCTCTCCAGGAGCACAGGTTGAAGCAGGAGATTGAGGTGGGGGGGAGGGAGAAGAAACCACGTAAAGCCAAAGGAGCCGGTGCTGTCATTTCCAGACGTGATTCGCTTGCCAAACCCCCCCGATACCTTCTGCTCAGGCAGAGAGGAGCCACGAGGAGCCAGGCTGCGCTGCTGCTGCATCCCTTGAGCCTGAAGAAAAGCAGATGCAATGGGCTCTGCCAGCACTGGTGGCCCAGGGGGGCCACCCAGAGAGAGCTGGGGACCGCGCAACACTGGAGATGGCAACGGGAGACCAACAAACCCCACTTGGGTATAGGAAGGGGAAAAAAAAAACAACCCAACCCAAAAGTCCTCCCTCGGATGGGGGCGGCACGGTGTCCACCGCGGTGTCCCACCACCCTGTTGACACCTTCACGTCCCCTCTTTGTCTTAGAGCCGTGGGGATGCAGGTGCCACCGGGTCGGGTGGCTCCTCAGTGAGGGCGTCGGGCTGGGAGCACCCCGGAATAGCAGGGGAGAGGCTTCTCAGCGGAGCAGGGCAGCTTCTCTTTGATGTTGAAACAACAAAGGCGGGCGGCGGGGAGAGAAAGGTAATCTAAATGCCGGCGAACAGCGGGGAGCATTTCAAAAAGCAACATCAATAGCTTTGAAAATCAATTTCTCCCACGGAAAAGGAAGCAAAGCCCTCTTCCTGGGCTCCTCCAGCGCCCCGAGTCCTGCTCCCCCACTTCCAGAGTTTCTAGAGCCAGGCTGGTTTTAAAGGCCGTCCCCTGGGAAGGTGTTTGTCCCCCCTCTCCTTCCCCAGTGGGTGCAGCCCCCGCTCCCTGGGAGCCAGGAGAGCAGGGCTTGGGATGCTCCTGCTCGGGAGCTGGTCTGACGCCCTCTTAGCAAAGGCAAAGGAGAAAGGGCAAGAATTATTCCCGGGTCACACCACTCCGATGGCCCCGAGGTGCACGGGGAAACCTGTTAAAAGCAATTATTTACAGAGCAGTTGGCGAAGGTGCTCCGGAAAGAAGAGGACCAAGGCTCGGGGAAGGAGGTGACACGGCCACCACCCCCCCTGCACGGGGTGAAAACCCGGCTCTCCCGAGCACCACAGCAGGGTTATTTCATTTTTCTGCGTTTTCCATAAGCGGGAAAGCCACAGCTTTTTGGTTTTGCTTGGTTTTTTTTTTTTTTTTTAACAAAAGCTCCAATTCTGCCTTCTCAGGGTTCCCGGAGCGGGGGCTTCGGAACAAGCAGTGAAGGCTTCTCCTACCTGAACGTTCGTTAGCGCTGGCTCCCATCATGTCTTTCACCTTCACGTTAATGGAATTGCTTATTTAGGAACAGTTCCTTGAAAGAAGAAAACAAAACAAAACCAAAAAAAAAAATCAAAAACAAAAGAAGAGCTGTTTTTTGTCAGTGTTTCCTAAGCAAAATATTTGGAGCGTTTTGATTTGTTTTCTTTGCAACACTCATTTGTGTGATCTTTTAAAACCAGGCACAAATCAGCACAAAAGGCAGCAAGATCTCGCTCTTGTTTCCTGCCACCCTGAAAGGCTTCAGTTTTTCCCCCTTCATCTGCTTAAACGTTAAAACGTGAAAATAATCTGCCCCTCCCTCCATCGCATGTTTTCTCTTGAAAACAAAAAAAAGGCAGAAAAGCTGAAAAAAGCCGCCCGGAGCTGCCCCCAGCTCAGCCCTTCCACAGCTCCCCCCCCTCCAAAACCCTGCACCCACACCTCGGTGGGGGGACACTCGCCCAATTGCATTATGTTTTAGTGGTTTATTATTTTGATTTTCATGCAGAGCAGCCTGTTCCAGCTCCTCGTAACAAAGACAATTATGCTAACTTTATTGGATTTGCATTCAGGGCTGATTTGTCAGAATTGTATATTGGTTCTGGGAGATGGAAGGGGAGGAAGAAAAACCGGCGCATTTGCTTTTCATGAGTACAGGAGGGAAAAAAAAAAAAAAAATAAAATAATAAAAGGTGTAAAATTCAGCTCTGTTTCACAGTCTCTTCCAGCCGAGCCCCCTGCTCGGCGCACAGACCTGCTGGCAGCCCTCAAACCCCACCGCAGAGCGAGGGCTGTGGCAGCCAGCGACCACGCGTGATGAAAAAGGAATCTGGAAGGTTGCAAATCGCCAGCGGTTCTGTCCTCCAGGCTCGTGGGAAGGAGTCAAGCTGGTAGGGCTGAACACCTTCCGACGCCGCGCAGCCCCCGCTGGAGAAGAGGAGATGGCCTTCACATGGAAGCTGAGGGCGGCTGGTCCCAACTCGGCGTCGGCACGGAGAAGGAGAGGCTCCGCCATGTAGGGGTGATGCCCGCAGGGAGGGATGTCACCCAGAGGGACCTGGACAGGCTGGAGAGGTGGGGAATGTGCAAACCCCATGAAGTTCAGCCAAACCAAGGGCAGGGTCCTGCACATGGGTCACACCAATCCCACGCACAAATTCAGGCTGGACAGAGAATGGGTGGAGAGCAGCCCTGAGGAGAAGGACTTGGGGGTGCTGGTGGGTGAGAAGCTCCACACGTCCCAGCAACGTGCTCTGGCAGCCCAGAAAGGCCCCCACACCCTGGGCTGCATCCCCAGCCCCGTGGCCAGCAGGGCCAGGGGGGGATTCTGCCCCTCTGCTCCGCTCTGGGGAGACACCCCCCCACCCAGTGCTGCCTCCAGCTCTGGGGCCACCAACAGCAGAAGGACATGGAGCTGTTGGAGCGGGGCCAGAGGAGGCCCCGGAGATGCTGGGAGGGCTGGAGCCCCTCTGCTGGGAGGGGGGGCTGAGAGAGTTGGGGGGGGTTCAGCCTGGAGAAGAGAAGGCTCCAGGAAGACCTTCCAGCCCCTTCCAGTCCCTCAAGGAGCTCCAGGAAAGCTGGAGGGGGACTCTGGATCAGGGAGGGGAGCCAGAGGAGGAGGGGGAAGGTTTTGACCCTGAAAGAGGGGAGATGGAGCTGAGATGTGGGGAAGAAATTCTTTGCTGTGAGGGTGGTGAGAGCCTGGCCCAGGTTGCCCAGAGAAGCTGTGGCTGCCCCATCCCTGGAGGGGTTCAAGGCCAGGTTGGAGGGGGCTTGGAGCAACCTGGTCTGGTGGGAGGTGTCCCTGCCCAGGGCGGGGGGGTTGGAACTAGATGATCTCTAAGGTCCCTTCCAACCTAAACTATTCCGTGATTTTATGATTCTAAGATCAAACCCTGGCAAGGCCAATTCCTTTTTATTGCTTCTACCACAATGTCAGGGAGCAGGACCACAGCACCTTTGGGCGAGGGGCTGTACGGGAACAGGACCACAGCTGTTTCGAACAGCGTGACACTTGAGGCAAGAAAACAGCTCGAGCTGTTTCCTTCCTTCTACAAAGAGACTGTAACAAATAAAAGATTCAAGACTTTGTGCACGTTATGCGGTAAAGAGCCGGCGTGAACGTGGAAGGCCACCTCTTGAAAGCACAAATAAATAACGTGGGCAGCGAAGAAGGCTGGTCCAGGATTTCATACCCACCTACACCCCACCTGGGCTCCTGTATACCCACTCCCACCCCACTGAAATTCTGTGCCAGAGCTGCTAAACCTCAGCCAGGGCCCCCAAACCCACAACCATCCATCTTTCTGGAGGAGACAGGCTGGAGAGCACGCAGGGATGCCCTCCTCCTCTTGAAAAGGGATGGAAGGTGGTTTTGCCTTCTCTGCCAGAAAGGCTCATCCTTAGAGGTGAGTGATGCTGAAGCCAGAAACAAAACAGGCAGGGAATTGGGAAAGACATCCAAAGAGAAAGGCGGGGGAAAGGGAAGGAATGACGGGAGAGAACAGTGAACGGCTCTAGTAAGTCTTCTTAAAAAACCCACCAGCCAATCTCCAGCTGAGTTGGCCACCTACATCCCATCCATGGTCCACCATCTGCACAAAGCACCTCTTGAGACACAGTTAATACAACACATCCTCTTGCAATATCCCACCTCCATCATCTGAAGGAAAATCGCAGTTCTTTGACGAACGCAGATGCTTCCTAATCAGTTTTCTGACTTTCACACAAATCCCGTTTTTGCTTTATTTTAATTTTTTTACGCTCCCAAGGCCCCTCTATTCTGTTTGCACGTCACCTCGCCGCGCATCTACCGATGCCATCCCGGCAGTCTCCATGGTAACCCAGCCCATCACGAGGCACCACGCTCCCCAGGTCACGTCAGCAAAGTGGGACCGGTCGCTGGCTAAAGAGGGACGTGGCCGGCTCCATCCCCTTCATTAAACCATTACGAACAGCCATGTATTTTTATGACCGTGCTTTACCCTCGGGCTTCTCGCTATCATGAAGCCCGGACTAAGACGTCAAGCTCCACCTCGGCAGCGCATTTTTGGGTTTCGCGCCTCTCCCGAGGACACGGGGTGGGAAAAGAGGGTGGATGGTGCCCATGGGGCTGGTGCTGGGGGGACGGGACACGGGGGGACAGCCACGACGGTCCTCCCCCACATCACCCCCCTGCAAAAAGCCTTTGCTGGCTTCTCACAGGCAGGTGGGTGCTCAGTTTTTGCAGAAACTTGGTGGGAACTGGGTGTTTGCCTCCCTCCTCTCTCCCAGTGTATCCTACACATCAAAGCAAGAAGTGGTTTTAAAAGAAATACGCCACTGGGTTTTCTTTTCTTTTCTTTTTTTTTCCCTTTTCTTTTTTTTTCTTTTTTTTTATCTTTTTTTTTTTTTTTCTCCTCCTTTACAAGACAGATCTCCTCCACCTGCACTTCGTCCAGATGTTGTGTGCATGACTAAGAAGGAATGCTTTAATTGTCTCCTTGTTATGGGCTCCGTATTTAAAACCACTGCGTTAATTTATTCTGCCTTTTGGAGCTTCTCGATGTCTACTAGTAATTGCAAAACATCAATATTTTTTCAGGCTGTCCCATGTTTCTTACTCCAATTTCAAGGAAGTGTTGGAGGGTATCTTTTTTCATGACTGTTAGGGGGAACAGCTCATGCCTATAAAAAATGCTGAAGCCTGCAGCAAGAGAAACGCTCCACAAAGCCAAATAATGCATGCCAGAACCTGGAAAACCCTCTCCTCGAGCTTCCCTACATGTTCCCGGCACCGGGAATGATTGCAGAGGGCCTGGTTTGCCAGCACGGCAGCCCTGCAGAGGGGGATGGGTGTCACACACCCAGCTGAGGTGCCTTACCCGTGTCCCCATGCCCTGCCATGCCCTGCCTGCGAGCCCCATGCTGCCTTAGGGCCAATATCAAACCCAGACATCTTGCCCGGTGCAACAGATTTCCCAGGATTTCACAGAATTTTAGGGGTTGGAAGGAACTTGCAAAGAACACCTAGTGCAACCCCCCTGCCAGAGCAAGGCCACCCAGAGCAGGTCCCACAGGAACGTGTCCAGGTGGGGTTTGAATGTCTCCAGAGAAGGAGACTCCACCACCTCCCTGGGCAGCCTCTGCCAGGGCTCTGCCACCCTCACAGCAAAGAAGGTCCTCCTCATGTTTAGGTGGAACTTCTTACGTTCAAGTTTGTGCCCATTGCCTCTTGTCCTGTCCCTGGGCACCACTGAAAAGAGACTGGCCCCATCCTCCTGACACCCACCCTTTAGATATTAATGAGCACTGATGAGATCCCACCTCAGTCTTCTCTTCTCCAGGCTGAACAGACCCAGTTCCCTCAGCCTTTCCTCATCAGAGAGATGCTCTGTTCCCTTGATCATCTCTGTAGCCCTCTGCTGTCCCCTCTCCAGCGGTTCCCTGTCCTTCTGAAACTGGGGAGCCCAGAACTGGACCCAGTGCTCCAGATGGGGCCTCCCCAGGGCAGCACAGAAGGGGAGGATGACCTCCCTGGACCTGTTGGCCGTGCTCTTTTTCATGCACCCCAAAATCCCTGCAGAGCCGTCGGGATTGTCCGCTAGGGGGATAAGGGGGACGTTGGGCGCGTGTGCCGGGAGAGGCGAGAAGATAACACAGCAGCTTCCCCAGAACCTGCGAGCGCAGAGGAGGGCTGGGAAGAGAGAAGCGTGCGAGCTCTCACAACGAGCCCTCACGCTGTGCACGATAATCAGTCATAAAAACCAGCTCCAACCCTCCCCGGTTAGACAGTTGTAACTAATCTGGGCTCTTCCTCTTCCCTCCGCAGGAGCTATTCTTCAACGGGGGCCTTTGCAGCTCCGTCCCGAAATAAGGCATGTTCAAGCTGCTTCCAGACGAGGATAATTTTTTCCACCATTTGAACTGTCACAGCCAAGCTGAACACAGACGAATTGATCCCTTCAGAGATCGCTGGGCCTCTTTTAAGAAGCTTATGTACGCCCTGTGTACTTTCTGCACTTGGTGAAACACCCAGATTGACTCATTTGGCAGCGCTTGGACCGCGGGCTGCGTGAAGACACCACAGAAACCCAGAGGAACTCTAATGCTGAGAGATTTCCCGCAGAAGATTTTACATCCCCCTGGCATCTGAATTTTTAGATATTTCCATTATTGCCAAAGCCAGGCAGTGAAATACCACAATTCAGGTGCCAAGCACGTCCAAGATAAGCTTAAAAAATGTGGGTTGTTTTTTTTTTTTAAAAAAAAAAAAAAAACACCAGACTGGGGTCCTCTTGTTTGCCTTCTGCCAGAGCATCCAGGCTGCTTGTGGACAAGACCTTCTCCAGAAGCACAGGTGGCCCAAGTGTTCCTGTGCTTAGCTCAACAGAGTAATCCTCGAGCTCCATGGCTGGGTGTGCAATGAAGCAGGTTCACCAGCACAGCACAGCTTGTGAGACACCCAAAACAACGCCCGAGGAGGAAGAGGAGCTGCTTATGCTTTGCTAGAGCCAGCCAAGAGAGCAAATCTAGGATATGAAACCAGTATCTAGGATATCAAACCAGTTTGTTCCCATCCCATGGTCAGAACATTTAGTGGAGTGCATGACTCCCCCGACTTCATGCTCTTGAATCACAGAATATTCATGGTTGGAAGGGACCTTTGAGATCATCGAGTCCAACCACACACACACACACACACACACAAAAGGAAAACCAACCCAACAATCTCGGGCACTAGAGCATGCCCTGAAGAGCCACGTCTACACGTTTCTCAAATCCCTCCAGGGATGGTGACTCCACCACCTCCCTGGGCAGGCCGTGCCAGTGCCTGACCACTCTCTGAGTAGAGTAATTCTTCCCAGTATCTAATCTAAACCTCCCCTGCCCCAACTTCAGACCATTTCCTCTGCTCCTGTCGTTATTCCCTTGGGAGAAGAGGCCAACCCCCACCTCTCTACACCCTCTTTTCAGGAAGCTGTAGAGGGCAAGGAGGTCTCCCCTCAGCCTCCTCTTCTCCAAACTAAACATCCCCAGTTCCCTCAGTCTCTCACCAGCTTGGTGGCTCTCCTCTGGACACGCTCCAGCCCCTCAATGTCCTTCTTGTGGTAAGGGGCCAAAAACTGGACACAGCCCTCGAGGTGAGGCCTCACCAGTGCCCAGTCCAGAGGCACCATCACTGCCCCAGTCCTGCTGGCCACGCTGGTCCTGACACAGGCCAGGATGCTGTTGGCCTTCTTGGCCACCTGGGCACACTGTTGGCTCCTGTTCAGCCGGCTGTCCACCAACACCCCCAGCTCCTTTTCTGCTGGGCAGCTCCAGCCACTCTGCCCCCAGCCTGTAGCATCCATGGGGTTGTTGTGACCGAAATGCAGGACCTGGTGCTTGAACTAGTTCCCTTCCCAGCTGGAGCACTAATGGAAAGGAGGCCCACCAAATACGATTAAGTAACAGATTGAAAATTATTTAAGCGCACACTTAAAGAAGGGGTTGAGTGATGTGAATCATTAAAGGCAGTGGGTGGATCCTATAGTGGGAATAAGAACGGAGGCTCTGCAGCCCCCGGGCGAGGGGGCTGGATGCCGTCTATCTGCCCTCCTTCCCTGGAGAGCCGGCACCCGGGAGAGCCCACGCCAACCACCCTGCTGCCAACGCCGCTCTGAAACGGGCTCTGCCCCCGCTGAGGGCTCCCACAAAGGGCCCACCATTGTAAGACTTGGGTTCCACCAACTACCCATGCCTAAAACTGAGCTCCTTTGAGAAAGGAGTTGGTCTGCAAAGTAATGAGGTTGCTGTAAGAGGCACAGGAAAGCTTCAGCCATAAAAAGTAGCTCCCTTCTCCCAGTATCAAGTAGTATCTCCCAGTTCCAGAAGGACAGGGAACCGCTGGAGAGAGTCCAGCGGAGGCTACAAAGATGATGAAGGGAATGGAGCACCTCTCGGATGAGGAAAGGCTGAGAGACCTGGAGCTGCTCAGCCTGGAGAAGAGAAGACTGAGAGGGGACCTCATCAATGCTCATCAATATCTAAGGGCGGGTGGTGAAAGTATGTGGTCAGCCTCTTCTCAGTGGTGCCTGGGGACAGGACAAAGGGCAATGGGTACGAACTGGAAATCGGGAAATTCCGTCTCAACATGAGGAGGAACTTCTTTCCCGTGAGGGTGGCAGAGCCCTGGAAGAGGCTGCCCAGGGAGGTGGTGGAGCCTTCTGTCCCTGGAGACATTCAAAACCCACCTGGACATGTTCCTGTGCAACCTGCTCTGGGTGGACCTGCCCATGGCAGGGGGCTGGACTAGATGATCTCCAGAGGTTCCTTCCACCTCAACCATTCTATGATTCTGTGATTCTCTTTCAGTAATTAAATATTTATACATGGACATGTGTTTAGAGGTGATTTGGCTGTTCTGGTTTATCCATCCTAGGTGAATGCCAAGATGCTGCACCACGCTGTTGGAAGCAGGTGACACAAAACCTGAGATGACACCCAAAGGACCTGTCTGAAGGCATCCGGTGCGCAGGAGAGCAATGGGGTTGCAGAAAGCTCTAGGAGGGATGGATACTCCAGTGACACCTTGAAACGGGCTGGGCTCATCTTGTAAATCTCTGCAGATGCAGGAGGCTGATGGAAGGTGGGGGGGCAGTTTTCTTATTCATCTTTCCTGATGTGGAGCACAACCTCTTCAGCTGGTTCAATGGTCCCTGTTTCCACAGCGAAGCAGCTGCTGGGGAATTTCTGGGTGCTCTGACTCCGGCATCCTGCTGCGAGTCTCTTCTGTAGAGCTATTTCCAGCTGCTAATCTGCATTAATGCAAAGGAGCCAACAGTTTGGCTCCACAGTTTATTAAACTTTGCATCTTCGTGACAAGGTGTGAACCTGTGCTCTATATTAATTTTCCAAAGCTTTTACATGGCAGGGAAATTACCAGCCATTGAGCACTGAACAGCGGGGGGAAAGAGCAGGCTTCGCGTTAGGGATGAGGATTCGGTGTTGACCAGATGAGCAAGGGGTGTGTGAGGAACCTCTGCGTTACAGACCCTAATGAGGTCTGGGATGGGGGACTGTCACCTTGATCATCACTCGAGGTGTGATTCAGTGCCTGCTCTCTCCTTGGCCGAGGCAGGTGGGGCTCCAGAGGCTTGTCCAAGCGAGGATGGGGTCCAGGGCGTTGCTTCAACAGCTGCTAAGTGGCTCATTTATTCGCCTCCACGCTTCGCTCCTGCTCTCCCTCCATGAGTCACCTCGCCTGGCTGATGACAGAAGACTGAGGATTGTCATGACCTGCAGGCTTGGATCTCTCCGCACAGCTTGGCGTTCTGTGAGTGGGTGGCTTAGGTGTGGGACATCCTGCTCCAGAAAGCCCAGCTGATTTGGCAAGTGGGTGCCGGGCTGATCAAAGTCATCCTGCTGCCTCCCAGGCCCGGATGTGCCGCTCCGTGGGTTGTTCAACCATCGTTGGGAGCCAAACAGCCTGCCTCATCCTGCCCATCGCATCCCATGAACCACGGCCAGGCCAGGACCCAGCCCCACCACCCCTCGCCAGCGCCTCCAAAAGCTCATGGGTGCCAGAGCCATGCCCGAGGAGAGCAGAGCAAGACTCTGATAAAAGATGAGAAGGGGGAACATTGGTGGGTCACCAGGCAGAGGTGTGAGCAGGAGGGAGGCAAGGAGAAACATGGCTCTTCAGAGCAAGCAAGGAGGCACACGCAGTGCACGCATGAATAAAAGCTCCCTCAGAGATGGAAAATAACGTGTGCCGTTCCCCGGGCTGGTAACAGTGTTGGAACACCTGCACCCTCCTCTGGAGCTCAAGAGCTCACATGGCTTGGGGAGAGGGCTCTGTGTTAGATAACACAGGAGGAACTTCTTTCCTGTGAGGGTGGCAGAGCCCTGGAAGAGGCTGCCCAGGGAGGTGGTGGAGTCTCCTTCTCTGGAGACATTCCAAACCCGCCTGGACACGTTCCTGTGCAACCTGCTCTGGGTGGACCTGCTCTGGCAGGGGGTTGGAGTAGATGATCTCCAGAGGTCCCTTCCAACCTCATATCATTGTGTGATTCTGTGACTCTGAGGACGCAGCTGGCAAGAGGTGGGTGGAGGACATGCTGCCTCCCTTGGTGTTCAAAAAAGAAGGACAGCAGAGCTGGCCAATGTCACCCTGGGGCTGTGGGACACACACAGTGCCAAGAGGGTCACTGGGAACAGCTGAGCAGAGCGTGGATGCTCACTCTCATGTTTCCAAGCCATGGTAAACGGAAGGACCTTCCTGATTTCCCAGGCTCTCTGCTGGGAAATCCAAGTCCCAGGACCAGTTCATGACTTACATGCCCCATTTGTTGCTCCCCTCGCCTCTCTGGGACAGGCCAAGCAGCTGCATGGAGATGCCACCGTGTTACCGGCAAAAGCCAGAGCAGAGATAGCAAGACGTGCCCTTTGGTGAAGGGGTAACTCAGCTGTGGCTTGGAGGAGGACCTCCTTAGGGTTTGTAACATGCTCTCAAGATGTAAAAACCAGGCGTTGTGAAAACATCCCGTGTTTGTGGGGTATTTTCTGTCACACGATGAGAGCTACTCGGGCTGGCTCAGCACAATCCCAAGGAACACATCAGCCTTGAGCAACCAGGGCAGGCTGGGGAGCATGGTCTCCAGGTCCTTTCAGTCACGAAGCAGAGACCTTCCCAGCTTCATCTTGCTGCTGGCTCAGCCAAAAGAATCATGCAAGATCCCTGCCGTGTCATGGAGGGCTTTCTTCCTGACTTTTCACACACTGGATTAATTTAATTTCATTTTGGCAGTAGCAATACTGGAGCAAAAATCCATTCTGACATATGTTCCACATCGAGCCGAGAGGATTTCAGTTATAATATTTACCATAGGCCTAGTTCGCTGCTCAGACATCAGGAGGTACTTCATTATTTCAAGAGAAATAATGCATCCTAGTGACCAAGAAGGGACGAGGGAGAGGGAATGGGAAGCAGCCCATGCTGTTCAGTCCTTGTGGCACCAATGTCACCTGGCCTGGCTGTTAAAGAGAGAGCTGTAGCCTCCTTCTACAGTTATTGGAAAGAGATTTCCTCTGTGGAAGGGCAGGACCACCTTTTGGAACTGCCTCTCTCTGAACAGAGGAGCCCAGAAAACCAGGTATGCCTGGAAGTCTAACTGTGAGGAGCCCAACGGTACGTGAGATGGATCCATCTTCTATGGAAAGGTCAGCCAGATCTTGCGGTGATTTCTCCGGGGATCTGGCATGGGATGTGCTTTGTACTGACACTACACTGACTCCCTCAGTAGCATTTGCGGTGTGAGTCAGGGGATATTTAGACTGATAATTTACACAGTAAGATCTAACAATAACCCTTTCCAACAAAATACCACGACAGAGAGAGAGGATGGGACGAGACAGGCGGCTTTACCGCATCCCTTCTGTCCTGCGAGTCTTCATTTACACAGCGTTTCATCAGCCTCCCCTGGGTCTGAATTAACGCCTGAGTCCACAGTCCCTGGTTATGTTCCATTTCTTTAGAGAAGTGTCTACAACTGAGAGCAAAAATGAAAACTGCTGCCTTGGATGGAATCCTGCAAACACATCCTGGACTCCCCGATGCACCACAAAGCTGCTACGTGCCCAACAAATGACATTCCTCTGCTGTGGGCCACCACAACCTGTAAGTATCATTAAAAATCTGCAACTCATAGAGCATATGGGGACCACACTGCCTCTAACGACTTCTACAAGGATTACTGCAAGAACAAGAGGCCCTGGACCAGAGGAGATTAGGTTCGATGATCCTATCAATTTGGTCACACTTCTTCTGGACGTTTTCTTCTCGTGACCCAAAGACTCTTTTGAAAGTCCACTCCTCGGTGGACCATATACCTTTCCTTGGGTCTTTGACCCCATGGTACCACCTAGAGCTCACTCAGTCCGGTCTTGAGGAAGCTATTTGGATTGTAACAGTTTTGCTGATGTTCTGGAATTAAAATTAATGAAATGTCAGCGGGTAACTGCTGGGGCTCCTACCGATTTCTCTGTAACAGGCCACTTCTGCTTATCAGATGAGGGCATTTTGGAAACCTTTACAAAGACACACTGTTCACTCCGCCCTCTTCAGTCTAATTTTGCCCAGCCTCTGCTTATAATAAGTGCTTTGGCAGCTTTCATTTCTTTGTCAGCCTAATCAGATCCGCTGGGAACTAAAAAGAAGGATTAAATTGAGGTGAGGTGCTGAGGGTTCAAGCTTCTCAAGCAGCTCCTCACAGGACCTGTGGAGAAGGCTTCCACAGCCTGATCTTCTAGACATGGGATGAATATAAATCCCACGAGCTACTGTTCTTCCAGCGTAACCTCTGAAATGTCCTTTCTCTACAGACTGAGCTCCAAGCGGTGGAAAGGAGAGTGGAGGTTGCGGAGGAAGAAGCTAATCCGAATGCAAATGAAAGGGGTTGTGGAGGATGTGGTGGGTTGGGGAATGTAACAGAGGAAGCTAAAAAGGTCTGAAAGAGTAATTCTGCCTGTAATGAGGACCTACCTGCTCACTGTGTTCTGCGCTGCTAGAGCAGAAGGTGACTCTGGGGAGTCCCACAGGAGGGCCAGTGGGGCGGTCCAGCCCCTGGAAGAGTCAGTGGGAAGAGCTCTGCTCTCTTGGATGAACATTAGGAAGGGGCCACGGTGGTATTGCTGTTTCTACAAAAACCTGGGTGGCTCAGAAGCAGTGAGATCCTGTTTGGGGACAGCTATCCCAGCTGGCTGCTTTCAATAAACACCTCCTGGGATGCAGCAGGAAGACGGGAACATGCGAAGGAGGGCCAGGTTTCAGAGAGGTCCTGTTTCCCATAATACCAAAGGCTCAGCAAAAAACCTGGGAACAATCATTTCCCAAACTCTGGAGGTCTGGTCTCTCACGGGTCTCTTGGTGTGATCAGCAGAGATCTCTCTCCTCCATCTCTGGCCACTTGCTCCTGGCTAATGGTGTGCAGCCTGTAGGGGAACAGATGTGCTAGAAGGAGACAGAGGCTAAAAATAAAGATAATGAAAGCAGTCTGTGGCATCCTTGCTACTGGCTGATAATGAAAGAGTGTGCAGTGCTGCTCTCTCGCCTGCAAGGTGGCATGGATCCAGCGGATGTGAGAAACGCTTGGAGGCCTTCCTGGTGGGATCCACCCAAACCGCGACAGGAACCTGCGCTTCCCCCACGACATTCACACAAAGGCTCGTTCTTCTCTCCAGACCTGCCCCATCACCAAAAGCAGCTTGAAGGCAAACCGGTCAGATAGGATGGGATTCCAGCGCCAGCTGCCTGCAAGAGGCTTCCTGCTTCACCACACGACTGCTGTCAACATGGGCCAGCGCTTGGCCAAGAGCAACATCTGGACGAGGTTGATTCAAGCAAAAGTCTGTTGGCAGAGAGAAATGCTCCAAAGAGGCCGCAGTCACATTTGAGCTCTTCAACCGCAACCTCTCAGGAACGTGAGGCACCACGACCACCCTCTTGGGTTTTTTTACACCCACTCCCTACAGAAAAGCAAATTAGCCCAGGGTCTTGCGTCTTGTTTTGAAGGTCCTCCATGGCTCTGACGTGGGCTATCTAGGACGTACACAGCCTTGCTTTGTGGCACCATGGGGAGGCTCTGCAGTAGACGACAGCCTGCCTGTGACACAAAACAGAATCCAGGAAAAAAAACCTCTCCAAGAAGGCCAGCTCCAAGTGTGAGGAACGTTTCCTTAGCGTGTCTTTCCTAACATGAACACAAACCTGTGCAGACACTAGCTATGAATAAATAAATGCAAAATAAACCAACAGTCTCCCCGCCCCCTCTCAACTCTCCTGCATTCACTTCTCCTGGGGAGCTGGACGAGAAAACAAACTGCACAAAGCAGACACTAGTTGAATTGCTCAAGGCACTACCAGAAGGTGTTCAGATAGCAAGGTGTTGGGAACACACAGAGACAACTGAATAATGAAAGGTACCAGCAAAATAATGAATTCCGCCAGCATTCAAAATCCACTGGGTAAATCACTCGCTGGAAGCCGCCTGCCTTGCCCAAAGCTCTTGGGGAAATGAAATATGAGCTTACAGTTGGTTGTTATGTGCCCAGCTCCAGCTAGAAGGTCAACGTGCAACTGCATGGTCTCTGCCTCCTGCAGCCCCTCAGGAAGTTTTGTGCAAGAGCAAAAGCTTATTGGGGAAGAGCAGGAGGCCAATGAAGGAAAGAATCATAGAATCATAGAATGGGTTGGGTTGGAAAGGAGACCATCCGGTGCCACCCCCTGCCCTGGGCAGGGACACCTCCCACCACACCAGGTTGCTCCAAGCCCCCTCCAACCTGCCCTTGAACCCCTCCAGGGATGGGGCAGCCACAGCTTCTCTGGGCAACCTGGGCCAGGCTCTCACCACCCTCACACCAAAGAAGTTCTTCCCCACATCTCAGCTCCATCTCCCCTCTTTCAGTGTCAAACCCTTCCCACGTCCTATGGCTCCCCTCCCTGATCCAGAGTCCCTCCCCAGCTTTCCTGGAGCCCCTTTAGGACTGGAAGGGGCTTTAAGGTCTTCCTGGAGCCTTCTCTTCTCCAGGCTGAACACCCCCCCCAACTCTATCTTCATAATAGAGGTGCTCCAGCCCCTCGGAGTATCTCCGTGGCCCTAGCGTGAAAGCAAGAAAGAAAATTTCAGTGGGACAAATGCCACCTCTTCCTTTTCTTGACATGCAGCTTCCCCATTCCTCCACGTTTCCACCCAGGAAGGTGAGAAGTGCACCTTGCCAAAGAAACGCCTCGGGGCCCAGACTCATCGGACACAAGGGAGCCCGAAGGAGAGGGAGGGAGAGATCCCTGTGCCCATGGCTTCCTCCTCAGCCCCCTTCCACCACCCCTCGTTCAGCCCCACCGCACGACGATGCCCTTTGCCGACAGCAAGCTGCCAGTGACTCCAGGAGGACTCTTGGCTATTAAGGTCGCACAACACTCCTCCGTTTGTCCACAGCCTGCCAAACTGCAATGACTCATGAAAAAATTGCCTGTGCCTACTGCCTGCTTTGGGCTCAAATTTGTTGCTGATAACATTAACAAAAGTGGTGACACCACATTTTCAACGGGTGCCAGGAAAAGCCTTACCCGTTTTGGAAAAACAGGAGGCTTTTGTGCTCTGCACTTGAAAATCAACAGAAATTTAGTTCTCCGCGATGAAATTTGCTGTTAGCACAAAATCCAATCCAGATTGGATTAAAATACATGGGTTTGTGTGGTTTTTTTTTATTGGCTGCTTTCACACAGTGGTGTTTGTGAGAAGTGCCTCCATTTTTTGGGTCTTTCCACAAGCGACGAGCGTGCAACATGGACCGTGGTAGACCCCTGCAGCCCTAGAGGCCATGGTACCCCCATGAGACACAGACGCAGGGGAAGCAACCCAGTTAGCTCCCATTAAAGGGAAAAATACTGGGAGCCAGTCAGCAGACCCCGGGCTTTGCTCTCCCGGCCCGCCTCAGCCAGAAAAGCTCAAATGTGTGTCACAGAAGGCTAGGAATTAGCAGTCCCCAAAAATGTGTATGAAAAGTAAGTGAAAAGCTAAATTTCAGTCCTAGGGATGGGTAGGAACGGGTTCACTGTGACACACCAAAGTCAGTCCCTTGGCCAAACACCACTGCCTAAACCCAGTCTGACAAACCCACAGTGCTGGGTATTAGAAATGGACTGGTCCAGAGGATCCACCATGTTCCTTCAGCACCTCAAGCGGCTGGTGTAGAGGGCACCAGACTCTCCACGTCGGTTTTAGCAAGAGTTCTGCTAATTGCTGGGTTTTCAGCCACGGGTTCCAACCCCCTGACATGAAAATGGCTGCACAGAGTAGGATATGATTTCTCTTTCTTTCCTCCCTTCTTCACCTCCCCCAAACTACTTGTCTTTCCCAGGAACATGGACTGGAGACCAGCACGGTTCTCAAGAAAGGCGCTCCCTGCCCAAAGCATGGCAAGCAACCCTGAAAGACTTTCACAAGACCACAGACCATCTACATCACTTCTACACCACCTGGCGTGAAGAACCACTTGTTGAGACCCCACAGCCAACGTGACCCCCATAATGACAAAGGCACCATCCAAACCAAGCAGGGAGGCAGCAGAGAAGGTCACAGGTCCTGCAGACATCTTGAGGTCCTCTCAACCCAGGAAAGAGATTCAAAAAAGAGGGCAAAGTTCTCAAAGTGGTGATTGGCAAGGAAGGCTTGATCATCTCTCCTGTGCTTACCAAAGCCCCCTCTGCAACGCACTAAATGACCGTGCTGCTTCTTTCAGCCTGCTCTTCCCCACGAAAACAAACTCTAATGTCAAAGACAGGTGAAAAAGGATCAAACCCTTCCTGTTCCAGTCCCTGAACAGCCGCTCTTGCCCAGCACCTCCTCCACCACCCCTGAGAAGGCAAGGTGTTGAGTCCCAGTCAGAGCCAAGAGCGTCGCTGGATGCGGTACAGCTCCATTCTCTGTACGCTTGATCTACCAATATTAATAAAATGCCTTCTCCAGCTCCCAGAAGCCTTCTTCATGCCTCGCTGACTTGTATCAGAGAGCGAGAGCTTCACCGAGAACAGCTGCGCTGAGTTTGACAGAGCTGGTTTGGCAAATGTCCTTTTCCCTTTGCCTGCTAACAACAACATGTCGTGTCCCCCCCCCCCTCCTCCCGCCGGGGAATGCAGCACGCTCCATTTCAGCCCTTCTCCATCCCCATCACTAACGAAGCTGATGGAAAGCGAGGAGTAATTGTGTTTGCAGGTGACGGGGTTGGGAGCAGCATCGCTGGGAAACACGTACTTGGCAAGAAGTCCCGGTTGGGAGGTGAGGGAGGGCAGCCAATTGCGAAATCCCTGGCAAAACCCTTCGTTGTCGGAGGGATGTTGCTCTGCTCAGCCCAGCTGCCGCGGAAAAATGCAGGGGGAGTGCGGTTACGGGAGAGAGACGGGGTCAGAAACGGCTGCACGGCCCCGGAGAACCCCTCTCCGGGGCAGGGCAAATCCCAAAGCAGGGTCCTTTACCCCAATATACGCCCAGAGCAGAGGCATCATCTATTTATTGCATTTCTGCAGGGATGGGTGCTGGGTGGTGATCCCCAAAGCCACCCAACCCCTCCCCTGAGCCTAAAAACTCTCAGGCATATTTATACGGTTCAAAACATGGAAATACACACCCTTAATTATAATTATTGATTAAAACCTTATCTTAACAACTTCTATTGGTTAGTACAGTCACTCTCTTTCATTTCAAGTTACAAGGTCCTTTAATTGATGTGCCCGCGCTCCAGCACCATCGGGGTAGGGGGCAGCCCAATTTGATCTCCAGTTGAGTTAGTGGTCGCCATTCCCACTGCCACCTTTACCTTTCCCCCAGTTACTGCGAATTTTTGTTGACTTTATGCCTTATCCAGCAGCTGTCTGGTTTTCAGCCCGTTCCGGCGCCTCCTGTTGTGGGATATTCCTTATTATCAGCCTCCTGTTCTTCTTCAAGGGTATATATTCATTAGCAAGGTTATTGTTTATACCAAGTGTCCTGTTCCACAGATCCTTGTGATCCTTTTCACAGCTCTTTATTCTTACGTAGTGAGAGATTCTACCTTCTAAAATACATTTTGCTTTTTAAAAAGCACATTCTACCTTCTTAAAAGGACATCATCACCATGGCTTTGTTTCCATCACACCCGCAGGTCTGGATTCCAGCTCTGGGCTCCAACCTGTACAATGGAGACGCGTGCTGGTGTTCAGCCACGTCTGGTGTAATGATAAATAAAAAAAGGTCCCGAATTCTGCTCTGGGGTATACTGCAACGCCGCAAACCTGCCATCGTTATCATGGCATTGCGTCAGAAGTTTGCTCCCCAGTTTTTATTTCAGCAATACGCTCTTTTCACACAAATATGTTACTGGGAGGGTGTGGATACGAGCCATGGGAGACGCACAGACAACCCTCAGCGATCCTTCCCAACTAGAGCTGGAGAGCAGAGGTAGAATCATAGTCATAGAGTTGTCTGGGTTGGAAGGGACCTTCAAGATCATCTAGTCCAACCATCAACCTAACTCTGCTAAAAACCACCACTAACCCATGTCTCTAAGCACTATGTCAACCTGTCTTTTATATACCTCCAGGGATGGTGCCTCAACCACTGCCCTGGGCAGCCCATTCCAAGGTTTGATAACCCTTTCAGTGTCAACGTTTTTCCTGATATTCATCCTAACCCTCTCCTGGCCCAACTTGAGGACATTTCCTTTTGTTCTTTGGGAGAAGAGACCGCCCCCCCCCTGGCTACACCCTCCTTTCAGGGAGTTGCAGAGAGCGAGAAGGTCTCCCCTCAGCCTCCTCTTCTCCAGGCTGAACACCCCCAGCTCCCTCAGCCTCTCCTCACAAGACTTACTCTCCAGACCCCTCACCATTTTTGTTGCCCTTCTCTGGACCCGCTCCAGCCCCTCAATGTCTTTTTTGTGGTGAGGGGCCCAAAACTGGATACAGCCCTCGAGGTGGGGCCTCACCAGTGCCCAGCACAGGAGGACCCTCATTTCCCGAGTCCTACTCACCATGCTGTTCCTGAAAGGTGCTCACAAAGGGTAAAGTGCATGGAGAAAAACACGTTTACATGAAAAACTGCTCTGGATGAAAATTCCTCCAGGGACCGGACCGCACCAGAGAAGACTCTGAAGGCACCACAGGCTTCCATGTGGTGGAACCTGTCTTGGGTTTATCATAGAATCATAGAATCATCTGGGTCAGAAGGGACCTTCAAGGTCATCTAGTCCGACCCCCCCGCAGTCAGCAGGGACACCCCCAACTAGACCAGGTTGCCCAGGGCGTCTTTTTTAGAAGTTTACTCACTTCTAGCAGGGCACAAACGCGATGGCAATGCCTGGAGTGAGTGTGCCCTGTGGGACAGAGACTCCCACACGAGGCATCCAAAGACCAGCCTGTTGGCATGGAGCGTGGAAGCAGCATTGCTGCTGGCACCTCCTTCTTCCTTCCCTGCACGCCAGCAAGTCATCTGCATCACGTCACAAGCTTGGCCCGGGTAAGGGCAGGGACGTCGTAACCTCTTCGAGGCAGGGATATTGTCCTGTGCTCGCCGTGAAGTGCCACGCACATTCATGCTACCCTAGAAATAATAAATAATAATAGTAAGTCATCAAAGAAGTGCACCTCAGGGAGGAGTCAGATCATACATTGCAGCGAGAAGCTTTCACTTTGGGCATAACTATTACACATGAGCTGGTTATTGCAGAACAATTCCCTTCAAGGGTGTATAGCCTGAACTCTATTAAAATGGATGTTCTGATGGTGACTTATGAATTTAGAAACCAAGAGCTGCACTCTGCTTCCAGCTAAACAGGATGGAAATCTGGGGTCACTCCGCTGGCCCCATTCACACAAGACGACAGCGATTCCACCAGCCAGAGCGGCGAAAATCCGCGCTGCCAGAAGCACAAAGGACTCCTCATCTACTTTCCAGACACCATTTTACCCTGAATCCTGCCCAAATCAGCAGAGATTTGCCGGGCTGTGAAGGATGGGGCAGACATCGAGCGAAAGAATCGATTTGATTAGTGGGGCAGGGAGGGTAAAATACGGTGGCACAAGGTCCACTTGCCTCACAGAAGATCCGTAGATGAGGAAAAGTGAAACGGCCACTTTCTGTCCTATTTAGTCTTTGCTTATGTTGCAGGAGAGCACGTTAATGAGATTCCAGCAAGCAAACATCCCGAGGAAAAGGCACTCATTTGATCACGAGGCCCGGCTGCTACACCTGACCTTAGGAAAACGAGGAATATTTTATTAATTGAGGTCTTCCAAATTTAAAAAAGCCTAACTTTCCAGCAAAGGAGACCTTTGAGCCTTCCATCTGCTTTTGTGCGCCCGCTGGGTGAGGTGCAGCAATTAAAAGCGCTCTGAGAAGACGAACAGTGTTTTAAACAGCTGCGGGGAGGCTTGGGAGGGTGGAGAGAGAAGACTTGTGGTTAAAAAAAAAAGGCGGGGGGGGGAGGAAAGTGAGCGGCTCTTTTGATTAGCATCCGGCTGCTTCCACCCAGGAGACTAGCAGGGACACCTCAGGAGAGCGGTGCTAAGGAGGGATGGACCTCGCTGGAGAAGGCACTCTCCTCTCCAGAGCATTGGGGGCCTCCGGAGGCAGCCGTTTTTAGCACTGAAAATTAGGTGTTGCGGGTAATGAGGCAGCAAGACACCGTTGTAGGACAGGGAAAGCCCAGCACATGGTGTCCAGAGGCTGTTGAGTGCTAATTGTAATCGTTGTGATTAACTGCTTCCACAAGCAATGTCTCTGCTGTTAACACAGCCGTTCCTCACTCTTCACAGCACCTTGCCTCCTCCCCGGGTTAGGAGAACATCTGAAGGGCTTTGGGACCCTACAGCCCATCGTTTCAGAGGAGTTTTGGGGAGATCACAGGAGCCAGGTGTCCAAAGCCCACTAGAAATCCAAGTCAGAGAATCCAGCAACGTTAAGCTCTGCTTTATAGAGCTCTTGTGGGAAACCAGAGCAAGGCTTGACCTCCAGCCAGGTGATGCTGGGGTCTTCTAAACCTCAGGGCACCTTGAAGGACTGAAGACACTGCCTGGTGCACTGAGAAGACCACACCTGAGCATCCTAAAGGTCCCCTTGCAATAATGAAGTTATGTTCAATGTTTGCAAGAGACAAGACCAAGAAGGAGCAGAACATGTCCTTGCACTACATGTACTGCTGGTGATGGACTTCATAAGCCTGGTGTGTAGGCTAGAGGCCCTAGAAGCATTCTCTGGAGCACATCTCTCGCTCTTCTAGCTCTACAGAGACACAGGTCAGTGCTCCAGGTCCTGGTAGCTTCTGGTGAAGGACAACACTTGGGACAGTCCATTTGTCCAGGACACACAGACTATCCCTGACTGCACTAGCTGGGTCATCACCTCTGCTGAAGCCAGTTCCCAGGAACGCAGGTCCATCTTCTCCCTGTGTGACCAGTCCCAGCTCCACACCAAGGAACAGTCTACGCTCTCCTTAGCTAGTGGAAGGAAGTAGCTCCAGCTAAATTTGCAGCACACTGCTGGAAATCCCACCTAAATCCCTTTCTTGATGCTCAACTTGCGCCAGGGGAGGTTTAGGATGGATATTAGGAGAAATTTCTACACTGAAAGGGTTATCAGACACTGGAAGAGGCTGCCCAGGGCAGTGGTGGAGTCACCATCCCTGGAGGTGTATAACAGCTGGGCAGTGGTGCTGAGGGACATGGGTTAGTGGTGGTTTGGGCAGCATGATGTTGATGGTTGGACTCGATGATCTGAAAGGTCCCTTCCAACCCAGACAATTCTATGATTCTGTGATTCAAATGATCTGTTCTTAGCAGGTAAAGTGGCAGTGGGGTCTTACATGACCTTCAGGACCTGCTTCCCCTCCAGCTACGGGGCTCATTGCTCTCGGCAGCTCCTGGGAGAAACTCAAGGCAAAACCCTGGTTAGAAAAGCAAACACGCAGTGGGGGCTGCGGGAACACTGGGCACATTACTGGGGAGGGAACGAGGCAGGAGGCAAAATTCGGCTTTCTGTAAAGGCAAATTAAAAAAAAAAAAACGCTTTTCAAGATCAATAATAAAATGAGAGGGGACAACAAGTCGGGGAAGGCAGTGTAAAACCTCCCACTGACTGCAGCAGGCTTCCAGAGCCCGTCCCCACAAATTGCATCTGGAGACTTAAACGTTACCAACAAACCCATTGTAAGGAAAACACCGGCGTGTCGCTGCCGCGCTCACTGGCACGGATAATCCGCACCCCCTTTTCAGGAAAAAAAAAAAAAAAGAAAAAAAATTATAATCCTCTCTCCTCCTTTTCTTATTAGCAGTGTGCAGGCTGCCGGTCTATAATCCCAAAGCTGTAATGGTGCTGGCGGGGACCCGCACACGCGGCGCCCTGTGCAGCCGCCGATAAGTGGATTCCCCCTCATCCCTTCTTAGATGGGTTAAAAGAAGTTGGGGGGGAAAAAAAAAATAATAAGCAAAAAAAAAAAAAAAAAAAAAAAAAAAAAAAAAAAAAAAAAANGAATGAAAAACATTTCATTCTTCTCAGCAGCTGGAAGCAAGGCAGATAAGTGAGAGCTGGCTCCCCTCCAGCATCGGATTTTCCCCAAACGAGGAGCGTGTGGGATTGGAAGCGGTTTTGCAGCCTCACCTTATGCCACAGCATAAAAACAAAACAACAACAACAAAAAAAAAAACCCAAAAAACCCAAACTACCCAAAAACCCCTGTGAGGTGGAACCGTCCGTTTTGAAGGTGATTAATGGCAGCGGGCTCCTGGGGGGAATTCAGCTGTGTCGCGGGCTGTCAGGGGCAATGGAGGGAACGGTATTTACCTTCCAACAAACCCGAGATGATTTACCACGTTGTTCATAAATGGGTGTCTGGACAGTGACAAGGATCCTGGCCAAAAAAGCAAGGGAGAAAAGCTCGCAAAACTTCACACGTCTTTGGTGGGGAGGAGCGGGGAGAGTGATGTCTCTGCAGCCCAGGGTCTGGGGGATGCTTAAAAGCAGCCGGAGGGGATCAGCAGAGGATTCCTAACCCCTTCCCAAAGGCTCTGGTTTGCAGCGAGAAGGAGAGGAGGGCAACGGTGAAGCTGGGACCTTCTGAAGCTCAGCACTGGGAGGTGCTGGTCGCACCGGGGCTGGCTGAGGCAGCAGAAGGCATGTGCGGCTTGGAGGGGAAAGAGGCCACGGAAACGGAGCCAAGTCCTTCTCTCATCACACCCTGTAAAGTTCAAACCAGCTGAAGCCCTTGCTCGGGGCTGTCTCAGCCCTACCTTGCTGAGGAGAGAGTAAACAAAGGGGAAAACAAAGGAAAAAGTCCTGTCTCTAGACCGAACCATACGATGCCTCAGGTAAAAGACAGCCCCCTCAAATCTGCATTTCCCTTTCCTCTTTCCAACCGTTTTCCTTCTTTGCCTCCTCTCCTAACACTTAATATAACCCTTCCAAAGGACTGCTCCCACAGGAGTCACACCAAGGTTGGTACGGCCAGCACCAAGGGTCAGTAGGACCCACACGCGTCACCCCTTCCACATGGGGACATCCCCGAGACTGGCATCTGCTGTCTCCGTGCTTCAGTGCCAAGGGCAGGGGCTTCTGCCCTTGAAAGGTTGCAGAGTTTCTTGCCCTACATCCATGACACATAAATCCCACAGGGTCCTGAGCGAAGACATTGGATGTAGTCCAGCAGAAGCACAGATCTGAAGCACAGAAAATCGTCTAGCTTGGAATGGACCTTTCAGATCATTGAGTTCAACCATCAACCTCACAGTGCCCAAACCACCACCAACCCATGTCCCTCAGCACCATGTCTGCCCGGCTGTTAGATACCTCCAGGGATGGTGACTCCACCACTTCCCTGGGCAGCCTGTGAACATCCAAAGCTCACGCAGCCTTATGTAAAAGCAACCTATTAAACTCCAGCCAAAAGGAACTGCACAGAAATACCCCTGTAGAATCACAGAATGGTTTGGTTTGGGAGGAACCTTAAAGATCATCCAGTTCCAAACACCTGCCATGGGCAGGGACACCTCCCACTAGACCACGTTGCTTGAAGCCTCATCCAACCTGGCCTTGAACCCCTCCAGGGATGAGGCAACCTGGTTGCCAGGTTGGGGCAACCTGCCCAGCTTCTCTGGGCAACCTGGGCCAGGCTCTCACCACCCTAACACCAAACAAGTTCTTCCTGCTATCCAAAATCTCTCCTCTTTCAGTTTGATACTGTTCCTCCTCATCCTATGGCTCCCCTCCCTGATCCAGAGTCCCTCCCCATCTCTCCTGGAGCTCCTTGAGGGACTGGAAGGGGCTGGAAGGTCTCCCTGGAGCCTTCTCTTCTCCAGGCTGAACCCCCCCAACTCTCTCAGCCCCCCCTCCCAGCAGAGGGGCTCCAGCCCTCCCAGCATCTCCGAGGCCTCCTCTGGCCCCTCTCCAACAGCTCCATGTCCTTCTGCTGTTGGTGGCCCCAGAGCTGGAGGCAGCACTGGGTGGGGGGGTGTCTCACCAGAGTGGAGCAGTGCCACGAGGCTGGGGATGCGGCCCAGGGTGTGTGGGGCTTTCTGGGCTGCTGGTGCACATCACCAGCTCGTGTTGAGCTTCTCATCCCCCCAAACCCCCAAGTCCTACTACCAGGACAAAGACCCTGAGGTTAGGGCTTGGCCTGGCTTTACTTTAGGTGCTGAGATCGAGTCCTGGAGCCAAGTGCAAGGGAGGGGACCTGAAACATGCAGCTGAAATAAAAATGAGGCTGTGAAAAAGCAAGGAACCATTACCCACAAAGCTTACAAAGCCTGGCTGCCAGCTTGGTTTCTCCCTCACCTCATGCCCTGTTTTTCCATGGCCTCCCTTCCACCCAGCAATGAACTTCTCCTGCCGTCCGCTGCGATTATTTCTGCTCCTTTCACGGGGGTATTATTCCTTGTATCACCTTGTGGGGATCGCAATTAGAAGCAATCTGGCCCTGTAATGGCCACTATCATCCCCGGAGGGGGTGCAAACAGCTTTTTCAGTCTCCCTCAGCTTCATGTTGGCTCTGTGGCAGCTTCCACCACCAACCCTGGAGACAACGCAGGCAGGGAGGCTTTCCCCTTGGCTCAGCCCGCTGAAGGTCGTGGAGCAGCCCAGAGGCTGGAGGGAAAATCAAAGGAGAATGATTGCTGCTCCTGGGAAAGGTGAAAAGCAGGGTCATTTCGCCAATATGTGTGGGAAGGGCAGGGGATTGATTTAAAGAGGGGAAAAGATAGAAGGAGACAAGGAAGATCTTTTTATTCCTTTCACTAAGCTCTGTGGCTCTTTGACAAAGCCAGGCTGCAAAAAAAAAAAGAAGAAAAAAAAAAGGCCGAGGATATCAACCCACAGCGGTTGGTTTTCTCTCTCTCAGACCTTCTTTAATGTGTATTACACGCTGCCCAATGATGCAAGAAAACTTCAGATCTTCCCCTTCACTTACTGCTCTTTCTGGGCAAAGGAAATAAGAGGAACAGCGCTATCAGTGACAGCCTTTAAAGAGCCTTTGGGTGCGGAGGATGAAGCCACGCGTTGCCTGCCCCGAGAGCTCCCTGGGTGCTCCACCAGGAGATTTGATTCCTATGGAAACTGTATTAAAGGAAGGAAAATGTTAGTGCTGGATGAAGACCAACAAGGGTCCCTGGGGCCAGCCGGCCACATGGTACCCAGGGGAAGAGGCTGGAGAAGTGCTGGAGGAACAACACCGTGGGGATAACGGTGGGAGAACACTTGTTGGAAGGAAAGCGGTTGCTCGGGCTTATCTGTACTGGGGTGTTTCTGCAAATGTCTACGCAAGCAAATGTTCTTGGCAAATGGGAGGATATCCACGACCAGAGATAGCCTCCTGAGTCTGCAGCCTCATAAACTTGTAGTTAACTTTAAGCATATGCTTAAGCCCCAGCCGGCTTCAGCGGGAGCGCGGCGCATGCTTTAAATTATCCATGTGGTTAAGCACCAAGCTGAAGGAAAATCCATCCTGATCCCCTGCGTTGGGGAAGAAGAGCCCCGAGGGCTGTTTGAGACCCTTCACTTGGCCCTGAAAGCCCTGGATAGAGCAGGAGGAGGCTTTGTGCTGGTGTGCAGGACAGCTGTGGAAACCATCACCGAAGACCCCTTCCCAGAGCAGTAAGTGGTTTCTCAGGGCTGCTCACGGGGACGGTGGGTGTTGTGGATACCTCGGGCCAGGCAGGGATGTAGATCTGATACAGAAACCCTGGATTTTGATGTGAAGGTTTCCCAAAGCCCCGATGACAAAGATGAGGGAGAGGCAGAGCGAGGAACGCTGGAGGGATAATGTGAAAGCCAGACTCCGACCCGTGCTGAATCACCGCCTGGAGCATGGGAAGACGCCATCACCTCTCTCAGCCTCATCTACTGGGGCTCTTCTGCCTTTTCCACACGATTAAATGTTGGGGGGCGAAAGGGGGAGGAGGATGAAGAAAGCTCCTGACCCTAGAGATGGGATGTAAGGCACTGATGTGGCCTCCCTCACATACAAACCCCGGTTCCAAGTTAAACACATCAAACTGGAGCCTCCCCACGACTTCTCCAGGCAGGGGGTTCCCCGAGGTGCTTTTCCACCTCTTGCTTTACGTGAAAGCTTCTGCAAGACCTGATAATCCAATGCAGAGGAAATGCCAAAGCCATGAGATGTTTTGCAAGCCCCAAATCCTACCCCTCACCCAGCCTCCCCCCATGGAAACCCAGGGGGATGCTGAGGAGCAGCTGAGCTGTGGCCACGGGCTGCCCTCCTCCACGGACCGAGCATCCAGCCCAGGATCTTGCACAAGGTCTCTCTCCCCCCATCCAAAATTAAGTCAGTAGTGCACAGGATGAAATGAAACCTGGGCCCTGAGCAGCGCAGCTTCCCGTCCCTCCCGGCTTTTCACTCTCCGTCATCTCCCTGTCTCCTCTTCGCACATTGTCCTCCCCTCCCAACCAGGGGAAGAGGTGCAGCTCGGGAAGGAAAGCTGCCACCCGGGGAAAGGAGGGGTGTCACTCATTTCTAATTCCAGGGGAGGTGACTTTTGGGAGGGAGGGAGGGAGGGAGGGAGGAAGCGCAGAGGAGAATGAGGAATGGATGGCGGCAGCTCCATCCCTCCGCTGGTTGGCATGGCGACGCGGCGGCAAGGCGGGTACCCAGGCGTCAGCACACCCCTCTCCTCCCAAAACCAGGGTGCAGGGGAGGGGGCTGCCCCTGGGAGACGGAGCCCCATCCTTCCCTCAGCTCTTTAATATTCCCCACGGCCGCCTCTGAAGCAGGTTATTGTCTAAGGTGTCAGGTAGAAACCCCTCCCGTGTCCCCCGTCCCCCCCCCCCCCTCTCTTTCCGCCGGCGGTTCAGCAATCTGTAGATAAAGTTAATATAATGCAGGAGCAGCCGCGGGGAGGGAGGCTGTCGTAAGCCATTACCACTGACTTTGCCGACATGATAATATTGTCCTTCATCAGCGAGAGGATTAGGAGCCCGCCGGACCGCGCGGGGCTGGGGATTAAAATGCCTTGGCTTCCCAAGGTCAAACACGGAGTTCAGTGGGCAAGGGGCTGAGAGTTCGCTCTGGCGGCCAAGCAGGGGACAGTGTCTGCACCCGTCTTGGGTCCCTTCGCCTCTGCAAGTCACAGAAGTCCCCTGCGCCTCCCTCTTGCAGCTCCTCCCGGCTTTTGGAGAGGGTGGGAGCACTGGGTGGGGGGACAAGCACGAGGGGCTGGGGAGTGGGAAGCGTTGTTTCTGAGGAGGAAAGGAAAACACCCGGACAAACAGCATTTCCTCTGACGGTTTCAGCGAGCTCACTGGAAGGGAGCAAACACTCTTCAGGGGGTTTATTTGCAGTTCTATTTTGCAGTTTTGTCTTAAAAAAAAAAAAAGCTGGGTTTTCAAAACACAAACATGTGAAGTGGCAGGAAGTTTTCGCTTTCTAATTGTTTGTTTTAACAGCAAAACTACTGCTGCAGTGAAAACATTTACTCCAGCTACTTCTGGTCGCTTGGAAAAGATGAAGTGCTTTGTTTAGGGGGGAAAAAACACTAGGAAGGGTAAAAAACAAAGCAGGCAAGCAAGGAAATGAAGCTTTCCTGCCGAAGCTACAAGATAGCTCTGGGCACCCAGTTATTGTTCCCATTGCTCAGAACCACGTCGCATCATCCAAGTCGGCCCCGCGCTCTCCGATCTTAGGAGAGAAAGGCTGATCCGTCGAAGTAGGGACCCGAGCAATGGGCACCCCATAGAAAAGCACCGAGGAGCTATTAAAAAAATAAGTTTTGTGACATTTATGAAGCCAACAGAGACCCTGGTGACAGGCTGTTGGCACAGGGGTTTGCACGGCAGGTTGATGGTGGGCACGGTTCTTCTCCAGCGTTCAAGGAAAATAATTTAACCTGATGTATTAACCAGTAATTCTATTTTACCATCACCGCACTGAAGGATAAATGGAGCCTTGTTCCCGTTCCTGGAGGACAGCATTTAGACAGACACAAATAAACACATCTCTCCCTTACCCTCCATAATGTTATTATGGGATAGAAGTAAAGACGAAGCAAAGGACAAATGAACACTTAAAAATGGGACCTGTCAACATCCCACCTGTTGCTAATGAAGTCTTGTCTCCCATCCTCTGCCATTCCCCTTGAAGAGCTGACCAAAACGGGGGGGGGGGCGGAGGCTGGGAGGATGCCAACCTTAACGAAATAGGATGACTTCTAGAAACTTTGACCTCTGTGGTGTAAAGGAATTTTTTTGCAGATTAGAAGGCTGCATTTTTTTCCCAAGTCTGTCCCAATTCTCACCCTCGGCCTTTTCCAGGCTGTTGTATTTTGTTAGACCAATTCCAGGACTTTATCCTGTCTGGGGGGGGGGGAAGAAAGAACATACGCTAGATTTATGGGCTGTCGGGTGGGATTTATATTCAAATTGCTCTTTCTGCCTGTGGTCCCCACACAATTCCCATCACAGGCATGTACAGCCTTTAATGGGTTACTGGTACAACACCCCCCTGCGCTGGGTGGGCGCTGCAAGCCCCTTCCCTGCAAGGCGAGACCTGAAGCACAACGTGTGCTCTTCTTCCAAATCATCCCAGGAACTTCTGGAGCTAAAGGGCCATTTTCACACGCAGCTCTGAGGCCCACACTTCAATTAAACTGACCTTGACTAATTAAGGGCTCTTCCTTCTTTCTCCCCCTGCCCGCAGGTGTGCAAACACCCTCAAAGAACTCAAGTGGAGTTAAGGGATCCGCAGTACCCTGGGCATGTCCAAAAGGACCTCCGGGGTGGCCAACTCTGTGGCAACCTCCCGCCTGCGTCCCTCCACCTTCCTCATCCAAGCAGTTCTCCACGCAAACTGTAGGGAAGAGGAAGAGCGGGCACAATTCACATCTCTGCCTTCTTCACAGGGAAAGGGTAGATGCAGATTTAGCGCCTTCCTCAGACTGAGCTATGTCAAGAGGATGGGGTCAGGGCTTTCCCAGTGGTGCCCGGTGACAGGAGAAGGGGCAACAGACAGAAGCTGGAACACAGAAAGTTCTGTCTGAACATGCAGAAAAACTTCTTTCCTGTGAGGGTGGAAGAGCCCCGGAAGAGGCTGCCCAGAGAGGTGGTGGAGTCTCCTTCTCTGGAGACATTCAAACCCCACCTGGACACGTTCCTGTGCAACCTGCTCTGGGTGGACCTGCTTTGGCAGCGGATTGGACTAGACGATCTCCAGGGGTCCCTTCCAACTTCTACAATTCTGTGATTCCGCCTCCTCTAAGGATGCCCAAACACTTACACTTTTTGGAGGAAGCTGCTGGGGAAGGAAAGGGTCATAGCTCAGTCTTCTGGCACAAGCTGGGCCACCGTACAGTGAAAAACTCAAGATACTCACAGGAGGGAGAAGGAAAAGTCTCTACGTTGGCAGTGTGGCTCCCTAGCTTGGTTGTTGGAAGGAGAGCTCACAAGAAACGGCTCACAGTCTGTTTCTAAACTGGATAACAAGTATTTTTACAAAATGGCCAAGGCATAAACCAAAGCAACAATACCTAAAGCAGGAATGACAGCCCAAGAACTCTCCTCTCCCATCACCACCTCGCAGACCACCCTTCACCTCCCTACATACAGGCGGCTGTGCTCCCATCCAAAAGGGACAGGGTGCCCTGAAGCTGGGTCTGTCTCCATACTAAGGCACTCACCAGCACAGAAAGCCTTTCCAGCCTCCACATAAAATCATAGAATTGTCTGGGTTGGAAGGGACCTTTCAGATCATCAAGTCCAACCATCAACCTAACTCTGATGAGAAACCATCACTAACCCATGTCTCTAAGCACTATGTCTTTTAAAGCACCCATCTTTTAAACACCTCCAGGGATGGTGCCTCAACCACTTCCCTGGGCAGCCCATTCCAAGGCTTAATAACCCTTTCCCTGTCAAAATTTTTCCTAATCTTCAATCTGAACCTCCCCTGGAGCAACTTGAGGCCGTTTCCTCTTGTGCCACCACCTGTTCCTTGGGAGAAGAGACCGACCTCCACTTTTCTACCCCCTCCTTTCAGGGAGTTGGAGAGAGCGAGAAGGTCTCCCCTCAGCCTCCTTTTCTCCAGGCTGAACACCCCCAGCTCCCTCAGCCTCTCCTCACCAGACTTGTGCTCCAGACCCCTCACCAGCTCCGTTGCCCTTCTCTGGACGCACTCCAGCCCCTCAATGTCTTTTTTGTGGTGAGGAGCCCAAAACTGCATACAGCCCTCGAGGTGGGGCCTCACCAGTGCCCAGTACAGGGGGACCATCACCTCCTGAGCAATGCTGCCAAGAACAAAAGTTCCTCGCTGTACATTTGTGCAAATAAAGAAATATTTGCACGGACATGGTTGGATTGAATCCCGAGTTGGAGTTGGCAACCGCTTGCGAATGCTTTATTGACACTGCTCAGCTGAGTGTAACCATGACCGGCGGAGCCCCGCAACGCCTCTTAGCAACACCAGCAAACACTGGGAATTTACATCTCCTCCGACTTGCACCGGGAAAGAGTGTTATATTTACCAAGTGACTTATATACGGCTGATGTATCTAACAGCAGTAGTAATAATAATGATGATGACCCTGATGTCTTCATTTTATACAACTCTATCTACCCAAATATTCCCATGTACTTAACAGATCTTTTTCTATACAGGAATCACTTCCACTACTACATAGATAACTATTAAAGATATTAAAGGTAAGTGTACAGATAAAGAAAAGGCACAATTTTCAGGCAGAAACATAGTATTTTTCAATAATGACAGCTGGTTAGGCCATTTTTCCTGGGGCGGGGGGAAAAATAACTGAAAGGGCTTTTTTGTAGATCTCCCCTTTCTCTCTCCTCCAGGGGGACAACCCATTTACTCCCAGTTTTACAGAAATGGAAATGACTACACTATGTTCCTTACTAATGTCTGTCAGAAGCTCTTCTGAACATAATTTTGACTATCAAATTGCTTGGGGAGCACTGCCTGTCTAATCTCCGCTATCTTTGAGAATACCTGCCATTCCAGAAAGATACTGGACCTTTGTGGAAATGGGTGATCCTTCCTTATCTTATCCATGTTTGCTAAGAAACTTTAAAAAAAAAATAATCAAGCTCCTTCATAAACAGAGATTCCTCTAAATGCTGATAGCTTCAACAGCCCACTGGGAGGAGATCCAATGATGGGACACTGGGTGACTATAGGACATCCCAGCTTTCTGGTGTCTGTCTATCTCCCCACCTTCTGACTCCAGGAGCAGCTACAATGATCTGCTGCAACAAGACTGGATTTTGAAGTGTTGTGCATGGTTTGATCTTAAAGGAGGGATGCTCTGCTGGGGGAGTATCAGTCATGTTGTCTTCAGGGAGAGAAAATGGCTCCAGACACAAAGGGGACATGTGCAAGAAAGACTGGGTGAATCTAGTTCACATTTTCTGTGTTCTTGCTCCTTGAAGGCCCTTGAAGGTCCAGGACTCAAGATAATTCTCATCTTAGGATGAGGTACAGGATGGCACTGATGAAAATTGCCCAGGAGTTTCCCTGTCCTTGCTGCAAGCATGAGCAAAACATGCAAACTCATGCTGAGCACCCAAGCATCTCAGCAGGATCTCCAGTGGCCACAACCAGGAGATGGCACAGCTCCCAGAAGAAACCATGAGAAGACCATCAAGGTCTCTACTGAACAGTGTTGAGCCACAGCATCGGATCCAATATTGGGATCCAGAGGCTCCACACACGACAGGGGGAGACACATTTGGGTTTGGAGAAGAGAAGATCTGCATTGCATCTGCTAGAAGACATCTGTCCACCCCGCTCAGTGGGATATCTTGCTCCAGACAACCAGCCCTGCCAGCTCCTGACATCTTCCCTAATGTACCTGCATGACCCGGAGAGTCAGAAAGAGCTGCTCTGCTCCCTGGCCAGAGAAAAGCAGCAGTAGCAGCACTGCGAGAGAGGCAGCAGCCACAAAAAAAAAAAATAGAATCATAGAATTGTCCAGGTTGGAAGGGACCTTTTAGATCGTCGAGTCCAACCATCAATCTAACTCTAATAAGAAACCATCACTAAACCATGTCTCTAAGCACTATGTCAACACGTCTTTTAAATACCTCCAGGGATGGTGCCTCAACCCCTTCCCTGGGCAGCCCATTCCATGGCCTAAGAACCCTTTCAGTGTCAACATTTTTCCCAATATCCATCCTAAACCTCCCCTGGTGCAACTTGAGGCCATTTCCTCTTGTCCCATCGCCTGTGACTTGGGAGAAGAGACCGCCCCCCCCCTGGCTACCCCCTCCTTTCAGGGAGTTGGAGAGAGCGAGAAGGTCTCCCCTCAGCCTCCTTTTCTCCAGGCTGAACACCCCCAGCTTCCATTTCTCTTGGTGGAAATTTGGACAATGACTAAGAATAATAGCAGCTCTCAGCTGGTAAGTGCGAGCAGGTGGACTACTGACTCGTCCTAGCAAAATTCCAACCCTGGCATTTGCTCCCACTCAAGGGTCAGACCTGCTTTCCCATGTCCAGCGTTCAAACCGCCACCACAAGCTGTGTTTTCAAGTAAACTACGAAGCGACCTCAGTCACTGCTGTGTGGCAGGGACGTGTTTCTGGTTGCTGCAGCTGCCTGGTGGGGTTCCTCGCCTAACATATTCCTTAGACATTTACTGCTGCTTATAACGCTGCTCGGGACCAGCCTGGCTTCCCCAAGACATCACTA
The DNA here is from genome assembly GCA_003697955.1 of Calidris pygmaea. Lineage (NCBI taxonomy): Eukaryota > Metazoa > Chordata > Aves > Charadriiformes > Scolopacidae > Calidris > Calidris pygmaea. Next base: position 476,794 of record QJSC01004037.1, read on the forward strand.
GAAAGGCAGGAATAGGCCACCGGGGGTTGGTCCTCTGTTTTGGTAAGGCTGATGTTGAGACTTCTGCTACCACCTCCACCGTGCGGGAGCAACTTCTTGATAGGACTTGACAGGGCAAAAGGGAATGGTTTGACACTGAAAGAGGGGAGATGGAGCTGAGATGTGGGGAAGAACTTCTTTGCTGTGAGGGTGGTGAGAGCCACCAGGTTGCCCAGAGAAGCTGTGGCTGCCCCATCCCTGGAGGGGTTCAAGGCCAGGCTGGATGGGGCTTGGAGCAACCTGGTCTGGTGGGAGGTGTCCCTGCCCAGGGCAGGGGAGTGGGACTGGATGATCTTTAAGGTCCCTTCCAACCCAAACCATGCTATGGTTCTATGAACTTCATGAGTGCTTTCTTCCAGGAGCAGCGATTAAGTCACAGGGAGAGAAACACTTGTGGAATATCTACTTTACATTGACGCGGGCTCCCTCGCTGAATCCCTTCCAAGCTGTATCAAGGGGAGGAGGTATTAGTCCTCCTCCCTGGGGGTGTCTGCCAGCCCCCTCGGCAGAGCCCGGTGGCCGCAGGAGGCCACCTGGGAGGCCAGGGAGGTGCTGCAGCACTTCGGGACTGTCCCTCTCCACCTCAGCCCCGTGGGACTGTGAGCAAATATACCCCCACCCAGCTGCTACTGCTAAACGCCGGCAACCCCACCTTGGAACGATGCCCACTGTACCCCACCGATGCCACCTGAGCCTGCCCGAGCTTTTTATTTCACACCGAGAGTGTGAAAATATGCATTATATGGCAAGGTGTAATATACACAGGAAGACACCGGAGCCTAATGCAAAGAAATGTTCCCCTATTGATTTGAATTCTCCGAGTCACACAGCGGCTCCTACAAATTCATGTGACCAAGAGAATCTGTATTTCAAAACACATATTAGAAAAAATATAATTGAAGTGGAGAGACCAAGATAAATTTGTGTTATCAGGTGCAGTTACCAAAGCAGTAAATCATTGTCACAGCATAAGCTCTTATCCATATTTCCATATTAACACCAAACTTATACTCTGCACCGGCACTGCTGCACAGAGAAGGTGTCAGCACGTCCTCGTGCTGTCTCTTGTAGCCGGTGCCTGCCACCAGGCATCAAGAGGAGACAGCACCGCACTCCTCGTCCCCCTGCCACCGACACCAGCGCTGCTCTGCGGGGCTGGGGGGGGGGGCTGGACACCCCAAGCTCTTCTTGTCCTCAGGGTCCCTCACGCACGGGACGAATCTCCCACCCAAAGTGGAGGGGAACATCTTCGTGAAGCACGGGGAAGCTCGGTGACCTTGGCACGGCTGTCGCAGCCTCCCCCGGGGACAAGCAGAGTAGCAGTAGGTATTTCACTCTCTGCTCGGGTCGCCGAGTGACCCCAAAAGCTGGGCATGGAGCAGCAAAGCCACGACCACGCGATGGCTGGACTCCAGGGATAAGGTGCCCACCCGACATCCTTAACAGCCTGCCTGCCCCTAGAAATGTCCTTCTGAGTCCTTCAGGTCTCCATCTTCGGAAATACTAACCCCCTCCCAGCAATCTCTGTCGCTCCGTGGTTTCTCCGTGGTACCTTCCAGAGGATGCTGCCCGTTAGCAAAGCCCCTGCCACTCGGCACGTCCCCTCCTGAAGCCCTTCTGCACTGCTCGGGGAGGCTTGCAGGACAATCCTGGCTGACCACCATTGCCCCCTTTGCATTCCCCACCCAAATAAAGACCAAATTGAGGTCCCTGGCACTGACCATGCTCTGGCTTGGTCTGGGCATGTGTCATAAATTAAAATAAATGGAGCCAATATGTGGTTCTACTTGAGGTAATGGATTGGCCGTGAGCACGCATCTTTACAGGCAAGAATAAAAAAACTCTGTAGAAGATGCCTTAATAAATACTCTCATTTTAGAAGTCCTGAAAGACTCGCAAGAAAAGCTGATTTAGAATCATAGAACGGTTAGAGTTGGAAGGGATCTTAAAGATCATCCAGTCCCAACTCCCCTGCCCTGGGCAGGGCCACATCCCACCAGACCAGGTTGCTCCAAGCCCCATCCAGCTGGTTGAGTAACCACCTCGATTGATGCTCATCAGCACGGGGAAGCCGAGCTAAATCTTCCCTAAAATAGCTACCGATGAGAAATGTGCTGCAGGAGTTTGGTCAGCGTTATCATTTTTGTCTCTCACTCGCTTGGTTTTTTTTTGAATGAAGACAAGCACCCAGAGGAGCTCAGCAAAGAGAACGCCGTAAAAAGAACTCACATCGGGCAAACTGTCACCTTTTCCTTCAAAACCTGAAATCTTTTTGCTGAAATCAAAACGCTTTTCCGTTAAAACCTGTCGGTTAGTGACAGCGGTATTATTTATTTATTTATTTATTTATTTATCCATTTTGTGCTACTGGATCAGCACTTGCAAACTTGCATAATGTACGAGCAAATTACTGCTCTCTGCCTGCATTCAGGTCGCCTTTGGAGGGAAGGCAAAGGCTCTGTAGCTGCAGAGACCACGCTTCCCATGCGCGGCCTGTCCCCGGTGGAACAGTGGTGAGGAACAGTCAAGAAGCCAGCGTAAAAATCATCATAAAAAATGACAACAGCTTTTCCGACCTCCGAGGGTTGGAAATGCAACTACCCAGCCATCATGCCGCTGCCGGCCGCAGTACCCCGGTAAATCTGAAGCAGCCATAGCCTGAGCAGAGACAACCCCTAAGATTAGTTTTATTCTGCCTAACTAAGCCCAGAAGAAATTGCAGCGGGGTGATCCCGCCGGATGAGTTTTTTTCCATTACCTTCAGCCACCGCCATAAATTACCTGCCTGCTCCCAGCGCATCACTCAGGCTCCCCTGGAGGAAGCAGCCAGAGAAAAGCCCCCCCCTCCAGGTGACAATTCCCCAACTATTTGGGCACTGGGGCTGGTCTCACAGAATGATATGGGGTTGGAAGGGACCTCTGGAGATCATCCAGTCCAACCCCCTGCCAGAGCAGAGTTACCCAGAGCAGGTCCCACAGGAACGTGTCCAGGCGGGGTTTGAATGTCTCCAGAGAAGGAGACTCCACCACCTCCCTGGGCAGCCTCTGCCAGGGCTCTGCCACCCTCACAGCAAAGAAGTTCCTCCTCACGTTTAGGTGGAACTTCTTACGTTCAAGTTTGTGCCCATTGCCTCTTGTCCTGTCCCTGGGCACCACTGAAAAAAGCCTGGCCCCATCCTCCTGACACCCACCCTGTAAATATTTATAAGCATTGATCAGATCCCCCCTCAGCCTTCTCTTCTCCAGACTAAACAGCCTTTCCTCCTAAGAGAGATGCTCCAGGCCCCTCATCATCTCTGTAGCCCTCTGCTGTCCCCTCTCCAGCAGGGACCTGTCCTTCTGGAACTGGGGAGCCCAGAACTGGACCCAGAGCTCCACATGGGGCCTCCCCAGGGCAGAGCAGAGGGGCAGGATGACCTCCCTCCACCTGCTGGACACGCTCTTCTTGATGCCCCCCAGGATGCCATTGGCCTTCTTGGCCACAAGGGCACATTGCTGGCTCACGGTCATTGCTGGCCCATGGTCTCCAGCCAGGCGCTGCGCAGGCACCGGCTCATCAGCATCCCAGGAGGTCTTTAATCACTGATACGAGCAGGAGGGCTGGAGCCTGGCACGACGTGCACGTGAGTATTTTGTACTGGAAGTGGGGGTGGTCCTCTGGAGAAACCACAACTTCCTTTTAAGCAAAACTGCTGTGGTAGGGGACAGGATCCATTGAGACCGTCTCTTTTGATCTTCCGGTGGACAACAGAAACCCACCGTGACTTGCTGAAACTTCTCGCACCAGAAGAAACACCCGCTACGGGCTTCCTGATCTGTGATGGCTTGGACGCCGTCCAGGAGCTCCACGTGTTCACCTGCACCTCCCCACGCTGGATCCAACCCACCCGCTGCCCCCTTCCCTTCCCTTGGACTCTCTTCAAATTTATTCCCCTATTTCCTGCCTGAGTAGAAAAAGCAAAAGAGAAACTTGCTGATTGATTTCGGTCTCGGAAAGTCCCTGTCATCTTGTTTGATGACTTCATTGCAAAAATGAAATAGGCAAGGGAGAAGCAATGTTTTCAAAACAATTTGGAGCAAGAGGAGGAAGGTAGTAGGAGGGGAGCCATGGGAAGTTGATGGCCTTTATTCTTCAATTCCCATGTTGCGTCTGGCTTGCTGCAGGCTATAGAGAGAAAGCAAAATTGTTATGATTCTTATTAGCTTTTATTTTATAAAGCCTGAACTACACTCTGTAGGGGTTTCAAGCAGGAGCTGCAAATCATAGGCCTGCCTGCCTGCCTGCCCGGCCACCCCATCTTCACATTAATGTACTACCTGTCTGCAGGGAAGAGAACTTCTGTCTTTTTCCCCGTCACCAGCAAGGTGGCTAGTTAGGCGACAGAATCTGTCTCGCTGCCACCCAGCCCGTTCTTTATTCCCGTGCTACAGCAACACATCTCGACAGGCGTCAGGAACGACTGTTGTACGTCACTCCTCAAGCCCCGAGAACAAAGAGAGCGGTCCCAGCTCCGTTCCCTGCAGGAACAGCCCCAGAACGACGGCTGGAAAGGAGCCCCACGCGCGGCGGCGGCTGCTGCTCCCGCATCCCGTGGCCACCTCGACTGCTCCTCCACAGACCCTTCCCACGCTGGTGGTGGTGCCACCAGCACCCCCAAAGCCTCCCAGCTCGGCTGGGTGTCGACGTGAAGCTTTTCTTTCCGCCAAGGCGAGGTTTAAGAAAAACAGGGTGGTCAACAAAAGGGTCACCTGGAAGGTGTCACTTTTTGCACTGGCAATGTCTGCGCTGAGGGCTACAGAGATGAGGAGGGGCCTGGAGCATCTCTCTTATGAGGAAAGGCTGAGGGACTTGTGTCTTTTGAGTCTGGAGAAGAGAAGGCTGAGGGGGGATCTGATCAACATCTATAAATACTTCAAGGGTGGGTGTCAGGAGGATGAGGCCAGTCTTTTTTCAGTGGTGCCCAGGGACAGGACAAGAGGAAATGGGCACAAACTGGAACATAAGAAGTTCCACCTAAACATGAGGAGGAACTTCTTTCCCGTGAGGGTGGCAGAGCCCTGGCAGAGGCTGCCCAGGGAGGTGGTGGAGTTTCCGTCCCTGGAGACGTTCAAACCCCCCTGGACACATTCCTGTGGGACCTGCTCTGGGTGGACCTGCTTTGGCAGGGGGTTGGACTAGATGATCTCCAAATCCCTTCCAACCACACATCGTCCTGTGATTCCATGAGCCTTTCACTAAGCTTTTTACTTTATAGCTGTTCCACTCACCCAGCACCCGGGCTTCAATCCTCTGAATGCTTTCTCACAACTAAGTTATTTGGTGGAGGAATAATAAAACCAACCAACTGCATTATTTATTATTTACTACCCCATCATGCTGGGAGGCAGCAAATAACGTGGAGCACCACGGTGCAAGGAGCTGGGTACTCCTAAGAGAAACCCTGGCTCCAATGAACCTTCAGCCTCACCAGAGGAGAGAAACATGGGGTAAGAGAGGGGAAAAAAGGCCAAGAAAGAGGCATCTTTGGTTCAGCACTAATCTCCAAGCTGGCAGCAAGGGTTTTAGAATCATAGAATAGTTTGAGTTGGAAGGGACCTTAAAGATCATCCAGTTGCCAACCCCTGCCCTGGGCAGGGACACCTCCCACCAGACCAGGTTGCTCTAAGTCCCCTCCAGCCTGGCCTTGAACCCCTCCAGGGATGGGGCAGCCACAGCTTCTCTGGGCAATCTGGGACAGTGTCTCACCACCCTCTCAGGAAAGAATTTCTTCCTGGTATCTCATCTAAATCTCCCCTCTTCCAATTTAGAACCGTTACCCCTTGTCCTGTCACTGCACTCCCTGACAAAGAGTCCCTCCCCAGCTCTCCTGTAGCTCCCTTCAGATATTGGAAGGCTGCTCTAAGGTCTCCCTGGAGCCTTCTCTTCTCCAGGCTGAACAACCCCAGCTCCCTCAGTCTGTCTTCACAGCAGAGGTGCTCCAGCCTCTGAACATCTTCGTGACCCTCCGCTGGACCCGTTCCAACAGGTCCATGTCCTTCCTGTGTTGAGGACTCCAGAGCTGGACACAGTGCTCCAGGTGGGGTCTCACCAGAGCAGAGCAGAGGGGCAGAATCCCCTCCCTCACCCTGCTGGCCACGCTGCTTTTGATGCAGCCCAGGATGGGGTTGGCTTTCTGGGCAGCCAGAGCACACTGCTGGCTCATGTGGAGCTTCTCATCCATGAGCTCTCCCAAGTCCTTCTCCCAGGGCTTGCCATTCGCTGCCCAACCTGTATTTTTGCTTGGGATTGCCACGTCCCAGGTGGGGTTTTCTGAAGGCAAGTGTGCCCAGGTGGCCAAGAAGGCCAACAGCATCCTGGCTTGTATCAGGAACAGCATGGCCAGCAGGAGCAGGGCAGTGATGGTGCCTCTGGACTGGGCACTGGTGAGGCCTCACCTCAAGGGCTGTGTCCAGTTTCGGGCCCCTCACCACAAGAAGGACCTTGAGGTGCTGGAGCGTGTCCAGAGGAGAGCCACCAAGCTGGGGAGGGGTCTGGAGAACAAGTCACATGAGGAGAGGCTGAGGGAACTGGGGGTGTTCAGCCTGGAGAAGAGGAGGCCGAGGGGAGACCTCATTGCCCTCTAGAAGTCCCTGAAAGGAGGGTGTAGAGAGGTGGGGGTTGGCCTCTTCTCCCAAGGGAATAATGACAGGAGCAGAGGAAATGGTCTGAAGTTGGGGCAGGGGAGGTTTAGATTAGATACTGGGAAGAATTACTCTACTCAGAGAGTGGTCAGGCACTGGAACAGCCTGCCCAGGGAGGTGGTGGAGTCACCATCCCTGGAGAGATTTAAGAAACGTGTAGACGTGTCACTTCAGGGCATGCTCTAGTGCCCGAGATTGTTGGGTTGTTTGTGGGTGGGTGTGCATGGGGTTTTTTTGGGATTATTTTTGTGGTTGGACTTGATGATCTCAAAGGTCCCTTCCAACCATGAATATTCGGTGATTCTATGAACGGGCAAAGGAATGGAGGCCAGATCTGCAGTGCCCACAGTAGCTTCTTCCCACTCTGAAGAGCCATCCCCAGGAGCAGGACTCTTGTAACGCAACAGGTACCACGTCAGTAAAGGGCACAGCCTTAGAACAGCACTTGGGGAGGGGTTTTACCTCTCGGCCACGGGCAGGATCCCACTTAAACCAAGGGTTACAGCTTCTGAAAACCTCCTCTTCCTCCAGGGTATCCCGGAGAGCCAGCAGGGAGCCCCGATCCCTGCACCGCCCTCGCACACGACTCACAAATAAGAAATTAGTCCTTATCCCAACCGAACCGGCCAGAAGCTCAACAGGACCCATAAATATTACAACGCCCAGCGCCCTCTTTAGGAAAAAAAAAAAAAAAAAAAAAAGGCTTAGGAAGACACGTTTCTTAATAACTATTATGGTGCAGAAGATTTAAGGAAGATAATGATGTTAATTCCCAGCACAAGCGTTAACGCCCTTTTCTCCTACCGCGTTTGTCCCAGCAAATATTTCAATATGCTCCCAGACCCGTTCCCAGCTCCCGTTCTCTCCCCCCTGTTTATTTGGGAAGGACGCTGGCGAAGGAGGTGAATTATTTTTCAGAGGAGAATTCTTGGATTTTGTCCATAAAAGAAGGTCCCGAGAAAAAACCAGCGCGGCTGCCACGCCGTGTGTGAATGATAAAAGAGCAGGATTCCTTTCAGCGAAGGAAATGCAGCGAGATTCCTCCTAACAATGCCCATTCTGTGGGCGCAGGAGAACGGCTCGCGGGAGCCTGACAAAAAGGAGATGTTTTGGGGGCTGCAAGAGAAAGTAAAGCAGAGAGAGAATCAATAGCACCGCATTTCTATGCAATGGCGCTAGAGGAGGCATCGATCCGCAGGCATCCACGAGCAGGTGTCCACGAGCGGCACCGAAGGCCACCTCTGCCCAGAGGACTGTCCCCAGCTGGGGGAGAGGAGAGGGAACACGTGCCATGTCCCCTGCGGGGAAAGGAAGGGGGACATCAGGAGTGTGATTTCCACGGGGCAACTGAAATTACGCGGCTTGGACGGAGGAAAACCTGTGGAATCCACGGGTTAGGAAGGAAAGTCCCGGGTCAGGACTAATAGGCAATCAGGACAAACGGAATGTGCGCACCCAGGGAGGGCAAAGGGTGTTCGGTCTCCGTTCAGAGGGACCTGGACAGGCTGGAGAGGTGGGGAATGTGCAAACCTCACAAAGTTCAACCAGATCAAGTGCAAGGTCCTGCACCTGGGTCACACCAATCCCACGCACAAATCCAGGCTGGACAGAGAATGGCTGGAGAGCAGCCCTGAGGAGAAGGACTTGGGGGTGCTGGTGGGTGAGAAGCTCCACACGTCCCAGCAATGTGCCCTGGCAGCCCAGAAAGGCCCCCACACCCTGGGCTGCATCCCCAGCCCCGTGGCCAGCAGGGCCAGGGGGGGATTCTGCCCCTCTGCTCCGCTCTGGGGAGACACCCCCCCACCCAGTGCTGCCTCCAGCTCTGGGGCCACCAACAGCAGAAGGACATGGAGCTGTTGGAGCGGGGCCAGAGGAGGCCCCGGAGATGCTG